>JAOUQZ010000008.1:7107070-7120014 GCA_028564935.1 Neosilurus hyrtlii | reverse complement strand
AGTCGGCTGAGATGGGCGCCAGCCTCCCCGCGACCCTAAGTAGGAATAAGCGGTTCAGAAGATGAATGAATGAATATTAATAATAATAATAATAATAATAATAATAATAATAATAATAATTTTTAATGCCTGTCCAAGATTTCTTGCTATTGATCAAACAAAATACATTTACATTTATGGCATTTAGCAGACACCCCTTATCCAGAACTTACATTTTTATCTCATTTATGCATCTGAGCAGCTGAAGGTTAAAGGGCCCATTAGTGGCAGATTGGTGGAACTGGAATTGAACCCTCAACCTTCTGATTGATATCCCAGAGCCTTAAGGGGGAGATCGTACGAGAGGTACGATAGAAAAGCATCTGACATGAATAATTTTTTTTCCCCCATAATTTTTCAAATTTGCGTCAAGATGTTTTGTGATTACTCATATCGCACAAAAGTCACACGTTTTTTTTTTTGTGATGGGTGTGCGGATTCCAATCTCCTGTCGTAGATCAGTGGCATTTTGTTCCCTTTGTGTTCTCAAACCATTCGCTTTTTATTCAGCCGTTATTCGTGCAAACAAAATAGGAATAAAATATGAATGTTGAGAAAATGCATGGAATGTGACAGATGCCAGCAAGTCTCAAACTGTTCTCAAACTTTTTTCACGTGGAAGTCTTAACTAATGGCTTTTTCTTGCGAACAAAAATTTTTTTTGAGCAAATCAACAACTTTGCAACCTTCTCATGACATGTGCAGACTGTTTAAGAAGAGTTTGAGACTACTGTTCGATCTGCGATGTCCAGGAATGTCGCGAATGTCACACAAGTTTGAGAACATTTTGAGAATAAAAAGCGACAGCCGCCATTCACAACATTCGCTCTTCTATCACACCTCTAGTGGGAACATCGCCTAACCACTAAGCTTCCACTGTCCCTTAATCCACACCCACACTCTTGCCTCTGGCATGCCTTTGAACTGCATGACTTTACCCGAAGGAAACCTAGCAGGCACAGAGAGAACATGCAAATTCAATATTAGCCGAGCCCAGGACTCAAACACGGGACCTTACTACTACATTTACACTTGCGGCATTTGATAGCCACTCTTATTCAAAATGACTCAAACTTGTAATTTACATACAACTGAGCAACTGAGCGTTAAAAAGGGCCCAACAGTGGCAGCTTGGTGACACCGGGGCTTATAACCCCAACCTTCGGAACAGTAACCCAGAGCCTTTACCACTGAGCCATCAATGCCCTGCCAATTATCTTCAGCAACATTCCCATGCTATACAATAGTTAAATTAAAATAGTGCCTGGTGGAAAACCACACAAACACAGGCCGAGATGTGCAAAACTCTGTACAAAAATCAACATTTGTAAAAGAGGCTTAAAATTTAAGTTAAATAAACCAATATTCATAATTTTGCTTAAAAATCTATTTTGTTTTAACAGCTCCAAATCTAAACATATATTTTTTATATTGTTTTTATAGGTTAAAGTAGACAGTGCTATTTTGTAAAGTGCTTCAAAATCTATTTACTATTAATACATTGACATGAATTCATGGACCTCATTTGGCTGCAAGCACATAATAGTGTAAAATTTTTATTTGTATTAAAGGTTAAAAGAGGTGTGACTGCTTAGAAAAGGACTTGGAAATATATTTACCATCAATACCATGACGCAGTGCATTCATTTCATTGCACAGGGTCTGAACATAGAACAGTTATGTACTTTAGCAAAAACAGGAAAGCAGAAAGTCTCAGTACCAAGACAATACAAGGAAATACCTCCTGCTCCCTAAAACTGATACAGACTGAGACCCATATCACAGTTACTGTACACTATTGTAAGGTACATTTAAAAAATAATAGATAAATCAATCTATAAAAAAATATATAAATCAATAAATCACTTATTTGCCAAGCTGCTTAATGTTATTATTATCATGGGGAGCCTGGAGCCTATCTTAGCCAATAATAGGCGAAGGCGGGAGTACACCCTGAACAGTTTGCCAGTTCAGGGCTAGCACACCATTTACACACACTCACACCTAAAAGCAATTAGTAACAGCCAGTCGGCATAATGTGCATGTCTTTAGACTGTGGGAGGAAGCGGACTACCCTGAGGAAACCCATACAAGCACAGATAGAAAATGCAAACTCCAAACAGAAATGCCTGAGGACTTGAACCCAGGACCTTCTTGCTGAGAGGTGTATTTGCCACGCCACTGTTTTGTCACTGTCGCTTCACAGCTTGAAGGTTCTGGGTGGAATTGGTGTGTCCTCCCTTTGTCTGTGTGGGTTTTCTCTGGGTGCTCTGGTTTCCTCCCACAGTCCAAAAACATATCAATGAGGTCAACTGGCTACATTTTACATTCAGACCGCAGGTGTGAGGGTGAATCGTTTTCTGTGTTAGTCCTGCAATAGATCAGCTTGTTTAGGGTGTAAGCCCACCTCTTGGCCCGAGCCAGTCGGAAATGACTACAGCATCCTTGCGTCCATGACAGAAAAGCCATATAGATAATGAATTAATGGATAACAGTAATAATAATAATAATAATAATAAGTATTTTATTGAACTGTGTATAACTTTTAATATAGTTTAGCCTTTCTTTATGAATAACACAATTAATTGTAATGGTTTTAAGCATCATCATCATTATCATCATCATCATCTTCTTCCGCTTGTTCCGGGGTTGGGTCGCGGGGGCAGCAGCCTAAGTAGTGAGGTCCAGACATCCCTCTTCCCAGCCACTTCCTCCAGCTCTTGGAGAGGGACACCGAGGCGTTCCCAGACCAACCAAGAGACACAGTCCCTCCAGCGTGTTCTGGGTTGACCCTGGGGTCTTTTCTCAGTTGGACATGCCTGAAACACCAAACCAGGGAGGCGTTCGGGAGGCATTCTAATCAGATGCCCGAGCCACATTAACTGGCCGAGCTTCTCATCCTAGTAACTTTAAGTAACATTATTTAAACACCTATGAAAAGTCCTCGGTGAAAATTATAACACATACTAAATTACATCTGATATTTTGAAGTCATACTTTAAATCTGGTTGTAAATATGGTTTCTGGAAAGGTCACGAAAGATCAGGGGAGTTAGAGAATGAAGAGCACAAAGAAATGGGAGAGAAAAATAGGCACGTTCATTTTCTTTTGAGAAAGACTGAAATCAAAAAGCGCTTAGTGAGCTGTGTATTGTTGAAAAGGCCTCAGCATAATTGATAGAGCTGTATTGATCCAGAGATCATGGCCTTGACGACCGGCACTTCAAGCAGCCTTTAGAAGCAACAAAAGAGCAGCGGTTGACTAAAGGAAAAAGAGTCCCAGCACAACTGAAGAAAGATTTACTTATGTGGGAGCCTCATAGAGTAAACAAGCTGCAACTGTATATTAATGCTTTCATTCAAGTTTGCAGTTAATGTTAGTGATGTAATGTTAGTTTCATGAGAGACATATTGATATTCACATGATATCTGTCTTCTAAGCCAGCACTTCATCATCTGTTTAAAAGCATTTTGGGTCATTTTTTTTTTAATCTTAAAAGATGATGGTATAATTTATACAATAACCTTCCAAGCTGATTTTACTATGGATATCATTTATGTAAAATAAAAAGGGAAAAAGAAAATAAAATCAAATTGACCAATATGGTTTAGCAGGTAAAGCTTGATTTTGTAATTAAAAGTGTCATGTTGAACAATATTAATAAATATATGTTATAATTCACATATTTCTACTATTATTATATGCTGGTTTAGAACTCCTTCTCGATGCCTATAATGATCTAGCCAAAAAGATATGTGCATTGGACCAGAAGCCGAATTTTTCACCAAGTTTTTTATTCACATGACCTCGTCACTCTCACTAATGTTAAAGTCTACAATCGATGCCTTATAACCTCCTCTAATGTACGGCAGTGAAACTTGGACTCTGAACCATCAGCAAGTTAGGCAAGTCTGTACTATTTAACAGCATCTTTTAAGGAGAATATTAAAGATGAAATTGGAGCAGTGTCGACTATGCTGGCTAGGCCATATGTCCAGAATGGAAAATTAAACCTCCAGTGAAATCCTAATTGTATGATGAACTGACTGCACTTGACTAATGCAAACCAAAGGGTGAGAACCGAACAGAACCAGACAACTGATTTGTCAAATAATACGAGAAACAAAGGAACAACAGAAGAAAGAAAGAGAATATAACAGGTACAATCTAATAATCCCTACATTGTTTATATATTTCTGATTTGCTATTTCTGTGTTATCTTGTGTTAAACCCGTTTCAGAATAAAGGCACATATTTGATAAATAACTGGCAATGAATGTGTGGCATTTTATTACCATTAAATTTCTGAATCTTCCTCACAAAGTATCTTCACACCCTCTATGCATTCAAGTGTTAAACCTGAATTGAATTTGAAATTGTTCTGAAATAATTTCAAAACTCATCAGTATGGAAGATAGATTTTTAACAGCAGCAACAGTTTGTAATTGGTACAATTACAAGTACAAATGTTTGTAATTGAGCCATCCTAACCACTGCAATGTCTTTAAAGTATTAAATCCATGACAACAACTGTGGGGAAAAATTATCATAAAAAAAAAAGAAGAAAGAAAGAGTTTAACCAGTAGATTGATTTCATGCATTGGCCCCCACACAGACATGCAAAAAGAATTGTTGTCAAAGCTGTTGTATAACCATAGCCGTGACATTCTTGACAAAGATTGGAAAATGGAATTTATCCGGAGTAGAAAACAAGTGGAGCGTAATTCATGCATAACCGATCATCTTTTCAACCTTCATATTATGACAAGCCTCAATTGAAAACTGTCTAAAGCACAGAGCTGCATCAGTGCATGAAATTTTTTTATTTATTTATTTGGGTGGGGGGTGGGGGATTAACTATTCCTGATGTTACATAATGTCACTATGAAAAAAAAAAATTGACATTGCTTCCAGACTGGGAGCAGCTAAGTACAAGATTGTGGTTCGGACTTTACCTTTCCTGCGGTGACCCCTGTCTCTGCGTGATGGATGTGCCAGGCGATAGCGATAATGTCCTTTGCCCTCTGCCCTCGCTGATTTCTTAGCCACCTGTAGCCGCTGGTCCTCGGGTGAACACGTGCAGTGGCACTTGCAGTGACCTGATGCTTGCACCGAGCAGGTGCACAGGAATGCCAGCCAGAGCAGCAAGCGCTGCATCTTTGCATGGAAACAATCCACACTGGAATCCCTGCCTTTTCTGCTCTCTCAGTGTGCAGTCTTTTCCCCTTAGAGTGCCATTCCAATGGAGGAATGGAGATCAAGCCTAAATCAAACTTTATCTGATCGCGACCAGCAGACCTGTGCTAAGTTATTTGGGGATTGTTATAAAGAATTTTCTTTACGTTCCACCAGTGCTTTTTTCCCACTTTCCCTCCCTCCCTCCCTCTCTTTCTCTCTCTCTTTCTCCCTCCGTCTCCCTCTTTCTATGCACCCTGTTCTCTTTTGGGAAAGCAGTTGGAGGACACAATGATCGAAAAACAAGTGTGAGACCCCATGCTGGGAGTGAGGAGGAGAGGGACGGGGTGCTGTCTCCTCCAGCAACATCTGTGCCATTCGTTCTGCACGTCCCACAGCTAGAGAACAAGGCTGGGATGTGGGGCCAAAAAAGGATGGGAGGGGGGGGGGGGGATGATAGGCAATGCAAGGCAAATGAGAGAAAATGGGCCCTTAACTGATGACAATTAATTTAATTAATCATATGTCTACAAGTAATTACATGTATAACAAACATTCTCTCTCTTAAAGGATCAAATAATAAAAAAATAACGCACCATGGCCATAACCTTCAGGGCGACTTGACATGCTCCTCTTACTCCATTCTGAGAGCTTACCACTCACTTAGAAAAGCTATAGAACAGCCAAGAGGGAGTGTTTTCAAACAAAACTGACCTTCGTCAATGGCTTTAGCGGCTTGCCTAGCATGAAAGGCGTCGCTTTTGTTGTGACCCATTCAGAGTTTCCAGACTATTTCTCGATCTCTAACTCGCCTTTTATCTTCTCAGGGCAATGAAAACATCGACCGGAGCGACTGAAATTGCGAATGCAGCTGGAACATTTTCACTTGTTAAGTAGAAGTTGTTTCAGGATAAGTGAATGCCATTTAATTTTACACTCCAAACATATCAATTAATCTGACAGCAGGAATTTTTTTGGCTTTTGATTACTGAGGGAAAGACGTGCTTAGAGGGGGGGCACAAAGGAGGCATTTTTGTCCTGCCACCCCCATCAGTGGCGAAAGAGTTTGGAAAGGCTTCGCCCTGGGCACAAAGAGCCAGGAGAAATTTGTTCTTGCCTGTTCACACAGTATGTGGCTCAAACATCATCGTGGCTGAGTGGTCAGAATCAAACAGGAGGGAGAAAGCGATTAGTCTCATATAGACAGACCTAGTGTCACTCTCTCCAGGCCCGCTGATTCACTTCAATGTGAACACAAGGACCATGCTGGGCAACAGGGCTGACCTGTTCTGGGCTTTAAACCCACAACTTCCTAACACATTTTAGTCTGGAGACCACACACGTTACTGTGAACTTTAGATCTATATCAATATTACTTTTCGTGAACATGTGGAAATTATTAAGCTTGTGTTCCTGTTATATCAGCAAAGGATGAAATGACTTCTGGAGTGAACACATTCATGCACTGACCGCTCGAGTGTTTTTGGTACTCGGAGACACGCATGCTCTGTCTAACGTGAAGACGAAGTTGAACTTCTAGTTATCGAATTAGTGTTTGGCGTTAGACCTATTGGAAAGTTCCTGTCTATGTAAATGTTAAGACTATTGTAATATTACTTTACTTTAGTACAATTTCCGTAAGCTCTCAAATGTCTAGTAATAATAACATCAACAATATATAGCTGATGTGAAAGGTAATAACTTACTAGGACCGAGTGCACACTCGAGGACTACGGACAGACAAACACACACATAATTTCCTGCGGAATGAAAATCGGTGCATCACACTACCTTCCGTGTAGCTCACACGAAAGGTAATAACCTTTCCACAATACTCTGGGCTTTTGCATACTGATGTCTTGGTATGTCACAACAATGATCACAGTCGAGCGAAATGCATGAGCAGTCTGCCATACCACGACACTCATCATACTTATTGTGACCGATTTCTGTGTATTCTCACTCATGCACTCATTTGGCGTAAATGGCGAAGAGGGAGGCTATCTCAGCCAACACTGGGCAAATCAGGGTACACCCTGGACAGCTCGCCAGACCACCACAGGGCCAACATGCACACAATTTACACTTACATTCCCACCTAGTGGCAATTTGGAACAGATAATAAGCCTGTCTTTGGGCTGTGGGAGGAAACCAGAGCACCCGGAGAAAACCCATGCAGGCCTTCTTGCTAGAAGTGCTGACCACTACACCACATGCTGCCCATATAAACGAATATGACTTTCTATTCAAAGTGACGATTTTTATGCTGACAACCAACCTTATCACACTTGGAGACCCTTTCACTCAACTACACCACATCCCTGTTAAAAATGGTAAACGCCACACTTCCAAACAATTCAGGACATCAGGACTGGGCCGAAAGGGTCTATAGCAGCCTGCACTGAACCATCAAACAAGGCCGGGAGTTGGAGCCTTTGAAATAGTCCCCTCAGTGGAAAGAGAAGGAGAAAGATCGAAAGAGTGTGGGGATGAAGATGGGAGGTGCATGAGGCTGTGACAGCACCTCAAGACCTCATACAAAGGGAGTAATGGTGCAGGACTGAGAGGCAGTGAGAAAATCCACACTTGTATTGCCAAAAATACATCAGCTATTGCCTGGGTAACCGTTACATGCCCTTGCCTTAAGCTTTAATTAGAGGAATGCCACAAAAGTAAGCTCTGCCTGAGAATCCTTAACTCAAACCTTCCCCGCCCTTGCAATCAGTGTTTACTGTTAATGTGGCCTTGTATGTCAAGCACGAGTTCTGAAATAAACATACTGTGAATTAGTGGAAGTGATGTCACTCTTTATCTTCGGAAAGATTTCTGAGAGAGACCTTCCTTACAAGAAGTATAATGCTATAGTATAAATTGTACTGGTATAAATAAGGAATACAGTATAAGTATAGAGGAAAAGGTAAATTTTTCCACTAAAAGTAATATATAGATTTGGGCACTGTGTAAAGACAGAGCTTCTAATAGACACTCTCTATCGATAGGTGTCTAAGGGTGATGTTATAAGAGTAGCACAGAACTTTAATGGCTGTGACAGCTTCAGCGCTGGATGAAATAAATAAATAATTCTCCCATTTCCCTACTACGGTCTGGAGAAAAAGAAGGAAAGGTTAACATTGAGTTTTCTTTTCACCGCCTTTCACTCGCTGATTTCCACATTCATTTGTATCACCTTTCTCGTTAGTTTAATTATCAGTTTAACGGCTTCATGTTCTGTGTTACCCTTGATGTGTAGTGTTGTTTTACATGGTGAAAGTTTGTCTGCTAACCTGAGTTAGATTGTGTGTTTTTTATGATGCTGTGCTAGTATGCGGTGAACTAAACCTAACAGACAATCAGCATCAAGTCAGCGTTGGGGCACAGGACAACCATCAAAGTCATGTTTCATGCTTATGGGGCTCCACTCAGGTGATCCGCAATTACTTCTACTGCTACAAAAACAATAATATAATTATTCATGTTGTTATTATATAACTTATTTACCCATTTTTTACATTTCTTTTCCAGTATTTGGCAGATCCAGGGTAACTTACACGGCTGCTTAATACAGCAGGATCATAAAAACTTATCTAAGATCTGCTCTATTAGCTCTCAATGTGAGCTCCATAGCTCCAGGTTCTCAGGGTTAGGATTAGGACTAAAAGGTCACTGACATGCCAAGAAAAGAAGGCAGGAGTAAAAGGAGGAGGTGGGGAGGCAGGAGTTCTGCTTGAGTGGATCATAAAAGAGCATCTACTCCTCTCCCCTCCCCTTTTCTCTATCCCTCTTGCTCTCCTCTACTTCTCCTCTCCTACCCCAAAACCCCAGTACCCACACCCACATCCTAGGCTAACACCTCTCTATCCCTGGATCTCCATTTCCTTGGGTTTCCTTTTCTCTGTTTCTCTCACGTCTCTTTGTATGTCCAGCTGGCTGCACCACAAAAGCTCTCGCTCAGACTTCCAATGAGAGCTGCTGCCCTACTCGCTTTGTTCCACTCATTTTCCCACTCCCTGGAGAGGGAACAGTCACAACCAGCATGAAAACCAACTGAGACCTGAGGTGTAAAGAAAGAAACAGAGAAAGATGGTAGACGATACAGTAACTATGCAAGAGTCTGAAAACATGTGAGGTGGACGTCATACTGCTGATCGGTATTGTTTTTTTTTCTAATATGATCATGCTGTTAAATCAAAATGGATACGCATCCCAAGCACTAATTATGAAAGTGACCTATAGGTCTGCTAGCCAACTGCGGGAGTAATAATTTAATGATTCCTTAATGATTCCTGGATGATTCATTGAATGATTTTGTAATAACAGTTTCTTTAATGCAGATCTCCATTTATATCCTTATTTCGCTATCCAAGCATTGCTCCATTTATCTATCCATCCATCCATCCATCCGCTCCCAGAAAGCCTCAGTGTTGAGATGTGGGCTGGAACTAATAGGATTGGATTTGATTCATTAGATTCTCTTTCATCAGACTGGTTGGAATTTCACTGCACGTTCTTCCCAGCTCCCTGATCTCCTTCTTAAACAAAAAAAAAAGCATCTTGTGAAGAGTTGAGATGTGGGAGATCACATAACTGAGGCCAAATACCAAATATAAAATTTTTATCATTTCCATCAGATAGGGTGATACACCGTCACACATGGGCACAGGTCTGTTATAGAGGGTGATATCTGGTACTGATATCACATGACATCATGATAAGGTATAAATCATGAAAACCATTTTCCTGGGGAGCCCATTATTTTCATCTCATCATTTCTCGAACCGCTTCATCCTATTGGGGTCACGGGGAGGGTGGAGCCTATCTCAGCCGACACTGACGGGCATCAGACCATCGCAGGGTCAACACACACACACACACAACCATTCACAGTCACATTCCCACCTGAGCCAATTTGAAACAGCTGGTTAATCTAATGTGCAAATCTTTAAACTGTAGGAGAAAACTAGAGTACCCAGAGGAAACCTACGCAAGCATGGGGAGAACTTCAGGCAGAAACGCCCTTACCAAGCCCGACACTTGAACCTAGACCTTTTTGCTGTGAGGCGGATGAGCTACCCACGACACCACTGTGCTGCTCGAGCCCATTATCTTAAAAACACCAACGCATGGAATGCAGAAGCTGTAAAACATTTATTAAAAACATTTTCCCCGTATAACTGCAAGGTTTTTTATATAACAGGAGGGCAAACTTCCTGTAAAAGCACAATCAGTAGGACTTTTATTTATTTAATTTCCATTTCCAGTTAGTTGGTAAATATCGTTTAATGGTGCTAATGGGATGTGTTTACTGACTCAAGATAATAATCTCTGAAAACTCTGCCAATACTGCTTCAGGCGGTTAGAACCACGTAGCAACAAAGAGACTGAATGGAGCCTGAGTTAGTGTCTCAAAAGACATGGAACAGCCAAACTGTTTACGGACTCTAAACAAACTGTCTTTCATTAGATGCAGAGTAAGCTTCCTCAGCAAGCTTTGTAACGTATTCAGGGTGCACAGCACACACAAATATCCTCAGGCATTAAGTGCTATAATGATGTCCATCTCTCTTAAAGATGTATGAACTTATGTCAATTACGATATAAAAACCCCCAACACAAGTCGTTTTCATGTTACAATCCAAATAATCAACTTGCACAGCTTAACATTCTGCTGAAGAACCCAATTCTTCTCCCAGCGCTTTTGTCACATTGTTGAAAGAGATGGTCTTTTAAAGAATGATTCGGCTGAGCCAAATTAGCATGTCAAAATGGTGCAGAGCTGATGAAATGTCTGGTTTGTGTTGTTCATATGGACAATGAGGGGTTGTAGGTCACCAGTTAATAGAGTGGCATCGGCTCTGAACTAAATCTTGCAACGTTTTAATTGTACTGATATTTTAATTAAAAAAAAACACGAGATGCAAATAAATGGCAATAAAAATAGTTTATTTATTTATTTTATTTTTTAAATACCAAAAACCAGAAAGAAAACCAGTTTATATACATAATTTTTATTAAAGCTATACTGCACTGAATATGTTTGGAAGAACTAGAATACCAAATGCCCCAGATGTCCCTGTCTGACATCAGTGCCTGACCTTCATAATGCTCTTGTAGGTGAACGATCACAAATCCCCACAGCCCACACTCCGAAATCTAATGAAGAGCCCTCCCAGAAGACAGAAATTTATTAGAACAGTAAAGAGGAACGAAACCTGGAGTCCAATCATCAAGAAACACATATGAGTGTCAAGAGTCAAGTCAAGTGTCCATAAACTTTTATCCATATACTGTATGATGTGCACATTACTCCATTCTTCCTTGTTAAAAAGAACTCTTTTAAAGCTCAATACCACCAAAATATTCGTGTATATAAACATCTGACCTTGACTGTAACTACATTTCCAGTTGCTCATCTAGCTGATGCTTTTTATCCCAAGAAGGCATGAAACCAAACACCATACAGCACTGCAATTGAGGTTTAAGAGTCTTGCTCAAGGATGCAACTTGTGGTGTTGGGATTGGAACAACTTCCCAATCAGTAGTCCAAAGCTCTGGCCACAGAGCCATGTGTAAAGCACCACAAAATAAAAACAGCTGCTGAAGTCTTTACACTGGAGATGCATACAGCTTTACATACATCTACAAGATATCCATCACTACATGATGGTCCTTTTTAAATGTTACATTCAGAGAGAGCTCAGAACATCTTATTTGGCCACCACACAAAAACCCTGGTGCTCCTTTGTAGCGTCCACTCATCTGAAGTCAGCCTCTTCGATGCTGGACTGCCGATGAGCGAATTGGCGTGCTCCAGCCTCTGGTCTAGTGTGTTCTCAGGGGCTTGGCGTACACTGGCTCCAGGAGGTGGAAGGGTAAAAGGATGAACAGAGACACCAAGAACACCACGCTCACGCCAGCCAGGAGCACGTAGCGGCCGATGAAGAAGGTGTCCACCATCTGAAACACAGCATCATAAGCATGACAGCACTGACACCTTCTTTTTAATTAAAATGTGGATTTCACCACTCTCTCATTTCTCCACTAGAGGTCAGCAGAACTCCTTACTGAAAGTGAAGTCAGCTTATCATCAGATCATATGTTTATGAAAAGCTTTCTTAAGTTAAAAAAAAAAAAAAAAAAAAAAACTTGCCCTAGTTTCATCCTAACTTATTTTTTACACTTTCCTCTTCAGTGTGCTTTCAAACTCATTATAATTACATTTTAAATATTTCCAGGTTTGTATGTAGATGTTAAATTAAAGCTTTAGGCAATGAAGAGATAAAGAAGCACATGTCCCTAATGGTATTCGGCTATAAATGAAACAGTGTGTGTGTGTGTGTGTGTGTGTGTGTAAGAATAAAAGAGAGAGGGACAGAACAATAAAATAAAAAAATAAAAGTGAATGGTTGTAGAATGACGACACAAAAGGAGAAAGAGTCTCTCTGTCTGTTTGTGTGTGTGTAAGAGTGAGAAGAAAAAAAGGTGAATGTGTGTAAGCATGACACACATACACAAGGAAAGACAGAATCTCTCACATGATACAGTGTGTGTGTGTGTGTGTGAGAGAGAGAGAGAGAGAGAGAGAAGAAAAAATAAAAGTGAATGTGTGCAAGTGTGACAGACATACACAAGGAGAAAGACAGAGTCTCTCTCACTCTGTGTGTGTGTGTGTGTGTGTGTGTGTGTGTGTGTGTGTGTGTGTGTGTGTGTGTGTGTGACAGACATGCACAAGG
>JAOUQZ010000008.1:7086929-7099858 GCA_028564935.1 Neosilurus hyrtlii | reverse complement strand
GTGATCAGCTGATGGAGGAAACACACGCCCCGTGGTGAAGCTTGAGAGTGCAGAGAGAGAGAGAGAGAGAGAGAGAGAGAGAGATGTGTGTGAGTAATGCAAGGGGCAGTTTGGCAGAGAGGATAGGTTTTGGCAGAAGTACATCGAGGGGATACGCTGCTGGGTGTTTGTGCTACTATGCTGTTGCAGAGAGATAAACCATACCAGGTCTTTGTGTTAAACACACACACACACACACACACACACACACACACCTTACAATGCAAGCAGCATGACAATTAGAAAATGTAAATTGGGAACAAGGTCATCTTGCATTTTTGTGCTATTAGCTGCATCCTTTCACTGCAGTCCTCAAGGCTGGTTTAATCCTGTTGAGTTGTAAAAATATCTCCACCCCAGTTCAAAGTATTCACTACAAATCCCATACATCAACAGTGCATATAACACATGATTACATAATGGATAGGAGTTGTAGGCTCTTCATATGCTAGTCCGAGTAAACATTTAAAGGCATATTCTGGTTTAAAATGTCGAAGGTCTGGAGTGTGTTATCCTGCGTATCCCACAAGGATTATTGCAATTATAAGTTGTAATTACTGTGATTACGAGTGCTATTGCACTTAAACCACTGCATAATGCGGCACACTATAACAGTTTATGGTCTGATTTAATGTTGTGGAACATCCGTGACACAGGTTAGTTCCTGCTATTACTTATTCTCTAGCAGCAATAGATAATCAGTTGTTCCAGTTGGGCCAGTCTCAAACTCCTGTATTTGAACTCCTATGTTTTCCTGTGCGGACAACTGATTATCCATTTATTATTATCTTAGTTTACAGTATGTGGAGTGTCCTCCATACAAGTCCCTGTGCATAAGCTGGTAATATAGAAACAATTATGTATTAGAACAAGTCCATTAATATAAACCTTTAGTTCATGTTATGGTTGGAACTACTACCAAAAGTTCCAACACCGTGCTGTGTTGTAAGCAAACGCACCACACTATCTTTTGGAAACCATAACTTTTACCGCTAGCATTACTTTAGCATATTTATTATGCTCTATTATGACTCCTAAATGGTCTGAATAATATTTTCTTTAAGACTACAATTAAATAGCATTATCTCCAAAAGCAAGGCATTAATATGGCGAAGCTTTTGAACACATTTATTTAATATTTATATTACTCGTTTGCAAAACCACCAGGGATCCCATCTCAGTCAACACCCTGAACAGCTCACCAGATCATCACAGAGCCAAGACACACACAACCATTCACAGTCACACCTGGGGCAAATTGGAGAAGACAATAAGCCGTATGTACATGTCTTTGGATTGTGGGAGGAAATTGGATTACCTGGAGGAAACCCATGCAAGCACGGGGAGAACATGCAGACTCCACACATAAACGCCTGAATCTGGGACATGAACCCAGGACCTTCTTGCTGTGAGGTGGATGTGCCAACCTCCGCGCCACCATGCCACCCATGATATTTCTAATGAATTAGATATCACTATTAAACTGTTTGCAAATTGTGAGGCTCAAACATTCCTACATTCAGCATTTCTGTATTCATACTTACTGCCTAATATTCCTGAGCCTAACAAAGATAACATTCATTTCTAGGACACTTTGCAGTTCTTGCAGATACCTAATAAAACTTGAGAACTATTCTCACAGGAAGACTACTGAGCAAAAATTAATACTGGAGGCCAATTTGCCTTCTGTTCCTGCAGTAAAGCAGGTAGCTAACGTAAGCATATTGCTAATTTTGATTTAAACTAGGACAAATATCTCATCAAACGTTTTGCAATAAAAAACCGAGCTGAAATTGGCAGTAGGTGCTAGACGCCCCATGGAAGCTACAGCTGATAATTAGAAGTTAATTGTAAAAATAGCAGACTACTGCCAGCTTGTAACCTTAGCAATATAAGGTTCTATTTTGGTCAGAAATAAATGTATCACATTAACTCATTACTGGTTGGGCAGTACCAAATACATGATAATATTTACAATAACAAGATAACAACAACAACAACAATAATAATAAAAAATAATAAAGTTTAAAGACGAATACTACGGTTCTCTGTCTGACAGTGAGTCATCTTCCAGAATAAATATGAGGTAAAATGAACACAGCACAGGCCAATCAATATCCATTGTATTCACCCTGAGACATAAGAGAGCAATCTAAGTGCCAGTATGAGGAGCCAAACTGGAAAGACTCTTACAGCTGTCGAGCGTTTTATCAATTGTAATCACTAGCAAATTATAACTTGCAAATATTCTGACACATTAGTGTAAAGTTTTACACTATATTACCATTTAATATCACAGATTGTCCGTTTACATGCAAAATGCTTAATGAGCTGAACCTTCTAGTGTAACTGGGTTCGCATGGTTGTGTAGTAACACGAACACTCACAAGCCACTTGTTTTACTAGTCAACAGCTGTACACCTCTTAAATTATACAATTATTTAAAGCCTACAGTGATAGCAGCACACTGCCTACAACCATGCAGCTAATGTTCACATCGAACATCGAAATGAAGGGTTGTGCCAGAAGGGTTGGTTGATTACCTGGGATTTTCATAGACAGCAGTCTCTGGATTAATATGGAGTAACAGGTCAGGGGAGAAAAAAAAGTTGCACCCACCAATATTTTGTTGGCAGGGCTTTAGTTTTGATTACAGCACTCACTTGCCATGGCATCAAACGTGTACATATATTTTGTATATGTACATCATTTTCACTAAAATTGTTATCATCCCTGATGCAAAAGTATGAGAACACAACAGCTTTTAGCTACACACTTTTGACAGTTGCATTTGAGATCAAAATATGACTTTGAGTCGCTATATCATAATTTCAGCCTTTTGATATTTACATCTTTATGTGGTGAACTAAGAATGGTAACATTTTTCATTTAAATTAAAATATTAGAACATGTGTCTGACAAATGTCTCATTGTCCAGATGTGTCCTGTGAGATACATTATTTAAAGCAATAACAGCTCTGAATGACTATTCTTGGTTTGATTGGGTTTGGCTGAGAAGGCGGCATTTGTTCCTAAAAAAAGGAATAAACCAACATGAAGAACAGAGCACTGTGTATAGAAGAAAAGTGAGCCAGTGAAGCTGAGAGAGGAAGGGAAAATTGATCAGATATTCAGATCAGAGCCATTGCAAAAACACTGGCAATAAACTGAACTGTCTGGAAAAAAGAGAAACCACTGGTGCTGTAACACCCAGACATTTACAAGGTCAGCCAAGAAAGACAACAGATATAAATGTTGGGAGAACAGTATAAAAAAAAAACAAAACAACAGCCATCATCACCATCATCAACAACCAGCCCATGGAAGGGGTGAAGGTACCACAATCCACCATCTGAAGAAGACTTTAAGAGCAGAAATACAAAGGATATACCACTCAACAGCAGTAAGAATCGGCTGGCCAGATTGGAATTTGCAACGAAATACACTGATGAGCCCCAAAAGTTCTGGAATCAAGACTAACCTGCTACATCAATCAAGATTAAAGACCAAAGTGTGGAGAAAGAAAGGACCTGCTTATGATCCAAAACATACAACCTCATCAGTCAAGAATAGTGGAGAGTGTGTTATAGCTTGGGCGTGCATGATTGCTTCTGGAATGGCCTCACTAATCTTTATTGATGATGTAACTTATGATTGTAGCAGCAAAATGAATTCAGACATTCTGTCTACTAATTTTCAGAGAATTGCACCAAGTATAATTGGGAGGAACTTCATCATGCAGGAAGATAATGACCCAAAGCACACTGTCAACACAAAGTACTTCATCAGGGAAAAATGGAAAGTTTTGGAGTTGGCAAGTCAATCACCAGACATTGACCCAATTCAGCAAGGATTTTAACTCCATATGTGACTGACAGGGGAACCAAACAAACCGGAAATAACCGAAAGAAGCAGAGGTTCAAGCCTGAAAATTCTTCAGAAAAACAGAATGCAACAGTCTGGCAATGTCAGTTACTGCAAGCAAGGAAGCTACATGACCCATGACCCTGACAAATTAGCAGTATAGCATATACATATACATAATGCAAAAGTATTCTCCCCCTTGGCACTTTTTCTTATTTTGTCGCCTTACAACCTGGAAATGAAATGGATGCAGGGTGGGGTTAACTGTTGATTTACACAACAGCCAACAACCTTAAATATGCAAAAGATTTTTTTTACTGTAAATCAAACAAGGAAAAAAAAAAGTTTGCATAACTATTCACCCCCCTGACCACCTTTTGCAACGATTACAGCAAATAACTAGGTTTTTTTTTTAATGCTAAATGGCGAATGCTAGGGACTTCATCACTGTTATCAACAACCTTATTAACACTTGCAGGTATATCAGATCAGTGCTTATTATTTAAGCCTTTTCTAATTTTCAGAAATTTTAATATGTTAACATACATTCCAGTTCACAAAAATTATATACTTTATATATTTATTAGCATACGTTTTACGATACACCTCTTTTAGCATGAAATCTCCAATTTTTTTTAATCTACACCTGATTTACGAACAAAAACATTATTCAAATACATTTAATTTTAATATCAACAAAGAAAACAACTAATTTTACTGGAATACAATTTTTTGAGAACCCTGCACCTCGTGCCAGCCTGATACAGAATATACGAAGCCACTGAAGCGTACACATCTAACGCATATGAAAATATTTTTGCAGGCTCTGCATTAATTTGTTCGTTTTAAACTGAATCTCAATTTTTATTGTACACATCTTCCGAAATTCAAAAAAATTCATATTAATCAACAAAACCAAAAAAAAAAGTGAAAAGATTTTTCACTAAGCTCCTCTACCCTTCCTGCTACATTCAGAATTCAGTCTTATACAGGTTGATCTCCTGCTCTAATATTACACATTGACCCCACTTCTGTCATAATAGACCCCACCAGAAAGCATTCTGTGCAGGACACTGACATGGGCATATCTTCAAAAAATGAATCATGTATTACTTTTTTTTATTGCGATGATGTCCATTTAATTTAAAAATAAAAACCCTCCACGATATGTTCTTCTTGTAATATTAACTCAGAAATGTTAAAAAATTTTGTACAAGGTCTACGAGGTGGCCTGGAAGAGCAGCTTTTAATCCTGTGTGCATTTTTCATTCTTCAGATTGTTAGTCAGGGTCACAGTGGCTCTGGTGTCTATCCCTGGAACAGGCAGTGAGGTGGGTGGGTATTTGTCCAGTTTGTCTACTTCTTTAATGATGAAAATAACATACTAACCTGTGTTTCCTTAACAGGAGATGGTAATTCAGAGGCTCGAGGGAAGAGTACAAGGATCAAGGTGATGGTTAGAGCCAACAGCACCAAGGGAATGATCCCAAGCCTGATCAAAGAATAGATTATTATTCATTTAATATGTACATAAATTTAAATACATGCAAGAAGCTCTTAAAATTTTACAATATGGCTGCATAATTTAATCTAATCTAATCTAATATAATATAATATTGCAATAACAAAGAAAGCTTGAGGTGACAGAATTAATGACTGTCCTTCATTTATTATTTTTAAATTATGTACATTGGATCAAGGGCATGAAGTGTATCATCAAAACAACCAGCAAACCCTCATCTGAAATGACCACGGCTGATCAGAATGCTAACCGCATATACTATATTAAATACATTTACTTATCTGCTCGTGACAGCTGGTGCAATTGTAGCTGTCTGTTATATCATTTAAAACAATAAATAAGGAATAAAACATGACAGATCATGCTGTTACAGGAAATTTTAAACAACGAGGTAGTGTAATGTAGCCCAATTTAAAGTTAGTTACTGTGCCAAAAGTTGATTATTTTCCAATAACAGCACGTCCTGTACGGTTTTACGTCTCAGCGTCTTGCCAACACTAACAGTGTTTTAAATTATTTAATAAAGAATGACACACTGTACATCTGTTTATAGTTAAGTTTAATGTTGTGGAACATCATTTAATTTTGTGAAACAAGTTAGTTCCTTTTATCACTTATTTTATAACCACTATAAACAGTTGTTCCCTCATCAGACTCCATTTTTTTCTCCCTCTTCACATTAAAAAGACAAAAAAAGCAGATGTTCATGTTACTGAGAAACTACAAAGCTTTCCATCCTGACCCCTTTCCTCTGTTTTAAATGTTAATATTCAGATCTTGCATCAATGCAGCTAGATCTAGTCGTCAGAGTTGCTGTCAATCATTAATTAATTAACCAAGCTCTTCTTACCAATAAACCAATCAGAACTGAGCAATGCAGTACAACATGCAACAAACAATAGATTTCTGGATGACAGTTTATTAGGCAGGGTGGCACGGTGGCATAGTGGTTAGCACATTCACCTCGCCAAACGAAGGTCCTAGGCTCGATTCCAGAGCTCAGGTGTTTCTGTGTTGAGTCTGTATGTTCTCACTGTGCTTGCATGGGTTTCCTCCGTGTACTCCAGTTTCCTCCCACAGTCCAAAGACATGCACATTATGCCAATTGGCTGTTCCAAATTGCCCTTGGATGTGGATGTTAGTGATGTGAATATTTGTGTGTGTGTGTGTGTGTGTGTGTGTGTTGGCCCTGCAATGGACTGGCGAGCTGTTCAGGGTGTATCCCATCTTCGCCCAGTGTTAGCTGAGATAGACCACTCCCCATGATCACTAGTAGGATGAAGATCGGCAAATCAGTGAGAAGCAGGTTTGGGACCGAGAGGCTGCTGGATCGATTCCTAGACCGGCAGGAAAAATGTGTGGCTGAAGTGAGACTGAAGTGCCCCTGAGCAAGATACCTAACCCCCAAGTGCTTTCCGGTTGCGGGATTGTGGCTGCCCAGCCAAATTTCCCCTGCAGGATTACTCCAGAATATTAAAATAAACAAATAAATGAATAAATAATGTATATTGTTGCTTAAGGATCATCTCAGGCATAATATACTTACTTGATACACTGGTCCAAACTACACTGTATACACTACCATTAAACCACTATTTCAGTGTAAGCATCCCTCAGTGACAGTGAAATGTGCTGTATATTGCTTGTATAAGTGAATCAGGGTTGGTTTTTAACACTGTGTATATTTACTGGGCACTATATTAGACACCCTCTTCTTGTTGGTGCAAATTACAGGTACAAAATACATTTATTCAAGTGAAAATTTCCTTATAGAGACATTAACCCCAAACTTAATAAAAGCCTGCATGTATAATTTATTTCTATATGGATAAAAATGTGATATACTTAATAAAACCACTTTTGTTAAAACAACTAATAGATCCTCACGGCACAGTGGTGAAGTGGTTAGCACGACCGCCTCACAGCAAGGCCTGGCTTTGATTCCTGGCTCGAGTGTTTCTGTGTGCAGTTTGCATGTTCTCCCCGTGCTTGCGTGAGTTTCCTCCGGTTACTACAGTTTCCTCCCACAGTCCAAAAACACGTACAGTAGGCTGTTCCAAATTGCCCCTAGGTGTGTTTGAATAGTTGGTTGTGTTGGCCCAGCGATGGCCTGGCGAGCTGTCCATGGTGTACCCCGCCCTCGCCCAGAGTCGGCTGAGATGGGCACCAGCCTCCCTGTGACCCTAATTAAGATTAAGCGGCTTAGAAAATAAATGAAAAAATGTTTAAATCTTCATAGATGGGGACAACATTGTACAATGCAAAGTGTGACATGCCAGACACAGAAGAAAGTGTAAACACGGGAGTGTTGTGCATTAAATGCACTGAGCAATATACCATGCATCCATGTAAACAAGCAGCCACTTGTCTGATGTATGTAAATGTAATGTAGTACATATGTGCAAATATGCCTAGCCTTATTTTATTCAGAAGTTTACTAGTTTATATCTGAGTTGTCAGTTTAATATCTGTATTCTGTTATTTTTCAGACAAGCTAATACAAACTAGTGAATACATTCTAGCAGATTGAAAATTTAAGTAAAAACCACCTGATGATGAAAACAGAGATATTTTCAGAATAACAGGAGAGTTTGGAAAGCTTTCCGTTCATTTTGCTTTAAAACATTTCAGATGTTTTAGGAGCAAAGATAAAATTCAACATTAAAACTTTCAGTAAGCGTTTGTACCTGAAACAAAAACATTTTAAATGTCTAGAAATATACATTAATATCTCAGAAAAGTGCATTCAATGAACTTATACACTAAACTATACTAGTGTGTGTGTGTGTGTGTGTGTGTGTGTCTGTGTGTGTGTGTGTAAGATAGCCTGCAATGACTATCCTGTGTACATTCACACATCAGTGAGGATTAATCAGTGAATGAATGCATGTACACTGAAAGTCACTAAAAACTTTAAGACTATAATTTTCAATACTTTTTTTATTCTGGTACCCAAAACTGGATTTTTATCATATGGATAATTTGTTTAGCATGTTGGCTTCAAAAAACAACAAACAAAAGAGTCAAGAATAAATTATGCGCATCAAAAACAAACAAAACAAAATGGTACCTGCCAAAATGAAAATCACAACAGTCAGTATCAGGTATGGCCTCGGTTTGCTTTAATACAGGCGATGATTTGCGATGATACAGGTAGTGATTTGCGGTGATACAGCACAGCGAAACCGGTCCCGCAAGTGCTGCAACCGGATGTAGCGATCCTGATCGGGATTCGTCACTCTCTCTCGCCCTGGACCTGGACGTGGCCTGTCGTCAAATGACCCTGTCATGTTGCGGCGGTAAATCAGGTTTCTGATGGTGGGATGTGTACACCCCATACACCTCACTACCTCACTGTAGCTCAACCCGGTCCCCACCATACCCACTGCCCGGAGACGTTGTTCACGTGATAGACGTGGCATTATGACGTGCAATAGACTAACAATAGAGGACATTTTTGAGCCTTTATATATTTTTTCCAAACAACTCGTCAAATTGTGCAGATACACATTGTGTTTTGCTCAAACTGTATTTGGTTCACTTTTGCAAAGTGACCTACACATGTGCAATATAGCGTGACAAAATGACAACTCATCATTTTCTCAAGTGCCCGAGTTCTATCATCAATAAAGCCACAGGGTATGCTACCCCCCCACCACACCCCCACACCTTTACAAGTACAGATATACAGAAACTTCTTTCTCAAAGTTTTTAATGACTGTCAGTATATATTGTACATTTTGCATATTTTGAGACTATATTACTAAAGCATTTCTCCCTAAACTGCACTTCAAAATATGGACAAACGTTTGTCAACCATCACAGCCACATGTGGGCCTTTCTTAAACTGTTGCCATAATGCAGGAAACACACAGTTATCTTTGTATACTATAGCAGCACCATTCATTTCAGTGGAACTACAGAGACCACGCATGTTCCAGCATGACAACAGCCCCGTGTGCAAAGTAAGGCCCATGAAATGGCTTGCCAAGGGTGGAGTAAAAGAACTCAAAATCCCTGCTCTTAACATCACATTTGGGATGAAGTGGAACACTGATTACCCAAGGCTCTTTGAGTGACATCGCTGCCTGACCTTAGTAATGCTCTTGTGATTGAATTAGTACACATCCCACAGCCACACTGGAAAATGTAGTGAAAATCCTTCAGAGAAAAGTAAAGGTTAATATATAGTTTTAGGCACTGCCTTAAGCACATGTCCTGGGGCGAAACGTTGGAGTAGTGCTTAGCATGCCCTACTTCCGACAAGAAAATCTTGGGTTCGAGGTCCTGGGCTTGGGCGTTTTTCTGGGGAGTTATGCTCTCCATCTGCTTGAAGTCCAAAGATATGCACATAGGGCTGATTGGCTGTTCCAAATTGCCCCTTTGTGTGAGTGTGAATGGTTGTGTGTGCTGACCCTGCGATGGTCTGGCAAGCTATTTAGTAGATAGACTTCAGCCTTCCTGCGACCCTAGTAGGACTAAGCGGTTCGAGTGAAGTTTCAGTGAGTTCAGACTGTGTGTTTTTTTATTCTGTGTGAGTGCAAGTGGTGTAGTATGAGCCTCTTTTTTGGGGGGTTTAGCTTTATTATTAATATTAAATCTGTTGTCATTGCTGCCCGATGTCATGTACCATCAGCTCAGTGTCACTGCAGCCTTATTGGGTTTCCTATGGTGGGCACGCGCTGACACTGGACAGAACACAAGACAACCATCCAAGCCAGGTTCCATGACAATGGTGCTCCACTATTATAACAGGAAGGTGGCGGGGGCTAAATTTTGGACTAGGCTGTCGAAAAGGTATTTTATAGACGTGTATATAGCATTGACTTGATGTAGTGGTGTAGTTGACTTGATTATTCTGTTATTTGAATACTTTTGTTCTGATTGGTCAAAAAAAATAAATCACAAGTAAGCAAGCAAGAAAGAAAGAAAGCTAAATGATTTGACTTACTTGTTTGGACCAGCAGCCCGGGACATGATGAGACTAAGGACCAAGGTCCCTATCCATATGAGGGCAATGAGGAAGACACCTGTCCCCACCCCCAGCACCATTGCCCCGCCCATAACTCACCTGTACAGGGGTGTATGTACTGTATTACACAAAACTCAAACAGAAGGGACCATTTACATCTAACACAGTCTGTAAGTTTGACATTAGTATGCACTAGTATAAGGTAAAGAGGCACAGCATGACATATATTTGGTGTAAATCTGTTCCAACTTGAAGCTACAGAATAACTAGCTCGGTTTGCTAACAACTTACAGTGAGTCAACGCTCAGTTTTCCTCTTTATATGCTAACCTGCTAGCCAAACAAGCTAATACTGTTTCCGTTTATAGCAATTTATTAAAGTAACACCGGTGAAATGAGGCTAAGTTTGGTTTGTTAGTAAAACACACACATACTTCTCTCGACGAGTCTAATAAAGCCCGTTATAAAACCCCCAAATACAAAGCGGCTTCTTGTTTTCAGTCTTCACTTCCTGCGTTACTGCAAACCAGCCAATCGGAGTAGTCGTTTAGCTGCAATGAATCCTGGGAGTTGTAGTACTCCCTACTCCCTACGGCAGATGAACGTTATTGCTAGCCTGGTAACCAACTAGATGTAAATATTTACATCTTTATTCATTCACTGTGCCTGACAAAGTAATTTAGAGCTTAGAGATTATACAGGTAAAGATTATGGGATCAGAAGCAGGATTAAAACACTAAAAAGAGTTTGTCCCTGATGAAAAATCCATCTTGGATCTGACCAGATAATCACAGTTTAAAATGCTGGTAGAGGGCAGGAAAGTCTAATCTGTAAATTACTGCTACTGATGGGACGTGGTAGACCTACAAGGGTCACGGGGAGGTTGGTGCTTATCATTGCCGGCACTGGTCAAAGGCAGGGTACAGATAGACCTTCACAGCTCGCCAGACCATCACAGGGCCAACGCTTACACAACCATTCATACTCACACCTAGGGGCAATTTAAAACAGCCAGTTAGTATAATGGGCATGTCTTTGGACTGTAGGAGGAAACTGTAGTTCCCTGAAGAAAATCCATGCAAGCACAGGGAAAACATACAGATTCCACACAGAAACACCCTCACCGAGCCCGCCGGGACTCGAACCCAGGACTTTCTTGCTGTAAGGAAATTACCTTGATTGAGTTTTGGAAGCTGGGAACTGGTCAGCTTAAACTGGATTTTTCAGTTGTAGACATGAAAATTTTTTCATTTTTCCCCCCTAATTGCCTTATTGTTGTTTAATTTTCCTCAAACTAATTTGTTCTCAATGTTACATTAGTAGCGTTCATTTAGAAACTGTTTCCATATTCACATTTACCAGTTATGGATAGCTGCTCAGACCAAACTGGATTTTTCAGCACATTAAGTATATCATTGTAAGAGGAGCGTATATATAAATATATCATTGTAAGAGGAGTGTATGTTCGAGGTTGTTTGTAGGCTAGGTCATGTTTTTATGTTGTTCACTGTTTAAGCAGTATTCGCTAATTGGTCTTTAACAGGCATATTACAGCAGGCCGCACATTTTTGCATGCAGCCAGGGACTCCTTCTCTGTTGCACAGATCCCCTTGGTGCATTTTATTTAAATAAACAAAATACATTTTTTTAGAATGTAAATAGGTTTTTTTTTATTTACCATAAAGCTTTTATTTTAGAACTGTCCATTTACAGAATACATTAGGTCACAAAAGTTGACTTTATGTAGAGGCCTATAGTCATATAAAAATAAATTTGACTATAAAAAATTTGCATTCAAATTGAAATCTATTGCAAAAATTATCTAATCTTATCTATAAAATAATTTTATGTACGGAAAATTTTGTTGTACGGAAAATCGACTCAAGATTTTATATATATATATAAATATATATATCTGTGTGTGGGTGTGTGTGTATGAATGTGTATGTGTGTGTGTTGGTGTTATGTGTAATTTTACTATATTTTTATTTTATGATGTGTACAGTAATTACTCAGTATTTTTAAACATTATTTTTTTGGACAAAAATTAAATGTTACAGAAGAAATGTTTGACTGTCAATAAAGACAACAATATATTTGTAAGAGATAATTTTTCAGACAAAAACATAATGAAGGCTGCTGTGTTCTGCTTGCAAATAATGAAGCAAGTGCGACAGTTAAGATTTCCAGAACTGTGGTTGGTTTTGCAAAACGTACAGCTCTTTATTTTGTGAAGCCTCATGCTACTATATTTTAAGGCAAATGGTCATCACGCAAAATATTGACTGCTTTAAATACTATATATTTAATAAACAAATATCTATCTCTATCTCATTCATTTATTCATTTTCTGAACCGCTTAATCCTAATTAGGGTCGCAGGGAGGCTGGCGCCCATCTCAGCCGACTCTGGGCAAGTACACCCTGGACTGTTCAAAATTATTCAACCCCCAATGTTGTAAAGGGCTTTAGGGACTATAGTGTACATTTGGAATTTTATTCAGAATGAAATCCTACAAGGACGTTTTAAAGAA
>JAOUQZ010000008.1:6959389-6973469 GCA_028564935.1 Neosilurus hyrtlii | reverse complement strand
TGTGTGTGTGTGTGTGTGTGTGTGTGTGTGTGTGTGTGTGTGTGTGTGTGTGTGTGTGTGTGTGTGTGTGTGAAAGGTGTGATGTCGTGATGTGTTATCTAAAAGGTGTGACCTTGCAGTTCGTCAACAAGAGCTAAAGTGAAAGCGAATGACAGCCTGTTTACAGCCACTCACATGCTGACGAGGCTCTCTGCTCATCCTGAGCTCTCCTCTGCTCTGTCATGGGTGTGTGCTTGTGTGTGTTTTAGCTTTGATATATCAGCTAAACAGCCAGCAATGGGATGAAAACAGTTTTACACTAAGGTGTGTTGCAAAACATTGATGACATTTCTGAAATTATAGATTTTGTCTTTGAAATACTTTTTAATACTTTATTTTAAATACTATATGTATTATTTATGTATTATTTATGTATATATGTCCTGCTGTATTTTACATACTATACAACACTGAGCGTGGTTGAGAACACCCTGAACAGCTTGCCAGACTATCACAGGGCAACACACAGCAAACCATTCACCCTCACATTTAGAGGGGCAATTTGGGACAGCCAGTTAGCGTAATGTGCATGTCCTTGGACTGGGGGAGGAAACTGGTGTACACGGGGGAAATCCATGTAAGCGTGTATGGGTTGTATGAAAAATGTAAAGATACGATTTTTTTTTTAAATAAAAAAAAGGGAAAAATATTTCAAAATTGCAAAAATTTACCGCTATAAAGGTCTGCAACTACTCGAATTTGCTCAAATTAACATGTTTTATTCCTTGGATAAATACATGTGCATATGACAGGATATATACAGTACATTAGAACATACTCTAAACATAGAGCGCTAGTTTTTTCTGCTTCCAACACTTCTGCCAGTTCACCCTACTCCTTTGCAGCTGCTACTTTAACAAGTTAATCAACGTTATTAACTTCATCTATTATTGCTCATCACCACAAATAAAAACTATTATTGCTCAAGTACCACAATTAAAAAGTAATGTAACTTGATTACTTTAAATTACTTTTGGATTACTTCTATGCCTGACATGAAAATAAATGTATGAAAGTATAAATGATAAGCTTTCTGGACAGTGCCTATTTATTTATTTATTAATTTATTTATTTAGAAATAATATAAAACGAATTGGCTATTTAATGGTGAATGTGTACTTTTAAGCTTCTTTTGGCTAAAAAGCATTAGTACTGTTAGGTATAACCAGTGTGCATCACCTTATTCATTCCCAAAATATTTTACATTAGGATTTTTGTACTACAGTAGTGGCACTCATTGTACCAATAGACAGGTTAGGAAGCTAATAGACCTTAAGCGTCCTTGATGTGGGTACTACAGCAAATATTAGCACTTTATGGTCTTTTAGATATTTCTTTAAATTAGACATGGAGTCACAATGGAGATGCAAAGCTGCATCCAGCTGGAGGGCAAAACTTGATATTGTTGCACTTTTGTAAGTTAAACACAAAATTGTGATAAAATGTCTGGACAGCGAATCAGATTAGGAAGCAGCCAGTCTGATGAATACCAGCCAACTGCTTTTTTTTCCCTGTATTGCAGTGGAATACGGTTTATACCTGTTTTTTTGGTATCCGGATTACATACTGCATTGCATATAATCTGTTACTCCCCAAGCCTGCTCCATTTTTAATGTTATGGTTGATTTTTATAAATCTTTGCCATTCGCCTAAAATGATAGAAGTAAGGAAGCATACAGTATTTGGTATATTTACTCCCTTAAATTGACATTTAGAAAAAGTATACTTCTCAACTTCCTTGATCAGACATGGCTGAGCCATAAACACTCTTATTAGGTAAATGTGTGTGGGATAACAGGGAGTGGACCAAACCATTGTGAGGCAGAGGGGACTGAAATTGTTTTAAACATATATATATATATATATATATAAAAATTTGTTTTTTTTTTACAAATTCTGTCGTTTCATACACTATTTTTATATTATTTAAATTTAAATAGGGTGGCACGGTGGTGCAGTGGTTAGCACAGTCGTCTCACAGCAAGAAGGTCCCAGGTTCGATTGCTGGGCTCGGGGCATTTCTGTGTAGAGTTTCCATGGTCTCCTCGTGCTTGCATGGGTTTTCTTTCCACAGTCCAAAAACATGCAGAGTAGGCTGATTGGCACTTCCACATCACCCCTAGTGGTGAGAGTGAGTGTGAATGGTTGTATGTATGGACCCTGCAATGGCCTGTGAGAGTGTACCCCGCCCTCGCCCAGAGTCAACTGAGATGGGCGCCAGCCTCCCCGCGAAAATGGCTTAGAAAATGTATGAATGAAAAAATTTACGTAGTTAAGTTTGCAATTATATATTGAGAAGAACGACCCACTGGCTTTTCCACCTATGATCAGGAGCACACTGGGGACCCTGGAGCTGTGATTTGTAGTCTATTGATGCTACCAGCTGAAAATGAAGCACCCAAAAAAACAACATATTGAACATATCCTTAAACTAACATTAAAATAGCTGCTAATATAAAGTTATTAGCTGTGAGGTCAATAGTATAAAGGCTAGTCTTACGTTCAGTCAAAAAGGCATTGATAGAAGCAAGATCTATTTTTACATGGCCTTATTCTGTCCTCTTTCATATTTACAGTTTAGTTCTCCTTTGCTGCAGAAGCAAAGCATTAAGCAGAACATCTGTTGCTTTTAATGACTATGCTGCCCAGATGCCCAATGCAATATGCATGCTGAGAGACTGAAAGTCAGTTTCATAGGTCACAATGGCTCCTGAATTGTGTGTGTGTGTGTGTGTGTGTGTGTGTATACGTGAATAAAGTGTGGTGGGAAGATAAGAATATTTGACACCATAGGCTTAAGGTCATGGGGGGGTGAGGCTCTGGCTCATTAAGGTTATAGTTATTTAGGACATAGCATTAATTAGCTATTTTAATAATGTCATTGGAAGATTCACAAATGTGTGTGTATGTGCACACATGTGTGTGTGTGCTTCTTTTTATAGAAACATTACACAGGTCGCCTTTGCCTCTACAGGCTATATGGCATTTAAGAGGGTACGTTTTGCAGACCCCCGGAGGCTTACTGCAGTACAGCTGGGGACAGATTAGAAATAAAAACAACTGGCTGCATCACGGACATAGCTGTTCACATACTTGCCTGGGTACTGTGAGTGTTACTGGAGGGTTCCATTTAAAGGCACAACAGAGAGCACAGGAGAGATCTCAGACCATGTAGAACTTATTAAAATCCACCAATCCTGGCAAATCATATCCCAGTACCGCCCAACGCTGCTCCTGCTGTTCATGTGTGTGTTGCATCTTGCAGACGCTGAGTGTCGATTCTGCACAACCATCATGCCAAATGTGTGCAGGATACACAACACAGCCATCACATGGATGTAAAGCATATTTAAAAACATTTATCTTTACTCTTAGAATCCCATAGCCGTGTTGCCATAGGGTCGGCACGATGGCATAGTGCACAGAGCATCCATCTCACAGTTAGAGGCTCCAGGGTTCGAGTCCTGGCCATCGGCGTATCTGAGTTTGCATGTTCTCCCCATGCTTGCATGGATTTTCTCTGGATACTTCAGTTTCCTCCCACAGTGAAAAACATGCCCATCAGGCAATAATGTTTCAAATTACCACTAGGTGTGAGTGTAGGTGTGAATGGTTGTATGTCTGTTGGCCCTGCGATGGTCTGATGAGCTGTTCAGGGTGAACCCAGCCTTCACAAAATCTGAAAATGAATACAGCATAATTCGTGCATGATGTAATAGTGACACAGAGCTTATTTTACCATAAATAACCATAAAAAGCACTATACTGGGCAATTTTATCCCATGGATTACTAGCGAGGTCTGAACCAATGTGGAACAACCATTTTCCATTGGAAGTAACGTGAACTTGTTGAGCCGGGTTGTATAGTGCAAGTAAACAAGCAGCGAGTGATATTTTAGGTGATAAAACTCCCCGCATACTAAAGGCACTTACCTTTTACTGGTTCCTTTTGGCGAGGCGCTGCTGCCGTCCGTTGTCATCCTTTAAATTTTATATAAAGACATTCCGTATGAACAGTGTTCTGTTTTAGACATAAAAACTTGGGCTTTGTGCCGAGTAGTTTTGCCTGGAGGCCACGCCGATAGCAGGTTGGCTTGAAGTGGTCTTCACAGACTACTGAAAGGCAACATTTTCATAGAACGGCCTGTGCTGATGTTATATTATTTTTGTTTGTGTGACACAGCTCAGCGCTGGACGATAATGTGTCATCTTTGACTGGTATCTACTGTACGCAGCCCAGCCAGTAGGACAAAACAATGAATTTGCATCAGTACCAGGGCTGGTTACTAACATGTCGGCTTCTGGTGTTGCCTGACAGATTGGCTGATGTCATTCCTGATCGTTTTATATAGCTAGTAAAACAAATTTACCACAGGTACACTTAAATGTTATAAAAAAGAAAGGCAATATTACAATATGGTACATTTTTGTGGTTCAAACTTTTTTGAAATGTGTTGTAAGAATCATAATTAAAATAAGCGTTTATTTAAAAAAACCTTGTCAAGTTAAACATCAAATTCATTCATACATACATATGTTTGCCGAACCATTTAATTCCACCAGGGTTGTGGAGAGACTGGAGTTTACCTCCGCTCAGTTAGCCTAATATGCATGTCTTTGGACTGCGGGAGGAAACCAGAGTACTCAAAAGATATCTATGCAACATAGAGAACATGCAAGCTCCACACATAACCCCCTCACCAAGATTCGAACCCGAGACCTTCTTGCTGCGAGGAGGACATGCTAACCACAAGTTTTGCATTGTTTTGAATGCAGTCATGGCTGAGCACAATTTATTAATCATTGCCTACCATTTAATTTTTAATTTCAACTTACTGTCCCTGATTTTTGATTTGGACTTGTACTTGTCTCAGACTCTTATGTGATCTTATGTGGACCCATCTGTACGTTCTGCTTTGATGACCCATGTGAATATGAAGCTCTGCTGTCCATGTACCATGCAGTGATGGTGTTTTCTGTAATATGGATGCGAGCTTCAGGTCACATATATTAAATCATTTTTTAAACTGTCATTTGTTATCCAGCATATCAGACCAAAGTGAATGAATGTTGAAGCTTTCTATTACTGGAGTTTTAAACTGTTTACTCAGTATCAGTCTAGTTTTATGAATATAATTTTGTGATGTGTGAGGAGCTGTAATCCTTGACTAGTCATGCATAGCAGAGTGGGTCAAGCATATGACAGTTGTGTTCGATAAGGTCACCCTGTCACCCTCCTGGCTGCCATGCACCGTTATATGTAACTCACGTTCTATTAAAAAGCAATGTATAAACAAAACAAACCAGGCTTTCTCACTATCAGCATTTTACATCTTCTATTTAATGTTCAGTGTGGAATATGACCCACAGGACTAAAAAAAAAAATTTATTATTATTAATTGGATACTTAAAGTGACCTTATGAATTTAATTGTACTTAAATAAATGAATAAAGAAATAAATAAATGGTAAGTATGTGTGATATACACTCACAGGTCACTAATGGGGACGGTACTGCTGCTGACTGATGCAATTATCCAGTAATAACTAATCAAGAGGCAGTAATGCAGTGCAGAAGATCACACAGATACAGGTCACGATGTTTAATAGTCACAACAAGCAACAGGATATTGGGCGCGGGAAGGAGGGGAACCAAACAAGCTTGGTTTTTAAGCGTCACACACACACACACACACACACACACACACACACACACACACACACACACACACACACACTATAGTCTCTGCAGTTTACACTGAATGTTCATGAGGGAGAAATCATCCAGTGAGAGGCAGATCTACAGGAGGAAATGATGATGAGCTAGGTCAGAGGAGAAAGGACAGAATGGTTCGAGCTCTTTCCCCATGATTATCTGCACTGCGACCACATGATTGGCAGGCTATACTGAACCTATTATAAGATATGTACATTACGATATCTTTACAGGAGTTTTACTCACTCAGTCACTCATTTGCTGAAACACTTAATGCGCTGTCTCACAATCAGGGTATACTTCATGGGTTTCCTCTTATAAAAACTCCTAGTTTTAGTGGTTTCTTTTTCCCAGTCAACACCTTATGAGACTAAAATATTTTGTGTGAAGTATTAGAGCTACAGGTGTAATGGTATCTGAATTACACTGGGTGAAAGTATAACACGTACAAGGTCTCTAGAATAACTAGAATTTATAATCTAGAATCTTGAACCACTTGTAACGAATTCACAGCATTAAGAACTCACTTAACACATTATCTGAGCAGGTTTTATGCAACAAAAGTTGTATATATTATTAACTGCAATAACAACAGCATCAGTGACAATCATTCTGGTTTTCCGGAGAAGACACTTTTTGACGGACATGCTTATCAAGCTGATGTGGAACTCTGTACAGAAAGTATTTCACATCTAATCCCAATTATATTTTTTAGCAAGCTATACAGTACAATGTTGCTTAAGAAAAACCCCACCAAAAGTAAAAGTTAGTAATTAGGAGTGCAATTCAGAATTTTATCAGGTAAAAGCTATGATTTTTATTACAGTGGAGAGAATTGAGTTGTGTACTTTGTCAAAATTTGTGCAATGTTTTCCTCTGATAACACTATTTATCGGAACTGAGAAAAGATTTCCCTAGTGTAGCTGGAATTACTCTTCCTCTATACAACAATAAACAGTCATAAAGTATCCAAATGCCTTTTTAAAGGGGTCCCTTGAATAATTTTAAAAGACAACCCTGAACATGAAACCGCCCTTATCCAAGGGAGTCAAGTCCAGGCCTTCTTGCTGTGAGGCAAATGTGCTAATCACTGTGCCACCGTGCCGCCCTGCCTGTTACTATTAGTTCAAAATATTTTCTCTGTCACAATATCGTCACTATCTTTGCAGCCTGTACGCTACACTTCTCTTTATTGTATCCACAAATCTCGGTCATCTGACTACCAATTACATGACCCAGAAAACATCTTTCACCACTCACATGTTGTTACTGCCATGGTATAAAAGGACTTTTTTCTGCAAACACTCTGTGTGAAGTTTGGTCACTGTATTGTTAGTCCAGTCTATTACCAAACCATTTGATATTCATTTTATTTCTCTCTGTATGACCAGTTTTGCCTCCATGACCATGAACATAGCCTTGCCTCTGATATTACCATTGCTTTGCATGTACTCTGCCTTCCTTCTGATTCTCGTCTCTGCCTCACCTTTGATGAACGGTCTGCCTGATCATTTGACCCACGCCCCCCATTTCACTGCAAAGATGGATTGTGATTCTTGTACTGTCTGCATGTACTTCATTAAAGTGAGTTCTCATGGTTTTTTCCTCATGTCAAATGAGGGAGTTTTTCCTTGCCACCGTCACAATGGGCTTGCTCATTAGGGATGTGTAGGGGTGGTAGAAAAGTGTTTAAATTCCTTTTTAAATTACTTTTACTATGTAAAGCTGCTTTGCGACAATGTCAGTGTTATAAAGCGCTATACAAATAAAAAAATGAATTTAGTTTGATCTGCACATTGCTATATTCTACTCTGCTGCTTTAGAGGATGAAATTCTTGTTTCTGATTGCAGAAAAGGTATCAAGTAATTTTTGGTTTTCTTCTACAAGGTGAATTATTGCATCATTGCAATTGGATAATTGAATTATTGCACCATTGCTATCAGATAAGTTGAATGATTATTGCACAACTGGCATGTGCAACACATGATGCCCTTTTTGAAAATATTCTGAATGAATAATAAAACAATTATAGAGTTTGCGTTTGACGTAGAGAATTGTTCTTCACCTCAGCCTTACAACCCTTACAACTTAAAGTAAATAATTCTCTATACTATACTTTACCCCATTTAATAATTCATTCATCATTCATTTTCTGAACCGCTTAATCCTAATAAGGGTTGCAGGGAGTGACCTTGGGATCAGTAATCCAGCACCCTACCATTTCCACTGGTGGAAAGCCACTAGTGTATTATTGCTATTCATTAGTATTGAACCAACTTCCCATTACTTACATGGGATAAATTGAATGATTACACTAATAATATATTAATATATAAATTCTTCAACTCCATATTTATTTTTTCACTTTTGTTTCTCTAGAATAAATTGGAAATGTTGTTATCCATGAATAGCATACGCCACTTCCGGCTGACTCACACCGGCTATGATCCACTTTCCTCCGGACTTCAACAGATAAAACCCTCTTGATGTGAATTATTCTCCCTATTTTAACCTCCGTCATTTAATAACTGCTTAATATATATGTAATGAATAAAAAAATGAATCATATATTTAAATTCATATATATCCTGATATCTTAAATAGCTAACATTTTGCTGGGTAGTTGTCTGTAAATAATTTAAAATTAAAAGAAAAATATTTAGAAAAACACATTTTTGCACAAAGATAATTGTTTCTAAAAATAAAAGAGAGAGAGAGAGAGAGAGAGAGAGAGCGAGAGAGAGAGAGAGAGAGAGAGAGAGAGAAAGAGAGTGGGAGTTCAGTCACCTTGGAAACAGCCAAAGGCATCCTGGAGGAGTTCTCAAGGTCCCACGAATATCGGAGTGATTATATGCACAATGATTAAGCTAAAAAAAGCCATATTTGCACAGAAAGGTGGTGTAGGTGTGCTATTTCTAGATCAGCTTTATATGTTTCACAGCACAACGCCTAAGATCTATAAATCTGTCAGTTTTTATACTACAGGGGGTGCAGTGAACTGCATCAGGTGCAAAAATTTACAAGTGTTCCCACAAATGATTTCTCGACTTTAAGAGAAGCTCTAGGTGCAGATATGAAACTGATTAAAGAATACAGAAATGCATTGGAGATATAGAATGGAACAGCTGATGTGAAACAAGCCATGGGTGAGCCATGCATAAATGAACAGTTTTGATAAACAATAAATAGACACAGAAAGTAATCAGAGCCTTTTTGTGGTTGTCTTTAGACATGACATTTACTTGGAGGATGTCCAATTTAGTTTGTGCATACCAAACAATGTTTGCATAATTCTCTACTTCAGATAATCAAAGTGCATGTTGCCTTAAAAGATTATTTCCAGTCTGTCTTAGGAGGATTTATTGATGCATCACAAATATCCGAGGACAAGCTCACAGATCAATTAATGAACCTTTTCATAGGCCAACATCACACTTAATACGTTCTGTTCAATTCAAACCTGCCTGTTCAACCAAAACAATCAATTTCTCAGTGGAGAAAACAGGTACAAAAATAGACAAAGATAGTGTCCATAGACACTGCTGTCTTCCTAGATGTGCAGTATCCGCTTCTCATTTGCTTATCCGTATACAGTGCGAGGCATAGTCTACTCACAGCACATTTTACTTTTAAATCTTAATTTTGCAAGCACAGAAAACCCACAGAAGGTACTTAGCTCGAGTCACAGGCTCAGCAGGGTGTTTCTGTGTGGGGTTTGCATGTTATCCCTGTGCTTGTGTGGGTTTCCTCCTGGTACACTGGTTTCCTCCCACAGTCCAATGACATGCACATTAGTCTAATTGGCTGTTCCATATTGGCTCTAGGTGGGATAATTATGAATTGTTGTGTGTGTGTGTGTGCTGGCCCTGCAAAGAACTGGAAAGCTCCAGCCTCCCCTTTTTTGTTAGCAAATGCATATTTATTAAATTAATACTGTCATGAAACAAGTGAGGCAGGAGAGTGAGTGGATGCAATTGCAGATAAGAGTACAGTTTATTAGCCCTTTCGCTGCTGTGACTATGCAGTGCTATGCTGGGCGATATATATACTTACTAAATAAAATAATAATAATACTTAAATTTCCTTTTAGAGCATTTCTATTAACCGTATATAACCACAGAGTCACTGTGGCTAGTATCATTTGAAATCTCTCCATTTCCCTCTTCCTCCTCATTATCTTCTTCACTAAAACTATTATCTTTACTACTACTGTAATCTTCACCTCTGCTGTTATCATCCCTGTAAATTTTGTATACTACCTCTTCTACAGAAAACCTTCCAGCCATGTTTGGCTCGGAATGTCTCTGCAAATAACCGCCTGGAAAACCCCGGTTTTCCGTTAATGTGTTGTAACCTGGAGAAATTCAGTAGATATCATAGGTCTCATTCAGTGATTTACTGACAAGCGACGCTTGTCAACAGAGCATAGGCAGAATGGATTTACTGATGAGCGGTGCTCGTCAAAAGAGTAGTGAAGGGGTAAAACAAATGGATAGACAAAGATTATCCTGTAGCAAAGTTGAGTGGACACACAGAGTTCAAGTTCAATGGCAGGCACATGTATTAGAGGTAAATTCAAGGTCATAAACACCACATAGGCAAGTAAGTCAAACACAGGCATTTCAGAGCAATTGAAACTGGCAAAATCAGTAAACAGACCAAGGTCAAAAAACAGAATACACACACACACGCGCGCACACACACACATACATAGAGGTGGGTGGCACAGTGGCATAGTAGTTAGCATATGCGTCTCACAGCCAGAAGATTCTGGGTTTGAGTTCCAGGCTTCCCGTGCATGTGTGGGTTTCCTCCAGATACTCCAGTTCCTTCCACAGTCCAAAGACATGCACATTAGGCTAAATGGCTCTTAAAAATTGTCCCATGGTATAAGTGTGAATGGTTGTGTGTGCATGTTGGTCCTGCGATAGTCTGATGCTGCAGTTCAGCAAATGAATAAATGAATGAATGTATAGAGGCTTGATATGAATGTAATAGTGGAGCTTTCTTAATATTAAACAAAATTACAATAGCATCAATCAGATTTTTTGTGTCACATACATTGTGTCTGTCCGTCCATACGTCTGTACGTGTACATGTGGAAACCCCTGTGGTGGTATTTCACATGCCAATGTACAACCATCGTAATGGGAATGAATGTCTGGGTGATGAAAACTTCTAATCTATCTTCCCTGCCAAACTGTTACTTGTTTCAAGCCATAAAATAAAATTTACTTCTTTAATAAAATAAAACACACTCTTTTAACAACATAAACCGAATACTGTGTGCCATGTGCAGTAGGCATCTTCGTTTTTATAGCTTTATAGAAAAAAACTATTACTGATATTGGGTTTCCATTAAAGAAAACTGATCTTAATAGCATAACACTTTCAAAACTTTGGGGAGGGGCGGTCATAACGTGATGTTTACATGACATTACGTCATAGATGGCGTCATCATAACACATTCACATTGAAACCTTGTATCAGGAGAAGGAATTTTTTTTGGACCTCCACTTCTAGGCGGCGGCTTAATCTTTACATTATCATTCATACTTTGCAGTGAGCTGGTGAATGGTGATCAGTGTGTATGGGAATCAGATGAGGAGGAGAACAAAGTTATATTGACTGGGAAAGTAAAAAGGTAGCTGGGAAGTGTTGTATGTTGTGGGATGATGTTGAGACAAATGCACTTATTAGTTTAAAAGCACTTACTGAAGCTTTTTGAAGGGACAGTCAGAGATAGTTCAACTTTATGGTCATAATCCAAGTTATTTTTCTTTGCAAAACTGTGTTTGAAATTAAATAATGCAGATGTAAAACACGGGGAAAGTTTATTCTGAATTAAATGTGCATATACACATACATTTTTCAGACACAAATAATTATCAATAAATACAATTCAAAATAATTATAATGAATTAATGGAATTTCCCCAGTTTTCCACTTCAACCTTCATTTTACCCTGGAAGACTTTGTATTTTCATGTCAGTTATTAAATTCTGCTCCACACAGTTCAGATAAATATTATAAAGTAATTTGTTCTGGCCAAGGGATAGAAATATAATAGACTTTTTCATTCCAGTAATTACCTCACGTAATAGGTTATTGTTTTATGACTCCTTCCCAAAAGCATAAGTGTTAATCTTAATCAATAGTTCAACAGCCCAACTTACACATATTATCTCTGCCTTTTGTTGGCGTGTATGCTAATTTCTCTTGCCCAGCTCAAATTATTTCATCAAAACTAGTGTTAAAATGTGTAAATATGTTGCAAATATTCATTAATATTCAAACCCAGTAGTGTTGACCATTCCTCACAGCTCTTTTGATAAAACTGAATCAAATAAATTCTCAGACAATAAATTCTCTATAATACAAACTGCCTATACTGAGTGTATCATTATCATCATCATCATCGTCATCACCATCATCATCCTTAGTACTGCTCCATACTGACCACATATGTGAATGAAGGTCACAAATGCTAGTAATACACTTAATAGCTTTGAAATCAATACAGTAATATTGTTTACTATGTTGATTTTTAGTAGTAGCCTAAGTACTGTACACAAATCTTAACCACCAACTTTTTATAGAAATCTTATCTGTCTTATTATTATTTATTATGTGATTAGAAATGAGCTTTACGTAATTGCTACCCACATTAAAGGAGCTGTGACATGGTTGTTTGAGTAAAGAAGCCTAAATAATATTAATGGTTTTATAAGACTCCAAGCTTATGAAAGCTAACAGAAATGAATTTGTATCGTTTAACCAATTTACATGGACTTTGCAGCAGTATTTCTCTGAAAACTGTCCAGCCCAGCAAGATTTCAAAAAGTTTCATGTAGCAACCCATTCCTACTTTAAGTCCCTTTTGCTTTCATGCTGAAAGGGTCTTTAACAAATATATATTAGTATTCTGGATGTTCGTTGCATATTTACACAACTTTTTGGCAACTGAAGCTGGATAAAAATCATGACACAGCTTCTTTAAGATATCAAAAAAGGAACAATAAAAAAAGAAACTTTGCATTGTGAGGGTTTTTAAGTTCTGTGTTCATATTTCTGCATGTATTTTAATTGTTGTTATATATTTGCTTTCTCTGTGTGTTTTCATTGTTGCTGTTTTTTTTTTAAATCTGCTGCCATTTTTCTTATGTTTTTGAATTTATTGTTGTATATTTGTAGTTTTATTGATTGATTATTTATTTATTTATTTTTCCATTGTGTGATGAGTGGGATGGTGGTATAATGGTTGACATGCAAACTCCACATAGAAACACCCACACCAGGCACAGGGCTCGAACCCAGGACCTTCTTTCTATGATATGTAAGTTCTAACCACTACACCACTGTGTCACCCTTCCCAGGGATTGCTGTTAACTTTTATCAAATAGTTGCTTACAGACTGGAGCACTAAGTAGTTTGAGGAGCCTTTCTATTCCTCAGATGCTAAGACAACCACTGAACAGATGTGAACAGCTGAAGAAAATGTCTCTGTTGCTTTTTAAAGTAACATCAGTATTAAAAGTGAAGAAAAATTTAACAGTTTTTCGATCATTTGCATCTCTGGAGCCTATTTCAGCCAACTCTTGGTGAAGGCAGTGTGCACCCTGAACAGCTTGCCAGACTACTGCAGAACCAACACAAGTGCACACGCACACACACACACACACAACACAGAAATACTGTCACTGATCCCAGGTTTAGAACCCAAGACATGCTAACCACTACACCCTCTTGCCACCCCAGAACATATTAATACTTTAACTAAAGTATATGTATTTTATCTTACTATCAGAACGTTATATAAATGCTTTTTTATTTGTTCATTTTATTAATAGATATTACCTCAGAGCAGCTTCACCAAACTCCAGAAGGTCAGATCCAGAATGAAGCCAAAGATGACAGAGGCAAAAAAAAAAAAAAGCTCAAGGCAAGAGATGACACGAGGAAGAAGCGTTAATAGGAGTCAATCACAGGTGGGATAATAGCTTCTTTTGAGTTATGACAGATGCAGATCATTGCTTATTTCAGGATAAATTGAAAATTGGAAATCTGATAAATGAGAATTAACGGATACTTTATACAGTCAGGCGAAAAAATACATACAGCGCATTAAATGTGTTACTTTTCCACCTAAAAGATTTAAACAGTGGCTACGAAATACCCCAACAAATGAAACATAAAATAGAGCTTATGTAGTCATGTTCATAATTGTCTACAATTCAATAAAAATTTTACTTACAGTTGTGTTCAAAATTATTCAACCCCCAATGCTGTAAAGGGCTTTAGGGACTATAGTGTACATTTGGAATT
>JAOUQZ010000008.1:6942171-6956486 GCA_028564935.1 Neosilurus hyrtlii | reverse complement strand
ACAGACAGTGAGAGACATGGCCGGCATTTGATAACCCAGTTAGCTGCACTGGGGGGACAGCAGTGACATCCCGTTGAAAGTGGGGCTTGAACCCCCGACCTTGGGATCAGTAATCCAGCACATTACCACCGGGCCACCACTGCCCTAAAAAAACAAACATACAAACAAACAAACAAAAAATAAACTCCCACGATGATTGTAGGAAGAACAGAATGTGTCACCATTAAATTTTATTGTAATTATTGCTGGCCATTGCTAAGTACTGACAATCTTAATGGCAGCAAAACAGCATAATAAGTACATGGAGTCCTTTCTCTTTTTTATGAGTGAATGTTTTTGTTTGTTTGTTTTTGTTTCTTTGAGTGTGTGTGTGTGCGTGTGCGTGTATGAGAGAGAGAGAGACACTTACTCAGTTTTATCTGTGAACAATTCCCCTAAGTTGACCGCAGAGACAGTCTTCTATTGTACATTACCTATTCACTGTGGGATATCACTGCAGGCAAAAATAAACGATTAGATGTGATTAGCTGTGCTTTTTATTCTGTGAAGCTTCAATGTTCACTAACAACATTGTTTTTTTTTTTTTATTCTCTTTCACCAGTATACACACAACACAGGGTTATTTAGGCCTACTTTATTCAAAGTGACATTCAGTACGATCAGAGAGCACTTTATGCTTCTTCCATTGTGCACATAATTAGTGGCTTAGGTACTATTCTGCTAATAGATCAGGCGGACCTGAAAGGCTAAAACCACCCAACTTTTTGTATTGGTGTATTGAAATTCTCAGCAGAGTTTGTCTCCTGGTGCATGTAAAAAAGTTTCAAGCAAATACCTCCACTATATTTTTTTTTTGTGTGACTACAGACCAAAAAATGTAGAAAAATTAGCTGTCAGAATTTCTTCACAGCCTCTTCTACAATACTGTGGAATCCATCATATTCAATTATATTCTGTAAAAGAACTGACTGATAAGCATGACTGAAAAATTGATCCAAGTGTTGGCTTTGAACAAGCTTTATTCAACTCAACAGAATTTATTCATGGTAGAATGTATAAGGGTGCAGTAGTATCCAAAGTAGACAGTGGTGGTGTAATGACAGTGTCTTTGTGAACGTGTGTAGCAACTCAGCAAGCTCATCTGCAGAAAATAAGAAGATAATTACACTGACAATGCTCCAAATTCGAGAGACTTATCAACGCTGTCTGTGCCGAGGCGCAATCCGAAGCTGAATGCTAAACCACCAGCTGTGTGCTGCATCATGCCCACGGTTGTTTAAATATTGTAGGCTGCTTCACCAATTTTCTTTGGAAATTTCTATTTTTCTATACTGATTGTTCTCCGAGTACACGCTGCAAATACAAAATATGTGTGGAAGATCTGCATTTGCTCTAACACATGGATTCCTGTGTAGTCAAACACACTAATTTAATAAAGTCATACACAAATTTTAGAGGGAAAAATAGCAAAGATATTGACTGAACAAGAAGTATGTTAACTCTGATTACATTACTGGATGTGCATACAGTAACCATTTCAGACATTTCTATTATAAATGTATTATTTCTATTCTATTATCTGACCAACAGCATTAGTGTTGAGTTCTCTGTATTATTTGGTGTTTATATTATTCCTAATTTTACCTGTATCCTGTTCGGCCAAGGTGGGCAGAAAGTGTAATAGAAGTGTTTATACCAAAACACAATTGATATTCTTAATTCTGGTTGGTCAAAGGGTGTTGAATAATTGTCTATAAAATTAGCTCTGACAGTAGTCCCAGCTGTAATTCAAATTATAAGTTTATATTAATGCAATTGATTTAAATACATACACTAATTGTTTCTATATCAACCACTCAATCACAGGAACTTGTATCACAGATAATATAATCTAGGATGATTAACAGTAATAATATAATAATAGTGGCTTAGTGGTTACCATGTCCACCCCTCGATGTGAAGGTCCTTGGTTTGAGTCCCAGACTCGGCAGCAGTGTTTCTGTGTTCGGTTTCTCACTGTGATTGTGTGGGTTTCCTCCAAAACTCTGGTTTCCACCCACCTTTCAAACACATATTGTTTTGATTTTGATATATTGCATTAATTCCACAAAGGAAATTTTGGCTTAACCCACCCAAGTGAGCACACGCACATGTAAACAGTAGTAGCAATAGTGGGTAAAGTATCTTGCTCAAGGGCACTTCAGCCATGATGGTGGAGGAAGGGAAGGTGCTGCTCACTCCCTTGCAGCCACTAAATATTTTTTCCTGCTGGTTCAGGAATCGAACCAGTGACCTTAAAGTCTAAAAACTTGCTTTTCTAACCATTGAGCCACAGCCATAGGCTATGAACCCCTATGTGTGGGTATAAATATTTGTGCGTGTGTTGACCCTGCAATGGACTGAGTTGTTCAGGGTGTTCTTCTCCTTCGCCCAGAGTCAGCTGAGATAGACTCTAGACTCCTTGTAACTGTAAAAGCATTAAGCACTTTAGCAAATGATAAAATGAGTGAATAAACAGGAAAAACATATCATCCTTTAACAGGTTAAAGTTTTCTGCATTCTGCATAAAATTTCCCAGTGTTCAACCAACACCCAGAATGTTGAATTAACTCTTACAAAGTACATTAGGGTTACTATTACATTATTGCGGGGCTAACACAGACACAAATAATCATTCACACTCACATTCACACTTAGGAACACTTAAGAATTGCCTGTTGACCTAACGTCAACTGGACTTTGGCAGGAATCCAGGGAACCTACACAAGCATCGGGGGAACGCACAAACTCCACATAGAGAGGTCCTTGACCAGGATTTGAACCCTAAGCCTTCTCAGTGTGATGCAACCGTACTAACCACTGAGTCTCTACAAATGTATTCCAAGTTGGGGTGACAGCCTCTTCAACTCATCTGCTTACTAAGTCCTGTGCTTAAGCCTGTAGAGTGAACATGTGCTTGCAGCATCTATTACAGCATCAGTGCTGGCTTTTGATATCAACGACATCTCCAGATAGTTAATTAGAAGTATTTTGGTAGTAGCTGGAGAAATATGATCAGAATCTAGACAAGTAAGGCTGATGAGTTCACAGAGGTAATTGGTCTTATTTTCATTCTTTTGAACACTGATTTTGATAACAGTGTACTGTAGTGCCAAACTTGATGAAGTGCTGCATTGTTTTAGATATTCCCACTGCAACAGCCAGTCTTCAACCAGTATATATCAAGAACAACTTCTGATTGGAAGGTAATTTAACTATACAATTAAAAAGTTATTAATAACTTCGCAACAGGTTCATTAATGGATCAATTTTGTTTTTGGAACTAGCAGGGCGGCATGGTGGCGTAGTGGTTAGTAGATGCGCTTATCAACAAGAAGGTCCTGGGTTCGAGGCTTCGGCGGTTTTGTGTGGAGTCCGCATGTACTCCCAATGCTTGCGTGGGTTTTCTCCAGGCGTGGGTACTCTCCTAGTTTCCTCCCATAGTCCACTGATGTGGATATGAGGCTAATTGGCTGTTCCCAATTGCAACCCAATTATGGCTGTTCCCAATTGTAACCCAATACAATTGCAAATAGTTATATGTGTGTCTGGTGAGATGTTCATGATGTATCCTGCCTTCACCCAGTGTTGGCAGAGATATGTTCCAGCCTCCCCAAGACCATAGTAGTATGATTAAGCAGTCAGGCAAATGAGTGAGTGAGAAAAAATTTCCTCAATGCAAGAATGTCTTGGGTTTGAGTCCCAGCCTTTCTGTCCCAGCCTTTCCCGGCATTTCTGTATGGAGTTTGCAAGCTCTCTCTGTGCTTGTCTGGGTTTCCTCAGGGTACTTTAGTTTCCTCCCACAGTCATAAGACATTTAGTTAACTGGCTGTTCAAAATTGACCTAGGGTGTGAATGGATGTGTGTCTGTTGGCCCTGCAATGGTCTGGCGAGCTGTTTGGGATGTACATCGCCTCTGCCCAGTGTTGGCTGAAACAGGATCCAGCCTTCCACGACCCTAGTAGGATCAAGCCATTTAGAAAATGGGTAATTGACTGAGTAATTGCTATTTTAATTATTCATTTCATTACCTGTTTTCATGTTTACAGTTCTTCACAAAATACATCACCTACCTGCAAAGGGATGCTTATTTAATATTTATGGAAAACATCTCAAGTGTCAGCCCTTTGTAACTGTATGTAAGTTTTCAAGTACAGGAAAGCCTTGAGGGCAAAGAGTAAAAAAGAGAAAAAACAGAAATGCTTGGGAGCACACTGATACTAATTTCTGGCAAATTCATGTGAATAAAATACTCCAGGATGTGCTGTTTTTGGAAAACAATCCTCCAATTCATTTTGAGGTCCATCATAACCATGCTTTATTACTTGTACCTGCTGATTGTCATGTGAGCAGGGACAATGCTCGACATAAAACTCTACTGGTACACAGGCCCCACTCCCATTACCCATAGGCTGCTTATGAAACAAGTTACAGTATGTGCTATACCAGCTTCCCTTGCTTATTGTTCTTGCCACTGCCATATTCTTACTGAAGCAACTAATGATAATGGTAAAAATATACTGATATATTAATACACATACATGTACATTCTCATCAGATTGTATGGCAGAGACAGAATACCTGTATATACCTATATTAGCAAATGACTGAAGATATTTGAATTTCTTGCACATTTGCTTTATTCTTTACTAACTCATTCATTATTTGTACCGCCTATGCTGTATATGATTGTGGGGAAACTGGAGCCAATCCCAGCTGACTCATTTACATTACATTTATATTTATGACATTTGGCAGATGGCCTTATCCAGAACGACTTACATTTTTATTTCTTTTATACAGCTGAGCAGTTGAGGGTTAAGGGCCTTGCTTAAGGGCCCAACAGTGGCATCTTGGTGGAAATGGGACTTGAACTCCTGACCTTCTGATCAGTAATCCACAGCCTCAACCACTGAACCACCACTGTACCACATGTAAAAAAGGAAAGGTACACCTGGAACAGCTCCTTAACCACTGAATGGTTAAAACAACCAATCACACTCACAGGGATTCTGAGTGGCAAACTGACAAGGTGCATGACTATCAACCTGACTGAAGGTTCAAATTCAAGTTTACACCACAGCCATTCAGCATTGGGAGTTCATAGAAGGTAATTGGCTGCTCATAGGAGGGATCGATGGCATACCTTTACAGTCATGGATCAAGTTTTCTCTCTGAGTGTCTTAGACCACCCCAGAATGCACATGTAGTTCATAAATATGTGGATAACTTACATCTCTTGCTGATTGTTAGTGGTCACATAATAGGGAGGCAACATGATGGGTGGAATTGGCTATGAGTAAATTGGGAGTGGGGTGTTATAATAACATTTAATTAAATTAAATATTAAACTCTGAGTTATTACACTGTATTGGTTTAAAATAAAGAATCATACAGGGTGACTCCATAGTAAATTAAACCTTATCTGCTTATTATTTATTTGTCAGTTTCACCTTCTAGCTAATTCCCCCATCATACAACAGACATCAAGTCATATTACAGTGAAACACATTTGGAGAGGATGCTGTCTACTCTTTTGCATATCCATGAACTTGCAGATGCTCTTGCTGAAGCAGCACAATATGGCAGCTAAAACATGTAAGCAAAAAAAGACATGATGTGTAATTAAGACAAATGTCTATTGCTACTCCGACTGATAGGAATGGGGACGTGTAGATCCACTAAAAAGTTTTTTCCATCGAAACAGAAAGGCCAGTCAGTCAGTATGTTTACATGATGTTAGAGAAAGTTGAATTATTGTGTTAGTTTGACTAAAACTGGACTTTTAAAACACATGTAAACATGTTGTCTAAATGAAATCATACTACATTGACTTTGTGAAAGTTAATGTAGTATGACTATAATTGTTGGATAGCTGGATTCGTAGTCAAGCTTGTTAATGCATGTAAACATTTAATCGGACTGAATTTGGACTCAGCGCTCTGTGCATGCTCTGCAGTTCTATCTGTGGACTCTGAACTTGAAGCAACATAAATAGACATAAACAGAATGTGAGTTATGTCATTAGCTGTTCATTTTTGGACCAATGAAGAGAAAGAGAATACATTTTTATTCTGGTACCCAAAACTGGATTTTTGTAACATGGATAATTTGTTTAGCATGTTGCCTTCAAAAAAACAACAAACAAAAGTGTCAAGAATAATTTACGCACATCAAAAAGACATTTGAGAGCTTAAGGAAATTGTACTAAAGTAAAGTAATATTACGATAGTCATTACATTTGCATAAACAGGAACGTTCCAGTAGGTCTAACGCCGGGATCTAATTAGATAACTAGAAGTCCAACTACATCTTCAAGTTATACAGAGCATGCGTGTGTTCAAGTACCCATAACACGTGAAAGGTCAGTGCACACGTGTGTTTGCTCCACTAGTCATTTTGTTCTGTAAAAAAAATTTAAAAAGCCCAATATTACCATGGGAAAGGGGGCATATCTACAAGTATCATAACGGAGTCAGTAAAATTTGGCCAATAAATCGATTCCTATCTTGTGCTGGTGTATTGGGACAAGGACAGTAGTCCAGTTAAATGCCCCAGTCAACTTAACTGTGCATGTAAATGAAGTGAGCTCATGGTCATGTAGCACTGTTTGTGGTGCTGCAGGCTGCAGCATCATATACTCAATAAAAAGAAGAGAAGGGGTGGTAAATTTTTTTTAAACATGAATTTGGCAAATTAAGTTAAAACATAATTATATGGATATGCCGTTTCTTATGTGCAATATTGAGGGAGCTCTGAGTCCAAGAATTTACACCCTGGACAGCTCGTCAGGCCATCGCAGGGCAGAAACACGCTGATAGCAACCCAATGGCCTACTCTTGACGAAAATCAGCAATGGTTCTTTTACATGCCTCTCACCACAGACGGTGAGAGACATGGCCGGCATTTGATAACCCAGTTAGCTGCACTGGGGGGACTTCCTAAATTGTCTGGTAAAATGTATCCATATTTGCATTCTCGATCTGTCTCTCCTAAGTGTGCCTGTGTCTCTGTGTGTGAATTACCACAAAATAAAATAAAATGTCAATCACAACAGTGCTATTTTTTTAAATCCTATGTACTGCATGATTTGCATAAAAATATATATTTAGTTAAAGACTCTGGCATTTCTGTGTGGAGTTTGCATGCTATCCCTGTGCTTGTGTGAGTTTCCTCCGGGTACTTTGGGTTCCTCCCGCTAACTAAAATACATGTATATTACGCTAATTGGCTGTTCCAAATTGCCCGTTTTTCTCCATTTTCTCTCCAATTAAGTCATATCCAATTTCCACCCATCAAGTATTGACCCCATGACCCTAGTAGGATTAAGTGGCTTGCAATAAGTAAGCAAGTAAGTGATATTTGATTCATATACAGCAGTAAATTTTTTCAGAGAATGATTCAGGGGGGAAAAATCTAAGTAAAACCTGTTTACAATTTAAAATAATACGCATCAGAAGAAGGTGGTTGTGATTAAGTAATGAATAATGTGTACTAATTTCCATGTGCAGTAGGAATAAATTGAAGATGCTATTACCAGGCATGCTGTGGGTTATTTATGAAAAGTAACTGCATCGGCGGTGTCATACATAAAGTCCGGGGATGAAAACAATATGTAAATGAGATTTTTTGTTATGCAATTTGTTCTTAATAGATATGATGAGTTTGGATCTTGCAGAAGACTCAATCTGAGACCTACACATAAACTCATATAAACGTTTTACAGATTACTCAAATTAAAGGTGACCAGTTTTGAATGACTCTTTAGAATGCAATATGAATATAAGGGCCTGTGATGGACTATCAAATTGTTCAGGATGTACCCAACCTTCGGGTGGAATTGGTTGAGATAGGCTACAGCCTCCATGCAACTCCAGTCGGATTAAATAAATAAGTGTGTAATTATTATACTATATATATATATATGTGTGTGTGTGTGTGTATAGTTTCTTATAGAAACTTCCTGAACTGAATATTCATTAAGGCACACCAATAATCACCAACTCAGATTTTCTTACTGGATTATACTCATGTAACAAATATTGGCCAAATGTGATGTTAGTAAACCCCTTATAAATATATACGTATCTGTGTGTGTGTGTGTGTGTGTGTGTGTGTGTGTTTGTGTATTACACATATTCAGAGGAGGGTTACACATTTGCCCAAATGTCCTCTGTGTGCAGTTTAATATGAATCAATTGAATGAGTGAATGTAGTTCACAAATGGATGGTTGTCAGACAGTGTGTTTTTGAATAGTGTCTTAAGCACAATTTCAAAATAAGTAGTTGCATTTTAAGCCCTAAAAAAATCAGCAATCGAATATACAGATTAAGAGTGTAATAAGATTTAGAATAAGAGAACATAAGAGAAAATATTAAAATGAAATACAGCAAGAGAGGCTTAATGATAAACAAGAAGTTGGCAAGCATTTAAATAAATATGTAATAGGAGTTTAGTACATTCTCAATGTACTGCTGCAAAATGAAAATTCCTGGTTGTAATATCACAATAATCACAGCAAATTTGGTTTAACCACATGACTTCCACCCTCAGTATCTATTATACAATAGAACTTGTGCCAGCACATCGTATTATTATGTCTTATAGTCATTTAATTTAATGTTGCCATGAGATGGGAAATCAAGATTAGGAAATTATAATGTGTGTGCTGGATGTTGGCCAGCACTTGTATGTGGGATCCATGTGGGCAGTAAGTGGGCTAAAAAATGGCTCCCATATTGGAGTGTTCCCAGGTTCCATAGTGGCCCCATGTCAACTCATTCATTCATTCATTTTCTTCTGCTTGTTCCGGGGTCAGGTCACAGGGCAGCAGCCTAAGCAGTGAGGTCCAAGATGTTCCTCTCCCCAGCCACTTCCTCCAGCTCTTCCAGGGGGACGCCGAGGCATTCCCAGACCAGCCGAGAGACATAGTCCCTCCAGCGTGTTCTGGGTAATCCCCGGGGTCTATTCCTGGTTAGACATTCCCGAAACACCACACCAGAGAGGCGTTCAGAAGGCATTCTAAACAGATGCCCGAGCCACCTCAACTGGCTCCTCTCTTCGCGGAGGAGCAGCGTTCTAGAGGTTCAAGAGAGAGCCCTGCCACCCTGCGAAGATAGCTCATTTCAGCCGCTTGTATTCGTAATCTTGTTCTTTAGGTCACAACCCAAAAGCTTGTGGCCATAGGTGAGGGAGTATGGAATGTAAATCGACTGGTAAATTGAGAGCTTTGCCTTCCAGCTCAGCTCCCTCTTCACCACGATGGACTGGTGCATTCCACCTTTTTTTTGGCGGAGAACCCTGGCCTCGGACTTAGAGGTACTGATTCTCATCCCGGCCACTTCACACTCGGCTGCAATTCACTCCAGCGAGAGTGTGAAGGACAACTCCAAAAGGACAACTTCATCTGCAAAAAGCAGACATGAAATCCTATGGCCACCATACCAGAACCCCTTAACGCCTTGGCTGCGCCTAGAAATACTATCCATAAATATTGTGACAAAGGACATACAAAGGACTCTTCTCCAGTACTCCTGAATAGACTTTCTTGTGTAGGCTGAGGAGTGTGATTCCACAATAGTTGGAACAGACTCTCAGGTTCCCTTTTTTAAAAAGGGGAACTACCACCCCGGTTTGCCAATTCAGAGGTATGGCCCTCGATGACTACATAATGCTGCAGAGACATGTCAACCAAGACAGTCCTATAACATTCAGAGCCTTGAGACCAAATGGGCCTCAGTTAAAATGCCCATTTCAGCCCCATGCTCACTTGCTGCCCACATAGCCCAGGCATATCCCAGGTGGGGCCCACATACACATGTACTCACATGGGGCCACTATGGAACCCACAGACCAGCCCATATGGGGCACAGTTTTCAGCCCACTTACTACACGTAAGTCCCCCATACACATCCTGGCTGGAACACTTTTTGTTCTGTATTTCTAATTTTTAAATTGTTAAAAAAGTTTAATTAAATCCACAATATTTTATTTCATTCAGTGTTCTGTAAAGAAGACTTGCACAAAGTGAGCTGTTGTTCATAATATTTTTAAGGGCAAATTGCCCTTTGCTGTGAGCATAAATGGTTGTGTGTGTACTGGCCCTGTGATGGACTGGCAAGCTGTTCAGGGTTTACTTGGCCAGAGATAGGTTCCAAACTTCCTGCAAACATAATAGAATTAAGCGGTTTGGAAAAATGAATAAATAAATAAATGATTTTATTTTTGATTAAGAATCAATAACTATAAAGGGGAAATAAAAAGTCAAGTAGGATTGCATTATCATTTCACTATATAGCTTGTATACTGTACATTTGAATGAAATGTTATGTATAGTGGACCCTGGTGCAACGGTCTAAACCGGTCCTGAAACAGATTAAAACCTGGCCAGAAGGAGCCATCTCTGCTCTTCAGGACTGTTTTGAGTGCACTGACAGGGACACGTTCAGGGAGGCTGCACAAGGCATCAGTAACTGGAAAGTGCATTGATGAAGTGATCATCTCCAAGACCTTCATCACATGCTCCAACCAGAAGCCTTGGATGACTGGAAAAGTGTGTGCGCTTCTGAAGTCAAGAGACTTTGCCTTCAGAGCAAGGGACAGAGCGGCCTAAAAAAAAAAAGCAATCAGCCATCAGAGAGACAAAGCGTGCACACATCCAGAAAACCCACAGCCACTTCCAGAACAGCGGAGACTCCCAGTGCATGTGGCAGGACATCCATATATATATATATATATACTGCGATGGCCTGGCAAACTGTCCAGGATGTACTCTGCCCTCGCCCAGAGTCGGCTGAGATGGGCGCCAGCCTCCCCCGTGACCCTAATTAGGATTTGAATATATATATATATATATATATATATAGATAGATAGATAGATAAATATCGATATATATCGATATATATATATATATATATATATATATATTTTATATATATATATATATATATTTTATATATATATATATATATATATATATATATATATATATAATATTTTAAGCTCTTTCTTGTTATCATAAAACAAATACAATTTTATCTTTTAGAAAAAAAATGTCCAAGTCTCTAAATATTGACAGATATAATGAAGCAGACTTGTTATATCCTAGTCAGTGTGGTGTACATTACTCTCTTTTCTTCATTATTTTATAGTTATGTGCAGCTTTTCATGTTGTCTTGTTGTTTTTTCAGTTTAATGAGCACTGTTGTGGGGCTGAGATGTCTGTATGATCTATTTGTGCTGCTGAGAATAAGAGTTAAGCCAATTGTTTTGACAATGGCCGTAAATTGCCATAGAACTCTGCTGATATCTTGCTTTGCACTTCCAAATCAAATTCTGCATTTGTGGATATTTGGTTGAAACAAAGTTAGTCTTAACCCATTATACTCTATCATGCAATTCCCACATGTTTGAATCAAACAATTACAGCACGACTGATGTTGTTCTAAATTACATGAGCGTTGTCCCACTGGGTTGATGTGATGAGAGCTTGCCAACAGAGCACAAACTGAGTAAGCAGGAAATGCAATTACAGCTATGTTACTGTGTTAGATGGCTTCATCTGTCTGTGTCAGTGGTCCGCTCTGTCCCAAGTATGCAGCTTACAAACACATAGCTATAATCATTTCACAATTAAGTACAAATGAAACTCTGATTAGGTGTGGAACAAAATCATAAATACCCAGATTTCTTCATTATACCACCCAATATCAAATTATTATTATTATTCATTATTATTATTGTTGTTATTATTATTATTTTTTTAGGGGTGCCTGTTTACAACTCTAAAGTAAAAATAAATGCAATAAATACCGCAAATGTTTAATAAAAAGCTGAAATACAAAATTTTTAATCGTCATCTCATATAAGATGTTTAAAAGACCCAGAGTGGACGGAGAAATTCACATGTTGAAATCACTGTCATTACTTGTGTGTTTTGAAGGTTCTGTATTTACCACTATATGCAGAAGTTGCCTTTATGGGAATGCTTAAGGAAGGCACAGAAGACAGGTTTATACCAAAGAAGTTAATGCTATTACTTCAAGCTTTGAAAACAATACTTATTAGAATATTGTTTTTAATGACTGTCATAACTAAATTAAGATTAACAACTCCAGACTTAAGGCAATTAAAGAACTCAAACTAATCATAAATAATTGCAAGGTGGCGTAGTGGTTTGAATGTCCGCCTCATGGCAAGAAAGTCCTGCTTTCCAGTCCGTGGCTTGGAAAGGGCGTGTCTGTGTGGGGTTCTCCCCATGCTTGCATGGGTTTCCTCAGGGTACTCTGTTTTCCTCCCACAGTCCAAAGACATGCACATTAGGCTTACTTGCTGTTCCAAATTACCCCTAGGTGTTACTGTGATTGTGAATGGTAATGTGTGCCAAGATGTTCAGGGTGTACCCAAGTAGCCTTTTCCCAGAGCCGGTTGAGATAGGCTCCAGCCTCCCCACAACCGTATTAGGGTAAAGCGTTTTGACAAAAGAATAAAAGTATGAATGAATAACAGCATTCAGTCATGATTTTAGATTCCTCAGTGGATATTATTCAATAGTGAGTATTGGTTTTACATCCTGTTACATTTTACAAGTACATATACGCTGCCCTTTCAGTGATTACTAGTTCAAAGAAATAACAGCAAATTGTTTATCAGGTGTGAATAGAGTGGGATGGTACATGGATCACCATGACCTTGTTTCAAGGTCACAAGGTCACCTTTTCAATGTTCGGCTTGTCAAGGATTGTTAGTGAGATAACTTTGGAAGGAAATGACATAGGATCATCAAGTATGGTGGATGGGTTCCCCTCAGGAGGGTCTCAGATGGGTTTGCATATCGGTCATCTTGACCTTGTTTCAAGGTAACAAGGCCACCTTTTCTATATTTGGCTTGTCAAGGCTTGTTAGTGCAATAACTTTAGAAAAAAATGACATAAGGCTCCCCCTCAGGGGTGAATTGGGTTGAATTGTATATGGGTGCCCTTGACCTTGTTTTAATGTCACAAGGTGTTCTATCTATATTCAGCTGGTCAAAGCTTGTTAGTGCGATAGCTTTGAAAGGAAATTACATAGGATAACCAAATTTGGTAGATGGGTTTTTACCCCCAGAAAGGATCTCGGTTGGGAATGAATATGGGTCACCTTGACCTTGTTCCAAGAGCACAGCGGTCAACTTAGTGAAGTTTCTTTCTTTCTCTCTCTCTCCCTCTCTCTCCCTCTCTCTCTCTCTTTCTCCCCCTCTCTCTTGCTTTCTCTCTCTCTTTCTCTCTCTCTCTCTCTCTCTCTTCCTCTCTAGTTTGTTTGTTTGTTTGGTGGGGATGGGAGGTTGTAGCATGCAGCTTTATTTAAGACAGGAAAATAATCTACAGGATAACACATTTATTTAAAAATTACATCCAGCTGCAGGAGTTCTAAAACTCTGAAGGTAGATCTGAAGTTCAAATTTGTTCCTACCTCATTGTACCTCAACACACAGCTGTCCTCAAAACATCATGAAAAGATTATCAGTTAATGCAATCAAATCCCCAAGGAGACAAGAGAATGCCTGTATGTATTGCAGTTTGTAGTGTTTCATAAACTCTGTGTTACAATCTGGATGATTATACCATTTCCCTTGTCTTGATGATAACAATCAGCAATTATTGTAATAATTATCACACGCATAGTTTGATCAGCAACTGCATGCTAATATAAGCTATCTAAGAAACAAAATATGACAGTCAGGAATGGGGGGGGGGGGGGGGGTTGGCAGGATGCATGTGCAGTAAGAAATATAAAATTTAAAGGAAGAACAGATAGAAACAGCCTATAGATACAGTTTATGACAGTAAAAAACAGAAAGTATCTATAAACATAATGAGTATATATCAACAGAAAGGGCGTATACAGGGCAACTACAAAGGTTGTTTTTTTTAAAATTGCCAACTGCTGAGGATGGAAGGACACTTTTGGGTCATTTGGCAACTGCCATTTCCATATTAAAATAAAATGATACATGAAATAAAATAAGCCTACTTCTTCATTCATTTTCTGAACCGCTCATTCCTAATTAGGGTCGTGGGGAGGCTGGCGCTCATCTCAGCCGACTCTGGGCGAGGGCGGGGTACACCCTGGACAGCTCGCCAGGCACTCGCAGGGCCAACAGTCACACAACCATTCGCACTCACACCTAGGGGTGATTTGGAACAGCCAATTAGCCTACTGTTTTTGGACTGTGGGAGGAAACCGGAGTACCCGGAGGAAACCCACGCAAGCACAGGGAGAACATGCAAACTCCAC
>JAOUQZ010000008.1:6930219-6942071 GCA_028564935.1 Neosilurus hyrtlii | reverse complement strand
TGTCTCACATATGCACTTTTTCACTCACTTTCCCACTCACTCTCTTACTCATGCACTCTCTCACTCACTCTCTCACTAACTCTCTCACTCACTCTCTCTCTCTCTCTCTCTTTCTCTGTGTGTGTGTGTGTGTGTTTTTGCTGAGGTACACATGCTGCTTCTGGGATGTGATTCTGATTCTCCTGAGCCTTCTGCTTTCTGAGTCCTGTGGTTTTTCCTGGTGTGCTGATGCTGGCTGGAGTTGGAAGCCCCTTGCTCCTGCTGATGAAGATCTATATGGGCTTAGATCTGCACTCAGAAACTGTGAAGATGACTTTTTACTGCTGGTGATATAAACTCTTTTGCAACAATTATTTAGGACTCACAGTTGTGTTATAACCAACCGGACTACATGTTGCACTGTAATGCAGTTTTCTTAAATGGTTTGTATTTTATGGTTTAACCAAATGAGAATGGGCTTCCCTTTTGAGCCTGGTTCCTCTTAAGGTTTGTTCCTCGTGTAAACTGATGGAGTTTTTCCTTGCCACTGGCGCCACGGGCTTGCTCATTACGGATGTGTAGGGCTGTAGAAAAATGTTTAAATTCCTTTTTAAATTACTTTTACTATGTAAAGCTGCTTTGAGACAATGACAATTGTAAAAAGCGCTATACAAATAAAACTGGATTGAGTTGAACGTTTCAGGACTCGTGTTAAGTTACCTATAAACGTTTTCTATTCCAACAAGAAGGTCATGGGTTCAAGTCCCAGGCTCAGGTGTTTCTGTGTGGAGTTTGCATGTTCACCTTATGCTCTGGGTACTCCAGTTTCCTTGCACAGTTCAAGAACATGCACATTAGGCTAACTGGCTATTCCTAATTGCTTCTAGATGTGAATGGTTGTGAATGGTTGTGTGTGTTGCCCTGCATTGGTCTGGTGAGCTGTTTAGGGTGTTTAGGGTGTACCTTCCAGGGTTCCAGCCTCCCTGAGACCCTAGTAGGATTACATGGTTTGGCATGGAGTGAGTAAGCACCTATCTTTTATTTGAGTATAATGCAGTTCTAAAGTCCATTCCTCAGTTTTGATCAGCTCAGCGGTCACCTCAGATGGTCAGTGGTCACCTTCCCTGTTTCTTTATATTTTATCTGGATCTTTGATTTATTGGACCTTCTGTTTTTGCTACTTTCTGTAATTCTCCTCTCTCATTTTTGACATTTAATAAGGTGTTAAAATATTCTTTCCATCTGTTCTTCATCTACTCTTCATCTTGCATGCCTGCCTTTTATCACATTTATTTTCACAAACTTGTCTTTTCATTTCATTTGCTGTGCCCTTGCTGTTTAATAAATAGTTTCCCCCCCTTGTTTTGTTCCCAAGCTTTCATACAGATCACTTTCTCTTCATCTCTTGCTTCTGTAAGAGCCTGTTGTGCTTTCCTGTTTGCTAATAGTACTTTTCTTCAGCCTCTGTGTTGCCATCTCTCTTCAATTCCATAAATATCGGTTTCTTTCTCTTCACGATATCATGCAGTGTCTCTTTCCACCACCAGTCATTATTCTGCCGAGCTCAGCCTCCTGATGTGCGTCCACCTACTTTTTCTACCACTCCAAACACGATTTTTCAGAGATCTCTACTTTTGCTCAGCTCCCTCTCCTTTTCCCAATTCAATTCTTATGTTTCATTTCTACTCTTAACTCCGCCAATTTGACACTTTTCAAACTCCAGTGTTTCATTCGTCACCAGTAGTCTGTGCTGTGTCACGCAGCATACGTGTGGAATAACGTTATAGTTCTTTAAATTTCCTCGCCACTTTTACTTGTCAGTAAATAGTTAATTTGGCTCCTATGCTCTCCACTTTAATATGTTATGTGTTGGGTGTTGGTCTGCCTTAGATGCACTATTCACAAATATCAAGTTCATACTCTCAGCAATTTTAAGATTTGGTCACATTTTGTATTTTGTTTGCCATATCCATGTCTTCCGTCTGTACATTCCTTGACAAAAAATGAGAAACATGCAGATTTTCTCACTTGTTTACCTTTGGACTTGCATAACTGCATACTGTATTGTACCTGTAGATGTCTGCCACTTTTGGTTGTGTTTTTTTTTTTTTTTTGGACTTTTGATATACTGTATTAATCCTTTATATTTCTCTTATATAAGTATAAGGGGGGGCTCCCTAACCCTAACCCTGACCCGAATCCCTTACCCTAACCTTCGAAAAATATCGATTTCTAGGCTTGGCATTTCTGTGTGGAGTTTGCTCTCCCCGTGTTGCACTGGTTTCCTCGCACTGTCCAATGACATGCACATAAATTGCTGTTCACAATTGACGCTAGGTGTTAGTGTAAATGTAAATGGTTGTGTGTGTGTTTTGTGTTGCGATGGTCTGTTGAGCTATTGAGGGTGTACACCGCCTTCGCCCAGTGTCAGCTGAGACAGGCACCAGCCTCCCTGCAACCCTAGTAGGATTAAGTGGTTCTGCAAATGAGTGAGTGGGAGAGTGAGTGAGTTTTTTCACCCAGCACTCTGCTGCAGCAACAAGCTGTTACAAGCAATGGTGGTACGCACCTCATGAGTGATAATTTTTCTTTTTAATCATTTTCTTACCAGTTATTTGTTATTAGCTCCATTAAAAGCTTATTCTTTTTCATTTTGGAGTTTGCCCCATTTCTTCGCCCAGGAGTGTACCTTCTTTTGCTCTACCTATTCCTCCATTTAGATCATATCTTACTACGAAGTTTTCCATGTAGGCTGCTTCTTGTTTTGTTTCTTCAAACTTGTTTCTGTATTTTTTGCCCTTTATCTGCATATCCAACTTATGGAGCTGTATTGTTTTACCTTTTCATTTTGCGTACACTGAATATTAAGAGAAAAAGTTGTTCTCCTTTATTTTGGCAAAACTTAATGAGTTTTATCGAGTAATTTGAGTAAGGCAGTGCAAGACTGGTTGGATCAAAGGAAGCGCTACAGGTAGTTTACAGAGGATAGGCTATGTAGACTGGGCTTACTAGTAGCAACATGGCTAGTTACAATGCATTCACTCTATGCAGGGTCTCTGATTGTACATGTGCTCCTTGGTTTACAGAAATAAAAGAAAATAAAGAGTGTGTGTGCCCAATTTTACCTATCAGGAGCATATACTGAAATCATACTTATCAGTTTGTTTCATCACAAACTTAATAATCATAAGTGTTTCATTATATCCTTTACAATCGGGTCTTTATATTTACATTCACCTCTCACTATGACCACCACACTGTTTATCTTCACTGGACTTCCACCATCCAGAACTTTTGCAGACTTTTACCTAGTTCTAATGTGCATTTACCCACCCTTCTTCTTTCAGTTCATCAAATCAGCAATTTCTTTTCCTCTTCCTGTCACACTTTCAACATTCCAATTTCCAGTTCTTACATGTCCCTCTTTACCCTGGTCATGGTTTATAGGTTACCCCCCCTGCATGTTTTTATGCTAATGGAATGTCACTGGATTGGGCATGCCAACATTCCTATTAAACCCTAACACTTTCCATCCTGGTTTTTGAAGCAGGTGTCACCAAGCACAAGTTTTTAGAAGTGGGCCTAGCATTTGCCTGAAAGGGTGCTCTGCCATGCAACAGGTGAGGGGATTTCGGGGGTTCCATCCATAAGATCTCAGGTCGGATGCCATCTCAGTATTTCATGTTCTCTAGGCTGTAGTACTGTCATGGACAAAAGTTTTGTTGCATGTGTGAATAATACTGACAAAAAATGATAACTTCTGATTTCCCGATTTTTATGAACTCTCTCTTAAATTAATCCTACAATTATACAGATTGTTCTGTGAAAGCAACAGGAAATCATTCAATTATTTCTAATTCAAATTAATTCAGCTAATTAAATATGAACATATCCATTCTATTCTGGGCAAAAGTCTTTTCGCAATCATGTAACATCAGATTCTGGATCAAAGAAATAAGCAAAAAAATAATAATAAAAAAGTGCTTGATTAACTAAATATACATAAAATACAGATATTAAAGCAGCATTTAGGCAATAAATGCACAAAGAATGCATTAAATGGCTTGATGGCCATCAATAATCTGAACTAAAATCTTTTACAAAAACTGTAGAAACTTTCAAGATCTCCTAAAAGCAAATGGAAAGAATTTGCAAGCTGTAGTAAGAAATTTCCGACACCCTTGGTACACAGAGGTAAGCTCGGTCATACAAGGAAAACTATCCACAAAACAACTGCACAAAAGTTGTAGTTCCTCCTGATGATTCCATCAAAAGCTCCATTAGGACTAATAGCTAACAATGTCTGCTTCTGCATCGACTGTTCATCATATTATTTCTTGCAATGGTCACCATACACCATACAGGTCATGTACAAGACACAGCTAGAACACCATGACGTGCTTACCAAGGCCCTCACATGGAAAATGTTATTAACAGAAACACAGAGAAAAATAAATATGGATGAATTATTAATTCAATATCATATTGCTACACCACCAATATTGTTACTGACCATCTAGAAAATTGCTGGACCCAGAGTTTACTAAAGAGCCAGTCATGTATGAAAGTGAAACATCATGGTTTAAGGTCACCTCCATTACATAGGTATCACAAAGCTATGTACCAGATGCAAATATAAACAGATTATTGCTTCCCAATATTGCTTCAAACCTAAAGGTGGCTTCAGATTTCTCACCATAGGGTTGATAACACATTGTTTTCTGACCATTTGATGAATGAGCTGCCCTCTAGAATTTTAGTAGCACTTACAATTTTTTATTATTTATAATTTGAACATGATTCTTTTAATATGATAATTATTCATCATGACAAGAACCTGGGATTCTGGTACCATCATGGCTATGTTTGCAGAGGCACTACTGACCTTGAGTGATGGTATAAAATTTTCAATATGATGTTATATTTAGTTATAAACAAGTCCATCGGATTGTTTTTCTGTAATAAATATAGTCATGAAAGTGAAATAAGGTCTTTACGACAAGACTTTCGTCCAGGCAAAAATGGAAATGTTCATATTTAAGAAGCTGTAAAGATTAGAAGATATTTCTTTCCAATACTCTTTCTAGCACATAATATTCAGTACCATCAGAGGGTTATTTTTTGATTAGAATTTTTTAATAAGTTATAGAGATAAGGGTTTTTATACATGATTGTCCACATATGTGACAAGACTTCTGTCCATGACTGTATGCTCTCACAGACTGAACCACATTTTGATGTACAGTGAAAAGATGTAATGTTTTAAGATGCAGACCGAAACCACTTTAGCTCACTTTAGTCTATTTCTCAGAGAGGAAACCATAATTAGCTGTGAAAACAAATCATGTTACATCATAGAATGGAAGTTTTGAAAGCAAAAAAAATATATGATTTATTATCCCTGGGAAAACAATAATTCCTTTAACATGCCTCCTTAGTCTGCCAAGTCATTGGCTTTATAATTATATGCTCCATCTGCTTCTCTTCGTCTTTCCCTTTAACGCTGTCCAAATTAATTTAGGCCATTTTCAGTAATGTCTAGGCACTTGTAATCTTAACAAGTGGAATGATTCTTAGGGAAGAATGTTAAATGCATTTTCTGTTCATTTATTATCTGTTATTGACTTTGCTTTGACCTTCTGATTTAAAATAAGTTTAGTATCCAGTGCTGTTGTGTTGTCTATGAGAAATAGCACTAGGGGACTGGTTCCGATTTCACTCATTAAAAGGCATTTAAAAACGCTTTAGTGCATGCAGTTCTATTGAACCTTTTCTGCTTGAACACCAAAATTTTTTGATTCTCTCTCGCTCTGTTTTGAATTATGTGTGAGTATTGTATTGAGAGCATACTTTCAAATATTTGAATTATAAATACGATTTATTTCATACCTTAGATGAACAGTGTGGCCATTGTACAGATACATTTAATCCACATGTGTGTCTTTATATAAATTATAATGACTCTGTATGTACTTGAAGCTCTTGAAGTTTCTGTTGTGCCATGCAGTTCTCTGAATGGGTGTTTTGTCAGGTGGCAGGTTGAAGGTGGCAGGTCACCTTAGAATAAGTTAGTCAATTAGTGACTCACTGCCACTTTCTCTCTCTCTCTCTTTCTTTCTCTCTCTCTCTCTCTCTCTCTTTCTCTCTCTCTCTTTATAAACCAGGTTAAATTGTGGGGTGACATCTGCAGTACTGCTGATGCATGGAGTTCACATGACACTATATCAAACACATGACACAGTAGAGCCACCTCCTCCCCACACACAAATTAAACTATCAGACCTATCACACCAGACCAATATAAGCCAATAGTTAATTTTTAAGCTTTTAGGCTAAAGCAGATTTTGCTAGTCTTTTATGACATTTCACATAACATCCACTTAACACATGCTAACCTAGCAAACAATATGCATCATGTAGCATCCTGACATCTATCACCATGTTATATGCCATGACGTGTTTATGATGTGGTAAGGTCAGGCTTATGTCCCGAACACCACTTAAAGTACTGTTTTGTATGGCTTATCAGGTTTTACTGAATCATAAGCACACAAGTGGATCATTTCCCTTACTGAGCATCTAATGATTGTCAGCCTTTGTGTGTTGTTATTTTCAGGACAAGTTTTTCACAATTGACGGTACAATGTAATCAGAAAGACTGCTGCGGCAACCCGTGGAACCACCATCGAGAACAGCTGCAGTCTTGCAGTGCCAGGCTTTATTTGTCCCTCATCTCACACGTGTAATCTGTCCCAGGGTCATTGTGCCGTTGCTTGAGTGTGTGAAAAAGGCCAAGTGTGCTGTTGCTCATTGTTCCCACAGTAGCACACAGCAGTTAGATTGCTATCTCAGTTTGATGCAATTTTTTTTTAAGTTCTTATATTCTCTAATATCAACACTGCTGAGGCTTAAAACAAGTTATTGTAAATATGTGGTAAAAAATTTCTAATATATATATATGAATGTATCCGTCCATTAGCTGAACCGTATAATCCTATAGTATTGTGAGCCCACTCCAGCTGACCTCAGGTGAATTCAGGGCACACTTTGGACAACTCGCCAGCTCATTACACATTCACACTTATTTACTTATTTACTTAACTGGGGCAATTTGGAGCAGCATATCAGCCTAATGTGCATGTCTTTGGACTGTCAGAGGAAACTGGATTATCCTGAGGAAACCCATGCAACCACAGGGACAGCATGCAAACTCCCCACAGAAAAGCCATCGCCAAGCCCAGGACTCGAACTCAGGACCTTCTTGCCTCACTACGCCACCGTGCCCCCTTTATATCGATTGTAATAAATCCAACACTAATCTGAACTATACTGTTGGCATGTCAGATTACATATTTAATTACTTAATTCTAGGGGCTTCTTTTTTTAGTCAGCCCACAATTTTATTATGATTTGGCTAAGATAAATTAATTACAGGCTTAATAATGTTCCATTAATGTTCCATTCATATTAAGCAGTTTTGTATATTAGTATTAATCATGCAGCAGCATCATTCAAGTCCTAAGAATATGTCCTTGCTGTATATTAGTTTCATGAATATCAATCATGTCTCGGAGCTATAGACTACAGATGCTGTGTCCCAAAAGTACTGTTTGTTAGATTAGCAGTTGGTTTCCAAAGCCCAAAAGAACAAAATTTATCTTGATGGTTTAACTTTGAAGACTCATTCAGTTTTTCTTAAGCCCAAGCTTCTAATTTAGACTTGTGTTAATTATTTAAGTAATCAAATTAGTTCAGCTTCACTTTTGTAGACCTGCAACAAAAACAAACATTTACTCATTTGCTGAACTGCTTAATCCTACTATTAAGATTGAGAGGCAGCTGAAGCCTATCTCAGCCAACACTGGGCAAAGGTTGGGTACACCCTGAATGACTTGCCAGACCTCCGCACTTCTAACACACACCACCATTCACATCCACACCAAGGAGTAATCTGGAACAGCTAATTAGCCTATTGTGCATGCCTTTGGACTGTGGGAGGAAACCAGAATACTTGGAGAAAACCCACACATGCATAGGGAGAACATGCAAACTCAAACCCAGGACCATTCTTGCTGTAAGGCAGACGTGCTAACCACTACATCACCATGCTGCTCCAAAAACAAACAAAAAAGAAACAAATAATTAATGAATGTTGCATGGCACAGTGGTGTAGCACTATTTCCTCATGACACAAAAATTCTGGGTTCGAACCGATTGTCATTCTGTGTGGATTTTGCAAGTTCCCTCTGTGCTTGTGTGGGTTTCCTCTGGCAGTCCCACAGTCCAAAGACATGCACAGTAGGTCAACTGACTTCTTTAAATTACCCTCAGGTGTGCCCCAAATCTCACCAAATCTCAAGTCAGTGGGCATTGGTTCCAGCTCTGGCATGACCCTGAGAGCTTCAGGTGAAACTCGAAAAAATAGATTATCAAAAGTGCATTTATTCATTCGTTCATTTCAGTAATTCACCTTAAAAGGTGAAAGTAATATATAATATAGACAAGCAAAGTGAAATATTTCAAGCCTTTAAGCAAAGTGAAATATTTTAAGCCTTTAATTGTTATAATTTTAATGATTATGGCTTACAGCTTATGAAAACCTCAAATCCAAAATCCCAGAAAATTAGAATATTACATGGAATCAATAAACAAAAAGGATTTTAAATACAGAAATGAGCCCTCTGAAAAGTATAATCATGCATATGTACTCAGTACTTGGTTTGGGCCCCTTTTGCATAAATTACTGCCTCAATGCGGCATAGCATGGATGCTATCAGCCTGTGGCACTGCTGAGGTGTTATGGAAGACCATGATGCTTCAGTAGTGGCCTTCAGCTCTTCTGCATTATTCGGTCTCATGTCTGTCATCTTTCTCTTGGCAATGCCTCATAGATTCACTATGGGGTTCAGGTCAGAAGAGTTTGCTGGCAAATCTAGCACAGTAATCCCACAGTTGAACCAGGTTTTGGTATTTTTGGCAGTGTGAGCAGGTGCGAAGTCCTGGTGGAAAATAAGGTCACTATCTCCATAAAGCTTGTCTGCTGAAGGAAGCATAAAGTGCTCTAAAATGTCCTGGAAGACAGCTGTGTTGGCTCTGGACTTAATAAAGCACAGTGGACCAACACCAGCAGATGACATGGCTCCCCAAATCAACACAGACTGTGAACTTTAGGCATCTTAGATTGTGTGCCTCTCCATTCTTCCTCCAGACTCTGGGACCTTGGTTTCCAAATGAAATGCAAATTTTGCTCTCTTCAGAAAAGGGGACTTTGGATCACTGAGCAACAGACCAGGGGCCTCATGTACAAAGACTTGCGTGGAATTCTTACTGAAAAATGGCGTACGCCTAAATCCAGAAAACATCGTACGCACAAAAAATTCAGATGTATGAATCTGTGCGAATGCATGGATCCAGGCACATTTCCTTTGAACATTCGAATCAACGTGGAATTGAGCGCACATGTAGGAGTATCCGACCCCGCCCTGTCCACGTCCACATTTAAATATGCAAATCATATTTAAATGAACCCTGCACCAGAGATTCTCGTGTCCGCAGGATCAGAAAACCCTTATAATATGAGGAAGACGGGGGGCGCGCAAGAATTAACACCAAACGCAGGAGGTCTGAGTGAGAGAGTGTGTGTGTGAGGATGTCAGAAAGGGTCAGAAAGGCGAACACACATGGAGTTAAAAAGGAAGTGGTCAGAATTAAAGGTGGCCGTTAAGCGGAGGACTGGCTGCCCACTGCCATGGTCTGACCCAATCCGGCGGGGGGAGAGGAGAGGAGGACCTCACCCCGCTTGAGCAGAGAGTCGCCGCAGTCAGAGGTGACGCTGCTCTTTCGAGGTGGGGGGGCGTGTGGGGTCTCTGATCACCCCCAAGCTCACAGCCCTGTGAGATAGAGGTTCATGTGGAAATGTGTGCATGCTCTTTGGTTTGGGAAATTTAAACATGCCAATACAAGGAAGGGTATATATAAGACTTGACTCATGTTAAAGTGCAATTTATTTAACAGACAGTGAGATGGAGGACACGCAGTCACAGACTCGGGGATTCCTCCACCATCCGCGGTGGCTCTGGGTCACAGAAACGGGGGATACCTGCTGCCCGCCCGGCCGTGTCCTCCCTGCGCTGTGCTGTGCTTTTGAATGGCCTTTTCCTGACAATCCTCTCCAGGCTGCGGTTATCCCTGCTGCTTGTGCACCTTTTTCTTCCACACCTCTCCCTTCCACTTAACTATTTCTATTAATGTGCTTTGATACAACACTTTGAGAACATCCAACTTCTTTTGCAACTGCCTCAAAAGATAATTGTAAAGAAGTTGGATGTTCTCAAAGTGCGGTATGAAAGCACATTTATTTTTCATCATATATTACATAGACTCATTACATGCAAAGTGAAATATTTCAAGCCTTTATAACAAATAAAGGCTTGAAATATTTTAACTTACATGTAATGAGTCTATATATTAGTTTCAACTTTTAAGTTGAATTACTGAAATAAATGAACTTTTGCACGATATTCAAATTTATCGATTTTCGCCTGTATAAGCAGTTTTGATTATGGATGGATGAAATAATAATGTTCAGCCTTATGTATTTGTCCATGGCGCCAAATATACACTAAGAATGTTTATACTTTTACAGCTCTAACACTATCAGATAGGGTAATATGCAGGGGGAAGATAATTCACAATGCATGAGTTCACACCACCAGAAACAGCTGTATTATTACATGTCAGGATCTGTGGTAGAAACTGAAGTTCGGTAGAATCCCTTATTTCTAATTCCCAACTTCTGTTTAGCTGCAAAGAATTTTCAATGAACGTCTGTGATTTACAGAATGAGAAAATGTTGGAAGCCTTTGAAAGCCCCTAGCAATAAGTAATCCAACAATTTAATTGTAAAACAATACCTTACCCCAGTCCCCCTGAGAGAACAGAACATTTTTAATGAAATCATCTAATTCCTCCCTGAATAAAAAGCAGGAACATGTTCAAAATAGTATAAATCAAGTCCAAGGTTGTTCAAAAAGTCAGCTGTTGAGTGAAGCAACAGGACTGGCCAAAAGCAGATTACTCACAAAAAGGTAAGGGTGGGGGGTTGGGGGGTATTTATGAATTCATAAAATGTTTTTAAATAATTTTTTGTTTCTTTGTTTTGTTCCGTTAGGGAAATATTTTATGTAGTACCCTATATCTAAGGGTTCGTTTATTATATATTATATAATATAAGTTAAAGGTAGAATCATTTAATTAAGCTCTCACTTACTCACTCTTTTACAGAACCATTTTATGAGAGCCATGGGGAGGCTGGTGCCCATCTCAGCCAACACTGGGCGAAGCCGGGGCACACCATGATCAGCATGCCAGAACATTGCAGTGCAACACACACACACACACACACACACCTAGGGGGAAATTAAGACTGTGGGAGGAAACCAGAGTACCTGGAGAAAACCCACACAAGCACGGTGAGAACCTGTAATCTCCACACAGAAACGTCCAAGCCCAGGACTCGAACCCAGGACCTTCTTGCTGTAAGGCCATTACACCACCTCGTCTCTCTTTAATAAACTGAACTCTTGTATATATAAGTCTTATATAAGTATATATAATAAAGTCTTCACACTTTAGTGTTGTCAAAGGACAGAGAGTATATCAAAATACTGCACTTTATTAACAGCTCACCAGCATACTGTACAGATGGAATAATATACTCAATCACTCATTTGCTAAACTGTTTGTTTCTATTTGGGTTGCGGGGAGGCTACAGCCCGTCCCAGCTGACACCAGGTGAAGGTGGGGTACACCCTGAACAGCTCACCAGACCATCACAGGGCCAACACACACACACACACACACACACACACACA
>JAOUQZ010000008.1:6918087-6930119 GCA_028564935.1 Neosilurus hyrtlii | reverse complement strand
ACACACACACACACACACACACACACACACACACACACACACACACATATACACACACACACACACACACACACACAAGAAGAACCATGTGTTCAAGTAAATTGGTGTACGTGTGTGTGCATCCTCATACCACAGTAGTTAGCATGTCTGCCTCACAGCAATACGGTTTTTGATCGGGTCGAGTCTCGGGCTATTTTGTGTGGACATTGCATGTTTTCTCTGTGCTCATTTGGGTTTCCTCTGCGTACTCCGGTTTCCTCCCACAATCCAAAGACATGCCTATTACACTTATTGGCTGTTCCTAATTGCCCCTAGGTCTGAGTGTGAATAATCATGTGTGCGGTTGCCCTGCAACGATCTTGCGAGCTATTCAGGGTGTACGCCATCTACGCCCAGGCCGGGCTGAGATAGGCTCGAGCCTCCCTGTGACCCTAATAGGGTTAAGTGGCTCGGTTCGGACAAATAAATGAGTGAGTGAGTGGGTGAGTGAGAGCGTCCACATACTGACAGTATACTATATTGTGTTTATGGCCAGTATTTTTATTGCTGTGTCTCCTGTAGATTCATCTCCAGCTTTGCTCAAGCGATTCGGGCACCTTTAACGGACAAAGACTTCAGCCAATGGGAGCTGACAGGGGGGCGGGTCTTGAGCTGAACTCTCATCAATGGGTTCTCGGTCACTGCACGGCTGCAAGTTGCTGTGGATTCCAGCGCGAGCTCTACTCTTTACTCCAGTCTGTGCACACAGGGAGGGTCATGCTGTAGTAACACTCACTGCACTGTAAGAGCGTCGGGACTCAACGGAGCTTCTGTGTGGCAGAAGAAAGAAGAAAGAAGGGGAAAAAAAGCCCCAATCAGACGCGCATCACCGTCAGAGTCAGTTTAAAGAATGTTCAAGCCGGTGGGCTGCGTGCTCGTGGCGTGGCTGCTCGCGCTCATCCTGTATCCAGGTAACCGACGCGCTATGAACGCTTATGAACACTTCATAGAGTTTCAGGGACATGTGCATGCTACTGCTGCAGAAATGCAACTTTTGAGACAATGCATTGAACAGTGTGGGGTTTAAATGGTCACCAGAAATCTGAGTATGATATGATCATGAAATATATTAAACTGTATTATATGTATTATATTGCATATATAAATGTTATGACGTGTCACTATAATATCACAATGAAAAAATATTTCCACTACTACTACTACTGGAGCTGGGAATGCTGCCACCACCACTACTTCTGCTACTAGTACTATTATTACTGCTACAGTGTTACTACTATCAGAAATATCATCATCATCATCATCATCATCATCATCATCATCATCATCGGCATTTATTTATCTATTTGCCAAATCTTTTAATCCTACTCTTGTGGTCGTGGCATGGCTGCCCCATGTCTTAGACTACACTGGGTGAAGGCAGGGTACACCCTGGACAGACCATTGCAGGGCAACACACATACAACCATTCACATTCACATCCACACCTAGGGGCAATTTGGAATAGCCAGTTAGCCTAATATGCATGTATTTGGACTGCAGAAGGAAACCTGAGTACCTGGAGGAAACCCCAATCAAGTTCAGGGAGAACAAGCAAACTCCACACTGAAACTCCCCCGGCATGGGACTCGAACCCAGTTCCATCCATTTCACAGCAAGAAGGTCCTGAGTTCAAGTGCCAGGCTCGTCGTTTGCATGTTCTCCCTGTGCTTCTGTGGGTCTTTTCTGTGTACTCTGGTTTCCTCCAGCAGTTCAAAGACATGCACATTAGGCCAAGTGGATTTTCTCGATTGCCCCTAGGTTTGAGTCTGAGTATAAATGATGTGTGTGTTGGCCCTGTGATGGATTGTCGAGCTGTTCATGGTGTACCCCGACAGGTGAGTCAGGTGAGACAGCCTCCAGCCTCCCCTGATCCCAGTAAGATTCAGCAGTTCAGCAAAGGAATGAATGAAGGAATGCATTTCTTCTTATTATTGTTATTATTATTGTTATTATTATTATTATTATTATTATTATTATTGTTGTTATTATTATTATTACTGAATTAGTTTCTGAAAATACATATTGAAGCTTCATGCAAAAGACAAAGGCACACAGTAAGATTCCAGGAGTAAAATTGACTTTTCTGAGCCCACTGGACTCAAATATACTCTAAAATAGTTTGTTCTATTTTGGAAATTTTACTGTGTAGCACCTGAGTGCCAAGGAAATGTGCAGTTTACAGTTTATAAGTGTACAGTTCACACTTGTTCATGCCTGGGTTGAAGTGGAGTGTTTGTGAATGAACCTAGAAAAGACCTAAGAGCTGCATGGAGCATTTCTGCCTGGTATCACACTGGTTAAATGTAAGAACAACGTGTTTATATTTTTTAGCATTTCAAGGCTATTGGACTCGAACTTGGAGGTTTGGAGTAATTCGATTTAAAATAAATGAACCATTGATCTGGGATAGTGTACTAATCATAATAGGGTTAATTATAGGCTTATCTAAATGATTGGCATTTATATCAAATATTGATATCCTTGTTAAAATAAGATTTATGTGACTGTACACCCAACACACACACAAACACAGTGATCACTGAATTTGACCTCTGCATTTATCCATCCTTACACACCTGTAGTGAGCACACACAAGCATTGGCACAGGAGCAGTGGGCAGTAAACTTGTACCTGGAGAGCAGCCACAGCTGCCCCTTTAAGTATAAAAACCCATGTAGAGTATTAATCATTAATAATGAAACACCTTAATAGAGGTGTAAATCATTACACTAGCCTCTTTTCACACCACTTTAAATATGTAAATTATCTTAAGCAATTTATAATCAATTACAGTATAATGTCAAAAGTATGTGAACACCTGACGCTCACACTCTTCTCCAAACTCTTGCTCAAACGCCACAAAGATGAAAGCACATGGTTGTACAGGGTGACCCTAAAAAGCTTTTAAATTTCAAAGGAGAAAAAAACGATTAGAGAAAATCATATTATTTGCACATATGAAACTTCATTCAGTACAGTTTTTGTAATGTTTTCCTTTTAGTTATTGATGATCTTAGGGACTGAGAGAAATGTCTCCGGATTGGGTGATCTAGTTGCATTGCAGTGTTGGGTAGCTGGCCTGTTCCCCTGACCTCACCCATTGTGATTTAAATATTTTTTTTTATTTAGGACATTGACCCCAAACTCCTAAAGCCATTAAAGTGTACCTGTGGTGAATAAGATTTACGAGCTCTTTAAAACGATCACATATAACATCAGCGGATCCTTCCGGGCAACATCAGTCCCGTTTTCAAAGTGCGCGTGAGTGCTACGACTCTAGGTATGCTCAGAGACATGTTGCCTTTCTGATTGGCAGTTCCAGCCATGTAGTGACACGAACTCGTTTGATTGGCTGGGCTACGTCACTGACCAGGGTAGCATAACACATTGTCAGTGCTGAGCTGCACATACAACAAGCACAGAGATTGCAGAACATCTCTGGCAGCATTTCTTCCCTCAAATTCACTAGAATGTAACGTCTCACTGTCTCCACACAAGATACTTCAACCCCGCGCAACGTGTTGATGTCACTTCCAGGGTAAAATGCCTGTTAACCATTTTTTTCAGCCCCACTAGTAATATATGGGATAAAATGATCCTGTTTTGTGCTTTTCATGGTCATTTATGTTGAAATAAGATCAGCAAATTATACATGCACAAATTATGCTGTAAGGATGACCAATACTGATACTCTTTTAGGCTGCTATTCAGCAGGAGATAGTGGACATGACCCAGCAAGCCATAGTAGCCTTCAGAAATTGTCTCCAATTATGTATAAATGACGGCCATCATCATCTGGAGAATGATCATCTTTATAACAGAATTAATAAAAATTGTACTGAATGAAGTTTCATGTGTGCAAATAATAATTTGAGTATCCTTAATGATTTTTTTTCATTCACACTTGAAATGTGGGAGGTTTTATTGGGTCACCCTGTTGCTTATGTTGTTGCATTATAATATAAACCGGTTCAAGGATGGCACTGACCTGTGCACAAGTGTGGTCCATGAAGAGGCCTTTTGGAACATGGAGGTAAATGATCCATAATCCAATGATAGTTGTGATGGTCAGGTGTCTACACTCTATTGGTGATAATAGCTCCTTCAGACTTCAAGCAGAGCACAACAACTCTGAAAAGTCTTTATGAAGATGTGCATAGAGAATGCGCAGTCTGTAACGGAGTCTTTCTAAGCTCAGAGATTTCATATATACGAGAGAGAATCATAAGATAAATGTGCTTTATGACGGCATCTTTTTAAACTCATCTGAGCTGAAGTATATACTACACACAAACATACTGTTAGAAAAATGTGATCCTTAACGGCGTCTTTTACTGCTTAGAGTCCCGTGTTTATATCAACTTGCTGCTTTTTAAATCAGTGCACCAGTTCAGATCATGTAATCATTCCACCCCTATTACAGTCTTAATTGAAAGAAGAGGAGAGTACAGTCCTGCACCATCTATGCCTGTCAAACGTCTACACATGAGAGAATTGGATTGTCTGACATTTGCATTGAAATCCCAGTCAAGCCTGAACTTTCCTGAAAATATCGTGAAAATAATCTTATTAGCTTCTCTTTTGTGTTTGCTGCAGGTCATTTAAGTAAGTCATTTTAAGTGTGAAATATCTTATGATTATTATTAAATTAGACGAAGTCTGGTTTGGATCGGACGACAAGGTGGCGTGGTGGTTAGTACGTCTGCCTCATAGCAGGAATGCCCTGGGATGGCTTCTGTGTGGAGTTTGCATGTTCTCCCCGAGTTTGCGTGGGTTTACTCTGCATACTCTGGTTTCCTCCTACAGTCAAAAGACTTTCTTATTATGCTTATTGGCTGTTTCAAATTGGGTGAATGGTTGTGTTGGCCTGACAATGGTCTGGCATGCTGTTCAGGGTGTACCCCACCTTAGTTCAGTGTCGTCTGAGAAAAGCTCCAGGGTTTTATCTGCCGAGGCTGAAAGTCTCTGTTACGGTTCCATATGATACAGAAGCCAAATTCTATAATTGTAGTATTTTTTAAATCAAATTCGTTAAAGTTCGGACGAAATGCTGCAATTGTTGATTTATTCGTTATTAATTTATTTTTTGAACCGTTTAATTCTGATTAGGGTCACGGGGAAACTGGCGCCCATCTCAGACAACTCTGGGTGAGGGCAGAGTACACCCTGAACTGCTTGCCAGGCCATCGCTGGACTAATGTTGATTCATTCTAGACGAATTCCAAAAAATATGGATTAAAATATGGAATTGAAGTATTTGATGATTGAATTTTTTTGCCAACAAACATCACTTCATTGGCTTGTTGCGATGCACATGTAGCTAGCTTTCTCTAGGAGGAGGGGGAGAAAAGGAACATAGATATCACATAAGAAAGCTAATCTATACCCTGCTGAAATTTTGTCTCGCTGTCTTGGGTGTTGCTACTCATTCTCAGATTTGGCTTACAACACCATAAACAGTGAGAAAACTAAATGAAGTTTTGACAGCTCAGGGCTGCGGTGTTTTTCCGTAAACTGTATTAAGTAAAGAAGATAGCGGACGGGCAGAGCTGTCTGTCACAGGGTGTAACCTATCTATCTCATATGGTATCTATGAGGAGGATCCACTGGCACATGCCAGTCATGCAGTGATCATGTCAGTGATGGATAAGTGAGGTCATAGAAAAATACCAAGAATTACTGTAGCTGATGGCTTTCCACCAATCAGAAATGACGAAATATTTCGAATTAATAATGATGATCGTTGTGGCAGGTTTTTAGGCACCAAAGCTGTTTACATATGTATACATATCCAAAGATTTAGATTTATGTGCCATTAATAGTAAATGCTCTGAGTGGTTTATTACTGTTAATGGGTTCAGGCTTCTAGAGATCAGTGTTTTGCTTCTTTGGCTTTCTGTGGCTTAATGAGTCTGGTGCAGATAAAGTGTAAAGTGTGTAAATGTGAAGCATTTCACATCTCATATAATTGCAGTTAGCATCAAAAGACACTTATGACACACGTAGCAGCTCATTGGTACAGTTCTGTATTTGGAGCATTTAGTTCATACATTATAACACGTAGTTAGACCTGCCTTCTGGTATGGTACTGAATTATAAGGTTTAACTGATGTTTTTGCCGGTGATAGGTGGTTATTGTAACTTATTTCCTAAAGAATTTGAAGATTTCTTCATAGCACATAAATGGGTTTATTATTCAAACTAATGGCTCCAGGACATTTATATATTTTTTTAATATAAAGGGTTTTGCTCAACAACCCAACATTGGCTGCTTTATGGTACTGGGGATTCAACCCCTAACCTTCTAATCAGTAACCCAGAGCCTTAACCACAAAGCCACCACTGCCTTCAAATTTCAGTGTGTGTGAGACACGGTAGCCTCTAAGCCTTTCTAGGTCTCCGTCTAACCATTATACGACCACGTTATTGAAAAAGCTTATCAGAGAAGATGATCTTACTCCAGGCCTCCATGGTCAAATTCTTTTCATGTTTAGCAAACCTCAACCTGGCTCTTCTTTGCTTCCTATTGATAAAGGCTTTTTTTTTCTAGCCCTGTAATACTACAGCTGTGCATGATAGATGAGTGGTGTAACAGTGACATGCTGTTGGGTGGAGTGTTGTTTTCTTCCTCTGTAACTTTGTGGCCCCAGTGTCTGCAACTTAACCATGTTTTTATGAACTGTCATCCTTAAAATTTCGATGATGCTCACTGTACCCCTCTGCCAATACCCTTCATTTTGTCATTAAAAAAAAAAAAAAAGAAATAAGTGAAGAATTGAACTTGTCTGTTGCTGGATGAAAGCCATTACTATGCCAGTGCCACAAAGCAGCCCGCTTACAATATACCAAGCCTCAAAACTTCCGGAACAAAGTTATTTGGAGTGATGAGACCAAAATTGGATGGCACGGTGGCGCAGTGGTTATCACGTTTGCCTGCTAGAAGGCCTGGGTTTGATTCCTGGGCATTTCTGTGTGGAGTTTGCACGTTCTCCTCCTGCTTGCGTGGGTTTCTTCCGGGTTCTCAGGTTTCCTCCCACAGTCCAAAAACATGCACAGTTGGCTAATTGGTTTTTCCAAATCATCCCTACTTGTGACTGTAAATGGTTGTATGTGTGTTGCCTTGCAATGGTCTGGTGAGCTCTTCAGAGTGTACCCGACCTTTGCCCAGAGTCGGCTGAGATAGGTGCTAACCTCCTTGCGACCCTAATTACGATGAATGTGTGTGTGTGTATACAATGGCCATAAATAGTCATAGCAGATAATTGTAAGTGTAACTTTTGACTAGTACTCTAAGTTATAAGGGATGGTGCTGAAAGCAAGTGTGTGCACCTCCTACAAATATTCTACCGTTAAATCTGTTTGGGAAACTTGAGCAATAATCTCATGAAATTTGTTAGTAATATAAAAAATGATGACAGGTTAGTTGAATTCTATTTAAATAAACTAACTTATCATCAACTTTTCCAGCAATGTTGATTCAGCAAGATTTGAGTCAAATATTTGAGGTTACATCCTCCTTGGATGTTTGCATGCTTTGGGTGCCTTTACTCCCCGATGACTCTGTGCCACCAGCCTGTCCAATAAAATAATCATATTATTATGACCTTGCCAGAGGTGCTGAATGTGCCCTGACACACTCATCACCATTTCTCTTGCTCTTTCCCTGTTTCATTGCTGCATGTGCGTGCATGATTTAAGAAACAGATGTACGTTTGCGGCGGATCAGTCAGCTCAGCAAAAATGTTGCTTTGCTACACTTGGCAGTGGCAGAAAAATAAAAGCAAATAGTGGGTACTATCCCCATATTTACTACAGTTAGATCAGCATTTGCTCATTCACCATGGCCACGCTGAAGGCCAAAGGGGAGGAAGAGGGCTGCCAGAAAGACTGAGCTGCAGATGCCAGGCCCATATGCCATCATGAGGGTCTGTGCCCTTGAAGAGCTGTATGTTTTGTTGAGCAGGGTCGTTTGGTACTAAGGCTGTATCAGGCAGAAATTGTATATGAATTATGGTCATTAGCATAGCCGCTGAATTATGTCACTTGGGCACTTCTAGTTAAAATGTTACAGCATCATCTGTGCAACTGCATATGTGGGATCATTAACAATATTTCTCAACAGAGTGTTTTTATGGAACCCATTTTTCAAAAAGGCAGCAATATATCTTTAAAAGAAAGGGGGGGGGACCCAATAAAAACAATAATCATATTCTAAAACATACTACAGGTGGCACGGTGGTGTAGTGATTAGCACCTCCGCCTCACAGCAAGACGGTCCTGGGTTTGAGTCTTGGGATCGATGAAGGCATTTCTGTGTGAGGTTTGCATTTTCTCCTCATGCTTGTATGGGTTTCCTCTGGGCACTGCAGTTTCCTCCCACCAGACTCCCTGCAACCCTAGTACAATTATGTAGTTCGGAAAATGAGTGGGTGAGACTGAGTGGCTGTTTCAACTTGCCCCTAGGTGTAAGTGTAAGTGTGAATGGCTGAGTGTTTTGCCCTGCGATGGTCTGGCGAACTGTTCAGGATGTGCCCCTCCTCTTCCCCAGTTTTGGCTGAGATGGGCTTCAGCCTTCCCGCAACCCTAGTAGAATTAAGTGGCTCGGCAAGTGAGTGAGTCAGTAAAACATATTATACTCTACATATGCTGTATGATATGCGGTATGTTAATAACTAATGTGATGTCAGTCATGTGATTTATTATGATGTGATTAATATATTACTCATAAACAGTGTAGGCAATTACATTTGCAGTGCCAGACAGAGGGTTTATAGAAATATTCACACCACCATTAAAAATCAAAACAATGTATTTTTTTTTTTTTTTTTTGCTTTATTGGGGCACTCTGGTTTCCTCCCCCAGGTCAAAAACATTAGGCTAACTGGCTGCTCCAAAATTGCCCCTTGGTATGATTGTGAATAGATGTGTGTGTTGTCTTTGTGATGGACAGGCGAGATATCCAGGATGTACCCTGAACCAACACCCAGAGTCGGCTGAGATAGGCTCCAGCCTGCTCATGACCCTAGTAGGATTAAGTGGTTCAGCATTCAGTTCCAGATGTACACAGTTTATAAAACAATTTATTCTGGAACAACTTTATTTAACAAAATGTAGCAGAAATAATAATTTTCTCTGTGTAGTGTAGTGTAGTGTGAATACTCTTATGCTTTTAGTGTCTGATAGAGGTTCAGGAAATAGGATTATATTGCTAGTCTCCCAATTTGTTGATTTTTTTTTTTGCCAAAATAACCAGGTGTCATTTCCTAGAGGTATGTTTATCTTATTGTATTCCTTTAGAAGCAATTTCTAATTTACTAGAAAATACTGTATGTCACTTGAATGACAAGTCACTGCAGCAGCCCTTTTAAATCCATTTAAAGACTGTCTCCATCCAGCCATAATGCAATCATGTCTCAAAACAATATAGGCCCTAAAGAGCATATCCGAACTCCTGTTTCCTCCCTATTCTGTGCTTTGGAGCTGAATCCTAACAGGATCTGTTAAGAGAAGGAGAGAGAGAGGTCAGCTCGAGCACAGTGTGAAAGCCCAGCTGAGACTTTATTTCTTCAGCTGTCATTTTGCATTTGTGCTCTGTGGCCCCGGGGCCTTCACTCAGAGCTTTGGCACGGACGACCACTGTGATTGGAGGCGAAACATTCTTTCAGGACACTTTTCCCTGGGACCATCTATGCACAGCTTTTATCATCCTCCTATAAAGAAACATGTTCCAGTGGGTAATTTCACTGGCAGTGAGGCAGTGCTGCCATGTTGGTAGGGTTGGTTTACTTTGTAACAGTCACTGAGTAACAGGGGAAGACTACAGACTGCAGTTTTTTATGACAATGTCATGAATGCTCTCATCTCTCTGGTGTTTCAGTGGTTTATAAAATCCTGTGAGATAAAGGAATAAGTTGCATGTGCTCTCCATTGTTTCATAATCTTGCACTCTTATATAGATTTTTTTTATAGTTTAAATAAATAAGCAACAAAACATGGGTGGCATGGTGGTGTGGTGGTTAGCATGTCTGCCTCACATCAAGAAGGTCTTGGGTTCGAGTCCCAGGCTCGGGCATTTCTGTGTGAAATTTTTTTTTGTGCATGCGTGGGTTTCCTCCGGGTACTCTACGACACAAACAGTATTACAATTGGCTGCCTCTTGGCCCTGTGATGGTCTGGTGAGCTGTTCAGGGTGTACTCTGTCTTCATCTGGTGTTGGCTGAGATAGGCTCTAGCCTCCCTGTGACCCTAGTAGGATTAAGCAAATGAGTGATTAAATGATGAACAAAACACACAGAGCCATGCTGTCTTAAGCAAATAATCGACGACGAAGTCATGGGATGCAGCCCAATAGGAAGATGTCACACAATAAAGTAGAGGCAAATTGCAATTCAAGCTTTCTTTTGAGGTCATCCCCTTAAAAGTAGTATCCAAAATAAAATGCAGGCTTGTAATAGGTGGGCAGATGTAGAACAGTCAGTCCAACAACACTTTATTTAGGACGGAGCAGAGACAATCAAGGCAGAGATCATACAAAAAACTGGCGTGCCAAAGTCAACGCTAAAGTCAAGGACAAAATTCAGAAAACTATCCATACACTAGAATATGGTAGAAACAAAACTGCTTGGATAGCGAAGATGCGAGGATAGCGAAGATGTTGCAAAATGAATGTTATCACTCTGAGGTTATCACTCAGTCCCTGCTGACTCCCGGCATGAGGTGTGGTACACCTTAAACAGGTTACCAGTCCATAGCAGGCCTAACACAGACTCAAACAACCATTCATGCTCACTTTCACATCTGTGGGCAAGTCAGAGTAGACATTTAGGCTAAATTGCATGTCTTTGGACTCTAGATGGAAATACAGAGGAAACTCATGGAAACTGGTAACTGGTAACTGGAAACTGGAGAGAAACTGGTAACTCCACACAGAATACACACACAAACACACACACACACACACACACACACACACACACACACACACACACACACACATTTTCCCCCACTTAATATAGTTGTGGCCAATTCCCACCTATTAGGTATTACCTCCCTATCATGCGACCATCACTAACCATCACTAACCACGGTGAGCTTACAGGCACCCATGGTTTGCAGGTGATCACTTTTTTAAATGGCGAGGAGGTAAGCATATGCATCCCCTCCCTCCCGTGAGAGCTTGGCCAATCAGCCCCCTATGGACTCTCAGCTGCAGGTGGGAGACATCCTTCAACCTGGATTCGAACTTGCAATCTCCAGGCTCATATTAGTGCACCTTGTCGATGTGCCGCCACTCGGTAGAACCCACACAGAAAGGCTTTTGGCTGAGATTCAAACCCCTACCCTTCTTGGTGAGAGGTAACAGTGCCAACCAAAGATTTCCTTTAAATAATATACAACTCATCATGCTTTTTAAATATTTATACATGTTGCTATGCAATGTACAGTTAATGATACAAGCTAATTCCTGTTATTACTTGCCTTGTGCTTACAAACCGTGAGCACCACCCTCTCTTGTTTCCTCTCTACTGACATTAATACGATGATTTCAGTGAGAAAGCACAACCCTACATATTGGACTCTCCAGTATGAAAACATACACTGACCATCACAAAGCACTGACACTGGAGGCTCCTTAAATAAATGTTAAATCACTGTCTTCTGACGGGGTGCTTTTCCATATCAACAATTAGATGTTTCCGTTGTTAAAGAACAACTATTAAATAAAAGCTATTAAATCTGGTTAATATTAGGTTTTATTTCCCTTTAACTTCGGTAAGTACGTTATACGTGCCAGGGACGTCATGTGCTTCCTCAGTGTGATTGAGTGCGGCAGTAATAGTTTGTCAGCTAAAAAATGTAGATACCTTCTGCATATGGTGCATAGAATTTTGTTTATGTTGTTAATAAAGTGCATTGTACTGATCCCAAGGTCGGGGGTTCAAGCCCCACTATTGACGGGTTGTCACTGCTGTCCCCCCAGTGCAGCTAACTGG
>JAOUQZ010000008.1:6904274-6917987 GCA_028564935.1 Neosilurus hyrtlii | reverse complement strand
GTCGGCTGAGATGGGCGCCAGCCTCCCCGCGACCCTAATTAGGAATAAGTGGTTCAGAAAATGACATGACATGACATAAAGTGCATTGTATTTTATGTCTTGAAACAATTAAAAGTTTGGAGTGAATCATCGAGTAGAAGAAGTTACCCTCATTCAGACATTCATTCCTATTACAATGGTTACATACCAGCATGTGAAATATTCCCCAGGGGTTCTCATCTGTACACGTACATTGGACGGATGGATCTGTACACGTACATTGGACCCTCAACAGCTCACCAGACCATCCTAGGGCAACACACACATCCATTCACACTCATACTCACCCCTAGAGGCAATTTGAAACAGTCACTCACTCATTTGCCACGTGGTGGCCGGTGTCTATCTCAGCCAACACTGGGTGAAGGCGGGGTACACCCTCAACAGCTCGCCAGACCATCACACACACAATCATTTACACTCACACTCACACCTAGGGTCCATTTGAAACAGCCAGTTGGCATGTCTTTGAACTGTGGAAGGAAAATGAGGTGCCCAGATAAAACCCATGTGAGCACGGGGAGAACATGCAAACTCCACACAGGAATGAATGAGCCCGGGAATTGAACCCGTGTCCTTCTTGCTGTCAGGCAGACGTGCTAATCACTACTCCACCGTGCCACCCCAATCTAAACTTGTGATCTGAATTACAGTGTACACTATTGATAGTGCTGCTGTTACAGAAATAATTAACAGCTTCAGAAATGAGAACTGACCATGCTATGATATAGCATCAAATCACTGGCACGTCTTCTGTTGTATGTCTTAATGCATATATTTTAAAATTGTTTCATATTATCTTGGAATACTCTAGGATGCTAGCTGCACATTGAATGCGCATATATCCTTTAGTGTTTTGAATGAAAGTAGACAGACTGGTATTGGTGATGAGATAATGGAGAGGGGGTTGTTCTCGTCAGCGTGTTCAGCATGCTGTGATGAAGCCGTGGAAGCCTCTCCATCTCAGACGGATGCTATTTCAGCTTTAAATTGGAGCATGAATGCCCTTGATTTTCTTCACAAACTACTCAATCTTCACAGCCATCTCACTTTCTAAATGTCCACTCAGAAAAGAATGTGTTTTCCATCTGCTAGATTAGGGCTGTCCAGACACTCACAGCTCTCAGAGTGGTTTTGACATGCAGCATCATTTCACTGAGGAAACAAATGCTTGTCTGCCACACACTTTTTATGTCACACTTTTAACAAAGGGCTGCTGCATGGTGCAGGTTTCTTTTTTAAGCCAGAGAATTCCTGAATTTGCTGATGATTCAAATCTTGAATATTAACTGATGATCATTTCAATATTCGTGGCTACTGCTTAAATAAATAAATAAAACATAAACATTTTAAATATGCATGCAGAAATTAAGTACCAGGGCTCGAAAAATCGGGTGCCCGAATGCCCGCAGGCACACTGGCGACGACAGGGGCACCAAAAATCAATAAAATGCAGAGTACAACATGCCCAACCGGGCACCCGATTCCCGTCTTCAAAAACTGAACTGCCTTATTCGAAATCATTTCGTAGCACACAGACACGTCAAACAGAGCGAACTCACACACACCACAACACACCGATCACTAGCTGGAACGGACATTTGCAAGCAAGTCAATAAAAGTCCGCTCATTTGCCGCCATACTCAGACTCCCGTGTCCCGGATGTAGGAACCCGGATTACGCGCCGTCTGCTCCCCATAAAAATGTCATACAGACAAGTCGATTTATTTGGGCGTGTAAAAACGCCCCAAACGCCACTGATCCGGCCCAAAAAGCCACAACCTGAGGTGCCAGAGCACACCCAGGAACAGAAGAAAGCGTATGAGGAGAAAAGAAAGCGTTTTGTTTTGGATTCTTGGCTGCAGGTACATTAAAAATATCAGTCAGAAATTGACGTCATTCACTCTCCAACCAAGTGAGGGCGCTACTGCATAAATCATCTGCTATCAAGCTATCTTCTGAAACACCGTCATTTTGAGGGAGAATTATGATTTCCGTGGGATGTTGAATTATGAAAACATTGCAGGTTGAATAAAAAGGCTGTTCTTAGGTTGAGAGTAAATTGCATTTATAGACTCCACTGTATTGGAAACTGTATTACTAAAAATTCTGATGGAGAGTGAATCTGAGATAACAAAGCTGTTATTTTTAGTTTGAAATAAAATGATTTATTTAACTTCTGGGTTTGTTTTTTTGACTCCGCAGATTCACTTCAAACAAAGCAACCCCTGAAATAGAAAAAAAACACACTAGAAATCATGAAGGAGGCTTTTTTTCACTTGTAAATTACATATTATATTCGGGCACCAAGAAAAAACTACCGGGCACCAAAAAATGAAAAATCACATGAACAGGGTTGCCCGACTGGGCACTAAGGCTCCAGAAGATTTTTCAAGCCCTGAGTACAGTCTCACACAATGTGTATCTAATAAAGCCCAGGTAGTGAGTGTGAGAAGAGGGGTTAAAGGTTAGAAAAAGACAAGGTAAGGTGTTTTTTTCCCCAATTTTCGACTATTCAGCTCTGCTGAGCCTGTGCCCAAAATAGCCGTAGACTCCAGTTCTGGGGTGACAGGAGTGGAACCAGATGTGGTCTCCTTCTGTTGTAGCCTGTCTGCTTTATTGTACAGAATACTGTGTATTCTGAAATGCGTTTTATTTTTCAAATTTTTTTTTTTATTACTAAAAACAGTTGTAAAGAGTGTCTATTTGAGTTACTATAGGCTTCTTCAACTCAAATGGTTAACTCAAACCAGTTCGAGCAGACCATTTGAGTTAAATAAGCCTATGGTAACTCAAATGGTCAACTCAAACCAGTGTAGCCATTCTTCTCTGACTAACATTGCATTTGCACCAACATAACTTCAGGGCCCTCGCTCAGCAGTTTCTGAAATTGCCGAACCAGCCTGTCTGGCACAAACAAGCAAGCCATAATCAAAGTAACCAAGATCACATTATCCCCTATTTTAATGCTGAAGATTAGCTGAAGCTCTTGACCTGTATCCGCATGATTTTAAGCATTGCACTGCTACCACATGATTGGATGGATGGATAGAGAAGCACACATTCTCCAGAGAAATGGGGCAGTGAGGCACTAGTGTAACATATTGGGAAAATATAACATGGTATAATAGCATAATTCATTTATTCATGTACAACCCCAATTCCAAAACATGTTAAATACTGTGGAAAATGTAAATAAAAACATAATGCAATGATTTACAAATCTCATCAACCCATATTCTATTCACAATAACAAAACATATTTAATGTTGTAAGTGCAATTTTTTTTACTATTTCATTACCTTTCTTGTGAGCTACACGGAGAGTACATTGATGTGCTGATTTTCGTTCCACAAGAAATTGTGTCTGAGTTTGTCTGTTTGTGGTCCTAGTAAGTTATTACCTTTCACACGAGCAATACATTATCCATGTTATTATTACTAGACATTTGAGAGCTTATGGAAATTATACTTAAGTAAAGTAATATTAGGATAGTCATTACATTTACATAGACAGGAACGTTTCAGTAGGTATCTAATTAGACAACTAGAAGTTCAATTTCGTCTTTAAGTTAGACAGAGCGTGCGTGTGTTCGAAGACTCGGAAGAGGCAAGTTTTTAAATTAAAATTTCTCCTCTAATGACAACTATTATAGTAGTAATTAGTCATTATTAGAAATACAAAAGATACTAGAGGAAACTAGATGGTACATACTGTATTAAATAATACATTAAACAGCCTGACCAACTGAAAAAATATCTATAGATGTTAAAGTCTGAACAGCAGTGAATATTTATAGCATCTGTCAAATTCAAGGATTGGAAATAGATCAGCTGCAATGGGCAATTTAATTCAGGCTCTGCATTATTCTTGGCTTGTAGTTGCTTCTAATGCATCATTTCCTTTTCCATTCATCCCAATTTTTTACCCAAACCTTGCATTCAACCTACACTGTCCTTAAAAATAAAATTGTAATACAACATAAAGGTGACTATTCAAATGATTTTGCAGTACACTAAAATGTAACCATGAATCTAATATAAGGAGTAAAGATATAACTGACAAATACATACAAATAATATAATTCAACCAGTAATACTCTTCACTCAAATATGCCGTCACCATAAAATCATATGTAAAGGTTTGAGGGCTTGAGGTATAAGAGGATAAGCATGAGTAATAATCCATCCCTACAGCAATCAAGTGCTCATGCCATATGTACATATGTATGTAAAAACACAATCAAGCATAATATACATCAAGATATAGCTGTACATTACAGGTTTGCATCCCTATTTCTCAACATAGTCCCCACCTCTTTCGATGGCAGTGTCCCAGCTTTATAAAGCTCAGCTGGCTGCTGATGTAGCCACTTCCTTGCAGATATTTTCACTTCTTTATCAACACCATATGTTTGCTTATAACTGGTGATGAAACTTGGATTCATCATTATGAACCCGAACCAAAAACACAATCAGTGGAATGCCGTCATGGGACATCTCCAAGGACAACAAAGTTCAAGGCAGTCTGCCATCATGGCGACTGTCTTTTGGGATGCTCAAGGCGTTAATTCCTGTCGATTTCTTGCCAATAGAAGAAACAGTCAACTCAACCATACACTTAGCTCCTTAAAAGACTCAAAGTACTAATCTGCTGAGTAAGACGTAATTCGGAGATGAATAAAATGCTTCAACATGACAACACCAGGGTTCACTCGAGTCTCAGAACAAGGGAGGTAGTCACCTCTTTTGGGTGGACAACTCTGATGCATCCTCTCTTTTCACACGACTTAGCACCCTCAGACTTCCATCGCTTTGGTCCAATGAAAGAAGCACTGGGTCGAACGTTATGGTGGTGATAAAGAAGTGAAAACTGCTAAGTGGCACCCAGCTGAGTTTTACGAATCCATGAGGGTGGAGGAAGGGAAGGTGCCGCTCATCCCCCCCCCCGCCGCCACCCATTTTTCCTGCTTGTTTGGGAATCGAACCAGTGACCTTTAGTTCCAAAACCCGCTTATTTAACCATTAGGCCATTTCTTCAGTACACCTACAAGTGAAACACTGCCATTGAAAAAGTGACTATGTTGAGAAGTAGGGATGTGAACCTGTGATGTATAGCTATATATTGACTTATGGTATGTTTGATTGTGTTTCCTATTTCTTACGTAACAAAACCAATTGCATTACTTTTTGACTCACCTTTGTGTGTATGTGGAAACACTTTGTTTTGGGGTTGACCGCAGAATTGCAGAGATTGAAAAAGTTCTAGGCTAAAAAAGTTCATTCATGTTTTGGTTTCTGAACCGTATAATCCTAATTTGCCTGGCATCCATCTCCGCCTTCTTTGGGCAAGAGTAGAGTACACCCCGGACAGCTTGCCAGGCCACTGCAGGGAAGAAACACGCTAATGGCAGCCTATGGCATACACTTTACAAACAACAGCAATGGTCCTATTACATACCTCTCACCTCAGACAGTGAGAGACATGGCTGGCCTTTGATAACCCAGTTATCTGCACTGGGTGGGACAGCCATGACAACTTGGTGATAATAAGGCTTGAGCCCTGACGTTCAGATCAGTAAGCCAACACCCTACCACCAGGCCACCACTAAAATCAAAAAGGTTTTAGGTACTTAACAGACCTGTTTTCCTTCTAAGTGTATAGTTGCTGTAGATTTTAGTGGAAATGTATTACCGATGATAAATGCCTGTTTATTATTTTACTTATTTATCTACAAAGAATTTTCAAAATCTCTCACCAGCATTAAAGAATTCATGCCATCATGCAAACAAATTACATTTTACATGCTTACTTGCACCTGAATGAATTTTACATGCTTAATAATTATACAGTACCAACTTACTGTTGCAGCGTCTGCTGTGACTTTCTCAGTTCGGCAGTACCAAAACAACAAATAAGAATTTTGTTAAAAGGATGATGTATAACACTGTGCCTAGCAAAACAACTGACATATATTTTTTTATAAGAAATTTACCTTTTTAAGAAACATCACCATACATGATGTATTTATATGCTAGTGTAGTAAAGCTCAGACTGTGACAGCGAAAAGAAAAGAAAAAGATTCTGTAGTGCTTCACTGATGACCTCCACAGCATCAAACGCAGGATAATCTGTTGTTTATCACACCCCTTTAGTGCTACAACACAAATCTTCTCCTACAATTTTATAGAGCAATGTGTAATGTGTAGAATTGTGTTTTTTTGTGCTTTCTGTGGGGAGGACTGCAACTTGTTAGATAAGGAGGGTAAAAGCAGGTCTGGTGTTCCATCTTTAAATCTGAGTGACGTTTTAATGTCAGAAATGAAAGGCTTTATTCAGTGCACACTGTTGATAAGATTATGTTGAAGACATTGAGCTTTCCTGATTTCTTGGTATCATTTCAGCAACATTAAGTGCGACCTGAAGAAAGTAGAACGGGCCATTCCTAAACTGAATAAATGAATGAATGAATGAAAAAGGTTGTGCAGTGGTGCGGTGGTTAGCACGTCCACCTCACAGCAAGAAGGTCCCGGGTTTGATTCTTGGGCTTGGGGAGTTTCGGTGTAGAGTTTGCATGTCCTCACGGTGCCTGCGTGGGTTTCTTCCAGGTACTCCAGTTTCCTCCCACAGTCCAAAAAATGCACAGTAGGCTGATTAGAGGGTGAATGGTTGTGTGTGTGTGTGTTGGCCCTGCAAAATTCTGGCCAGCTGTTCAGGATGTACCCTGCCTTCACCCAGAGTCGGCTGAGATGGGTGCCAAAATAGGCCCAAATTAGGATTAAGCGGCTTAAAAATTAATGAATGAATGAACTTATTGGAGAATAATCATGAATTAGAGCGTAAAAGGCGGCACAGTGGCGTAGTGGTTAGCGTGTCCGTATCACAGCAAGAAGGTCCAGGGTTAAAGTTCCGAACGTTTCTGTGTGAAGTTTGCATTTTCTTCATTCAGGTACTCCAGTTTCCAACCACAATCCAAAGACATTAGGCTAACTGGCTAGGTGTTAGTGTAAGTTTAAATAGTTGTGTGTCTTTGGCCCTGAAATTGGTCTAGCGAACCGTTCAGGGAGTATCACACCTTTGCACAGTATCGGCTGATATAGGCACCAGCCGAGAAGGATTGCGTGGTTCGGCAAATGAGTGAGTGAGTATGTTATGTCACTGTAACATAAATAAGCCTTATTCAAGTGAGACTTTTCCTGACTAGGCTTTCTTACTGAAATATATGTAGATGAGCAAATTTTTGCCAACAAAGAGGGCTGAGTTTAGAAGCTGTTGCAGGTTGTTTTTTGTTTTTTTTCCTGTGAAATGATGGACCCCATCTGTATTAGTGCATTGTGGGTTTTGCATTTGTGACCCAGCTTGAGTGTGACAGCTGTTGGCTGATTTCGAACTTGGCACAATTAAAGAACACATTATTCATATTAAATTCTCACTGAGAAGCCTAGTCCAATGATCAAGACACCAAGGTCAGACAGGATCTCACAGTTGGGTTTACGTGACCTTGTTTGCATTCAGGAGGAGCAAGAAAGTGACAGAACTATCAAGATAGGAGCATGGTATTTAGGAAAATATCACGTCAGATGGACAGGCATTTGAGATTTGGGTTGTCCTTTAAATCTCAAACATGAACATTTGTTAGAGTTTCTTTCAGCCAGACACCTGATTCCAGAGACAGATGAATGTCTTTATGATGTCTGTCTGCGATAAGAAGCGATAAATAAATATTAATTAAAAAAAAGAAATAGCCATTAAAACAATGATAATGTGAACAAGTGTTTGTTTTAATTCTTATTATTGTTGTTGCTGCTTTTTTTTCTTTTTGGTGCTACAGCTGTTGTTTTTTATCCACCCTGCATATAATGTGTGTGTGTGTGTGTGTGTGTGGGTGTGTGGGAAGAGGGTGGTTGGCTGTTGTATAGTCATCAGTATGTCCGTCTGTATTCATTTCATTTCTGGTCCAGAACTCGGAAACTGTTGGAGATTCTTCATCAAACTTGGCACTCACTTCTACCAGGCCGTCTAGTTGTGTCTTTTGATATTTTTGGATTTCTGCAATTCATATTTTCTTTGTGTTTCCATAGCAACAAATTTACCATGTAAGAATGGGGTGGCGTTTGTTTTCGGGTGAGAACTATAAAACCGTTTCAGGTTTCTTTATTATACTTGACATTTGTCATTTCGATTACGCAGTGTATTTGTGCCTTTTGATATTTTGGGATTTCTGCAGTTTTAATTTTTGTTTCCATGGCAACTAATTTAACATGTAAAAATATGGACGGAACTCAAAAACCATGTATTGTTTATTGTCCCATGGTCATATAATGCTAGGGGATATTGTCACTGGTACATCCTTCTGTGTGCCCTTCCGTCTGTCCGTTTGTCCATCTGTAATCATTTTAATTCCGGGCCAAGACTTGGAAACCATTTGAGATTTTTTTAATGATACCGATCATGTTCCAGATTTGCCCTGATCATATTCCGATGTTACACTAGAGAACATCAGAAAACATCGGATTGACATTGGACTACAATATTAATAACCTTGGATGAAACATCAGAATAACATCAGAGTCACATCAGGTAACAATCAGAGAACATTGGAATATCAGTATCATGTGAGTGTACATTTACTTCTACTAGGTGGTGTAGCTGTGCCTTTTGATTGTGCATTTACTTGTTGTTGTTGTGGCCGTTGCTGTCGATGTTTTATTTCCTGTGGTGTCTTTCTTAAAACCTTCACAAACTGAGCAGAAAGCAAAATGTAAAGACACACAGATGAAAAAAAGGAAGAGCCGGGGCACAGTATGGGGCTCTGCACTGTGTCTAGAGTCCTCAGTGCCAACATCAATTACATCTTCAAATTAAACAGCGGGACAGAGAGCATGCAAATGCATCCGCCTGCCAAACCACCCACCACATGACTGAATTGAAAATATGCACCCACATACACACAAACAGACACACACATTCACAAACACACAGAGAACCAGATGGAGCAGAGGGTCAGTTAATTCATCCTGTGTGGGATGAGTGTAAGGCATGTGCCCCCCCTGGTTTGTCGCATGTAGGTTGCTCTTACATCTATCTTGGAATTGTGTTGCTCTCTGACTGGCTCACGGTTTTTAACCATACCCTCGATTAAGGGGGACAGAATAGACCCAATTCTTTTTGTAAAAGGCAAAATCATTTTATTTATTTTAGATAATCTTATTACTGTCAATTAGTCACATAAATGGAACTTGGATCAACAGCCAGGATTTTGCCTTCATTTTCTTCGCCAATTAAGTCGTATCCAATTACCACCCATCAAATAATATCTTCCCTATCACATGACCACCGCCAACCAGGGAGGGGCGTAAGCATGCAAATTCTCCCTTTATGACATGCGATGCTTGACCTTTTCAGTGGAGCTCCGGAGCTCCGATTTTGTTGTCGCGCCCGTGCTCACATGCCCACAACAGCTACCCGATAAATGAAGAAAATGGGGGAAAAATATACCACTGTCAGTGCGAGTATTCTTGCACGTCACACTTTATTCTCTTAATTACCGTTTGTAAGTTTCTGTAAATTTATACATGCAAACAAGTTTGGAGTTTTGCTTTTGGGCAGTGCCTTAATATTTTACGAATCCCCCATAATACTGTAAATAAATTCACTGTCCAGGTTTTACTCATCATAAAGGTAATGTTTATCTGTGGGTTTGGAAGCTTACTTTTATTTTAGTTATATGAATAATACTTGTGCAAAGAGATTATACAATAAGTGCGTCATGGACGGGACAACGTTTTGAGCGAAGACTGAGTACACCCTGAACAGCTCGCCAGACCATGGCAGGACAACACACACACTATTCACCTCATACATAGCCAATTAGCCTAATGTGCTTGTCCTTGGACTATGGGAGAAAACCAGACAACCCAGAGAAAACCCATGCAAACCCAGTTAGAACGCAGCTTTACGTAATAATAACAAATGATAAAAAAATTTTTTAAACATTTAAAGCTTTCTTTTACAAACCCCTAATATCTGTAATGAGCAAGCCCGTGGTGACGATGGCAAGGAAAAAAAAACCCTCAGTTGACACGAGGAAGAAACCTTGGCAGGAACCAGACTCAAAAGGGAAACCCATCCTCATTTGGGTGAAACCATAAAAATACAAACCATGTAGGAAAATCTTCACTACAGTCCAACATGTAGTCCGGTTGGTTGTACCACAACTGTAAGTCCTGAATCATTTTAGCAAAATAACATCCACACGGAAACGACCGATAATGGAACTCGAACCAGGACATTCATGCTGTGAGATGAATGTGCTAACCGCATTATACCACTGTCCCACCCCAGTTGAGATTCAGGCACTTTGATATCTCTACTATCACAACCGAACCAAATTTTTGTTCATGCTGATTTCAGATACTGCAGAAAGGACTGTGAATAAACTGAACAATCACAAGGACTTCTTAAAGTACAGTGGTTTTCTAATCCATGCACAATGTGTAAGTCCCAACAGAGCTACATATTAACATATTCAAATTCTCTAAACCAATATGAAGGTGTATTTTTTTGGTACTGAATGTTAGGAAACAGCAGATGGGTATTATTAGGTGAAGGGGGAACTGGTGAAAGGTGCTCTTTCTCTCAACAGCCTGCTAACAGCAGGTGGTCTGCAAAAGCTGCAAAAGCTCACAAGCGCCTTCTATTCTGAGTTCTTCAAATGTTTTCTTATGTTTTCCAAAGCACAGAACTTTCAGAAGTCTGGTATTTGCAGTGGTATAAAGCAGTACCACAAGGCTTTTTTTTTTTTACTTTTTGCATTTTAATGTATGAAACCTGACAAGGGAAATGAATGTACTATTATAATTAATTGCTTTTTCCTGTTGTTGCCACTTCTGACCTGTCTGTTTTCCATTTGACTCCTAATTAAAGCTTCATTTAGATGTGTGTGCTCTTTCCCACGGTGATTAGTGTTCAGCAAGTGCTCCGCTGGTTGCAGTACATCTAGCAAGTCACAACTAAAATTAGATTAATTCTTTATCATTATGCAAGCGAAGGAAACACACACACACACATGTGTGTGTGTGTGTGTGCATGTATGTATATATATATATATATATATATATATATATATATATATATATATATATGACACCCAGAACACCTCACCTGTTTGTCTCAGGGCCAAAATATAACAATCATACTAACTGGGAATTTGAAACAGCCAATTAGTCTAATGTGCATGTCTTTTGGCTGTGTGAGGAAACCGGAGTACATGGAGAAAACCTGCACAAGCATTGGGAGAACATGCAAACTCCATACCGAGAGCAGTCTGTTACAAAACAGCGCATAGATATGTGAGTGCAGTTGTGCCACTGAATCTTAGATAAACCAATTATTACAATGAAAAAGTGACAACACTATCACACTGTGTGTGTGTGTGTGTGTGTGTGTGTGTGTGTGTGTGTGTGTGTGTGTGTGTACAGCACAGTTGTAAAAAGAGATGATGTTTGACAGGTTAGACTGAATCTATCAGCAAGAGGTCCATGGCAGAAATTATAATGCATTTTCTCTGTTCTCAGTTAGCTAAATGGCTGTAGATTTGTCTTCATGCTATATATCCAAAAACAAGGCATAAGACTTTTCATTTTCCTGACCATCTGTGCAGGTGCTAATGTGGTGCAGACTGGCCCAAACGTGTGCACAGTGCAATTTGGTGACATTTCTGTAATGACATACAATTATTGGCTTAATGTGTTTACTTACCAATTTCTAGATTTTGGTAGAAATAAGCAGCTGGTGTCCAAACAGTTTAACAGATTGCCAGGTGGATAGGTGCAGTGTCTGCAGTGATGCTGACGCTGTACCGACCTGAACTCAGCCAAAAGATAAAGCTGTTGGATTGCAGGTTGATTTTTGTTCCCTCCCTCACATATGGCCAAGATACTGTGGGTACTGACTAAAAGAACAGTATCCAAGATACAGGTAGCAGAAATGAGAGGCTTCTTCCAAAGGCGTCTGGGCTCACCCTTTGAGACTGGGTGAGGAGATCAGACATTTAGTGTGAAGCAGAGTGAAGCAGCTCCTGACTGAAAAGAGCCGACTGAAGTGGTTCAGGCATCTGACCAATGTGCCTCTGGTGTGCTTCCTGTGGCCAACTATCAGGGGACAATAGGGAAGACCTAGGACAGGCTGAAGAGATTATATTTCTCCACTGGGTCGGTAATGCCTTGGTATTTCTGTGGAAGGGCTGGATGAGGTGGCTGGAAAGAGTGAGGCCTGGACATCTCTGCTCAAACTTCTGCCATCATGACCCAGATCCAGATATGGGGCAGAAAATGGATGGATAGATGGATAGATTGTGTCCAAAACTGAGTCTTCAAAGTCAAGTTACATGTCAGAGTTCATTCCAAGAAAAAAGTGAAGCTAACACTTATGTTGTGGTCCCAGTGCTGACATCGAGAACTCAACCAACTCGATCTCGAAAACTGCTCGACCTGACACAGCCTGGGGCTTATCTCAACCTGTGTTGATCTTATTACGACCTCATAACGACCTAGAAGGACCTTAGTTCAATTTAAGGTCGACCTTACTCGACCTATCTCGACTCGGGTCGACCAAGTTAGGTAGACCTACTTGACCAACTTGACCTATATCTTGACCTATTTTCGACCTCAACTTGACCTGAAGTCGACCTACTCTTGACCTAATCAAGTCCGCTGAGACCGCAAACTTCTCAAATTGCTTCATCACAGGCAAACAGCAACCAGAGAATCAACATCCAGAGCAGGAACATCAATAATCATCCAGAATGTTTAAGGGACAAGGGGGCAAGGGCAAGGGGAAGGCTACTTCCATGCAGGGCACCAGGAAGTCAGCCAAGAAGTGTAACTGGGTTATCAAAGGCCAGCCATGTCTCTCACTGTCTATGGTGAGAGGCATGTAGAAGAACCATTGCTGACTTTTGTAAAGAGCAGGCTGCATAGCCGTCTGCGTGTTTCTGCCCTGCTGTCCAGGGTGTACTCTGCCCTTGCCCAGAGTGGGCTGCGATGGGTGCCATATATATATATATATATATATATATATAAGGTGGAGTACAGTGCAACATTTTAACATACTATCCATTATTTTTCTTTGAAAAAAAAAGATAGGATTAAACGGTTCAGAAAATGAAATAATTAATTCTTTATTGTTAAACATGCATTACCAAGTGCAAATGTAAATACAGTGAAGTCTATTTTGTTCATTATGTATACGGTTTTCATTGTGTTCTTTTCTCACATGTGTAAAAAGTGTTAATGAAATAATAATAAAAAAGGAGAAGAGGAGAAAAAATGAATGGAAAATAACTGAGCAATTAAAACTTTATTGCTATGATATTTTCCACCTTCTTTTCTTCTTTTTCCTCTCCATTTCTTCTTTTCTTATTTTAGTTCTCTGTTACTATAACAATTATCAAATATTATCAAAAAATATAGATAATGAAAAAAAACAAAGAAGATGGAAAAGGAAATTATTATATTCTTTAACATACTATCCATTATTTTTCTTCTCAAGAAAGATAAGGAAAAAAAGATGGTAAAGTGTTACACTGTACTCCACCTTATTATATATATATATATATATATATATATATATATATATATATATATATATATATATATATATATATACACACAC
>JAOUQZ010000008.1:6887408-6903209 GCA_028564935.1 Neosilurus hyrtlii | reverse complement strand
ATATATATATATATATATATATATATATATATATATATATATATATATATATATATATATATACACACACACATTATATATATCACATGGAAATGAGCCACCACCCAATATTACCACGCAGTGAGATCACTTGATCCATCAAGTAGGGAGTTGGGCCTCCAAGAGACCTCAGCACCGCCTTTCCTGCATCACTAAGTTTCATGTGAGCAAATAATAATTTGTACTTTTTTATGTACCTTTTGAAATGTGGGAGGTGTTTCCGGGTCACTCATGAAATTTTTTTTAAGTTATTTGGGCTCTACAATGGCCAGGCAAACTGTTCAGGGTGTACCCTGCCTTTGCCCAGATTCGACTGAGAGAGAAGCCAGCCTCCCCGAGACCCATATAGAAAAATGAATTAATTAAGTGTTTTGGACAATTTAACTTATTATTATTAACAATTTAATTAGTCTTTTTTTGCTTGCAATAAATACTACAGATGAAGGTGATATAACCCAAAAAATTACACATAAAGTTAACATTTTGTACTTACTTACTTACTTACCATAATTTCTCATTTTCATGACAAACTCATGCTTCCAAAAGCCCCTTACAGAACCAGTGTCAACCAATACATTGCTAAGCAAGCTCTTAAGGGGTAGTAAACAGGTATGATATTTTAAATAATTTAAATAGAATATAAATAGAAATGTAAATTAGTTTAGAAAGCAAGTCTTTTTAAAATGTTGAGAGATACCATCATCAACTCACGCTTGATTAACTTTCTAGCTAGATGTTATGCACTCAGGAGGCGTCATGCTCACTGCTGAAATCAGCTCTATCGTGATAATAATCAGCGATTTGCTTAACGGAAAAATTTACGTTAAATTTATTATCAAATAAGACTAATTAAATATTGAGGTGGATGTGTTATATTAGAAATTTTGAGTTTAATCAACAAAGTGATTTGTATTGTTCGGGCTGTTTGTCTTTGCTGGGAAGGGAATGTCATCTGACTGCTATCCCGCCTATCCATGTTTCTTCAGTCTCCTGAATCTCTCAATTGTATGAGTAGAGCGTATCATCAATCATGTCTAATAGCCTCTTGATTTAAGTTGTGCTGAGTCTTTTTAATTGATTAATGCCTTCCTGTCCTCCAAAACCTATTGTTATGAGTCACTCATGTGGAATATTTCTATAATGTCATCATATAAGGCGACTGTAGATGATATTGGAACAAAGAGCGATGCCTCAAAAAATGATGTGAATGTTTTAGATGACCTTCTTTTTACTTAGACTTCACATTAGTTGGAGGACTAAACACTAAAACATGAAGATGGTGGAAAACACCAAAATATCCAGAAGGTCTGCTGGGAAAATTCATTCATAAAACACTTTGTACATATGAGTGTTTATTTACAGTACTTTGTAGTGCAAATTTTTCAGGTACCCTCACCCTAAGTGATGTTTGTCATAAGGTGATTTTATCCCTTGTTTGGTGGATTTCTATTATGTAAAACCAAGATCGGAGAAAGAAAGAAAAAAAAAACATTCAAAAAGAAGGTTGCTCTAAAAATCCTTTCATACGCCTCCCCTTTCACCGTGCCTCTGAGGGTGGGATTAAAAGTGACCGGACACACAGGTAGCTTTTGATGCTGCTGCCATCAGCTCAGGATGGAGAATGTCTGCATGTACAATCATATCTGAAGTCTCTACTTTCAAAAATCAAAACAAAAATACAATAAAAATACCTGCATTGATCAGTTCTGTCAGAGTCGATAGTATCACTTCTGATAGTATCGTTCGCCAGATGTTTTTACGTGCACACATGTAGATTGCTGGATTCAAAACAGCGACTGGGCGCGGCCACACGTCCAACGGTTGAGGATGCATGCGCAGATGTCCATGATGTAGTTACTGTAGCTGCAGTGAGAGGGCGACGAAAGGACCGGCTTAGCGCAAAAAATGTTAAGGTTTTAAAATTTTTGCATGCGTGGAATGTTAAGACTTGAGGCAATAAAAAGAGAAGTAAAAAAGATTCTTAATTTTATTTTATTATTTTTTTTTTTTAGAAATTGTGGATATTAAAACGGTGGATCCATGAAAACAAGGAATAAAAAAAGAATGGCCGAAGTAACATAACTTGGACACAATTTTATGTGTGCTTTTATGTGACCTTTTGTTTAAGACTCTGGATCACTAACTATGGGGGAAAAAAAACATCTTGCTCATGTCAGAGGGTTATGTTTCCTTTTCTGTTCAAGAAGTTTCTTAGAAGACATGTTGAACTGTACAAAAAAAATGAATGAATATACAACTGAAGCTCCGCTGTCAAATTCAGCTCAGGTTTTCCAAAGGGAATAAATTATTCATAAGCTGTGTTTGTAGAGCAGCTTATTCATTTTCGCTAAGAGCTCCAGGGCTATTAATTTCTACTACAGTCAGTGCACATAGACCGCATATTCTGTATTGGTGGTACCCCCTTCAAGTTTCTATGCATTCATTTAACATGATTTGATCAGTCCTACCTAGGAGTGGGTGATATGAAAAAAACATATTGCAATACATGAAGAGAGTTTCTATACACTGTATAGTGCAATACAAGTTTGTTTGTCTAACAAACTGCCAGCAAAATGCTCAAATGTTTTTGTGCAAGGATTGGAATAGTGAAAAACTGTTTTTTAATACATTTCAATCTACAAAATTTAATTAATACCAAAAATCAAGAAAACATTAAAAAAAAACCTTAACTTTGTTCAATTTAAAGTTATATACATTCATGCTTTTCTCGTTATCATAATATAAATATTATACTGTTATATTCCCCAGCCCAAAGCATACCATCCATTTATCCACTGTCTTTATCATTTATCCATCAGAGTCATGGGGAACCTTAAGCCAATTCCAGCTGACTTCAGGCACCGGGTAGGATACACCTTAAACAGGTCAACAGTCTATCATAGGGCTAACACAGACACGAACAGCCAGTCACACTTACATTCACACCTTCGTGCAAATTTAGAGTAGCCAGTTCAGCTAATGTGCTGGTCTACAGACTGTAGGAGGAAACTAGGGTACCTGGAAGAGACCCACACTAGCACAGGGAGAACCTGCAAACCTCACACACAAAAGCCCTTGGTTGAGATGGCCTTGAACCTTCCCAATGCAAGGCAACAATGCTAACCATTGAGCCAACCTATCCCAAAGTCATACCTTTGAGACAAATGTTTGCCATCATTACCCCTACTAAAAACCAGCCCACAAAACTTAAAGGTCCTTTTGGTTTTACAAGCTTCAGACTGTTTTATCATTGTGTCAGATCATAGCCAGCAGCTACACGAAAGCTGTTTATGACGCCATTCTTGGTAGACACTTGGTAGACTTCCCTGCTGAGTGAAAGCTGAAAAAAGAAAGCTGTAATTTAAAGTTGATCTAGCCAGGGCACTCAAATCCTCGAATTAATTATGACTTGATTGGACTTTGAAAGTTTTCAAGTGTTTTTAACTCTAGCATTCAGGATATCATATATGCTAAATACTTCATATATGGCAGCACATGTTTAAAATGCTGCTGATTTACTTGATGTTTTGTAGGAAATGTTTTTATATATTTTATATAGTATCAAGCAATCAGGGACATCATGGACCATTTTATTTGGCTCTGTTTAGTCTTTTCCTACCGTGTGTTGATAGCAGTAATGCTTGTGTCTAGTATTTTGCTTCAGGTGTTCAGTTAATTCAGTTCAGATTTATAGGGATCATGTAGAGATGGGTGATCAGTCAATTTTTTTGATTAATTCAGATTTTTGGGACACTGTATAAAATGAAAATTCACTCTCTTACTCGTTTGCTGAATGGCTGAATCTTTCTAGGGTTTCAGAGAGGCTGGAGCCTAGGCCAAGGGCCAAGACTTACATCGTTCACACTCACAATTTGCCAATTTGGTACAACCAATTATTACCTACTGTGCATGTCTTTGAACTGTTGAAGGAAACTTTGGTACCCAGAGGAGACCCTTTCAAGCACGAGGAGAACATGCTAATTCCACACAGAAATGCCTGAGCCCAGGGCTTGAACCCAAGACTTGTTAGTTGTGAGACATACTAACCACTACGCCACCATGCTGCCTAAAATGATAATTGCGATGTAAAATATTTTTCATTTTTTTGGCTGTGTAGATTCTGGCAAACCGCACAGGATTTTTTTTCCTGCTTGCCCCTTGATCTGCAATAGGCTCCCCAGTGCCATGCTATAGAAAAGTTGTCTGTCCCTGCCTACTGAACAGCAAAACATTAACAAGAAAGGCAGTGCGCATCAACAAGGATCATCTTCAAAACTCCCAGCTTCTCTGAAGTTTAGAAATAGTTCACTTATGCCAAGTCCGACAGCACAAACCACTGTAAAGTTTCTCTAACATCTGGTGCATCTAAAGGTGGTAGCACAACAAACTTTCAGTGTCTCAGACATGCGCTCAGCCAAGTAATAGGACTTACTGTGAAGCCAATAAAGTAAAAGTAAAAAAAGAAAACCCAGATATTATTGACATCCTTTTCACCCTGCACTCCATATAATAAGAAGGAAACCCAGTGGAAAGAAAATAACAAATGTGGTAATGTTTTATGTCAATAAAGATTTGCTGCCCACATATACATTGGGGAAAATAAAGAGTTGATTCATTCAGATGCTAAATAAAATCAACCCCAGACATGAGCTCCCAAGCAAAAAGTCTTTTACAGAAGTAGAACCCGCCCTATCTATACATCGCTACACATGAAACATGCCATTTTTCTTGCTAGCTGAATAAATATACGTTCATTTTATTTATTAATTTTCTGAAGCACTTAATCCTAACTAGGGTTGCAGGGAGCCTGACGCCCATCTCAACCAACTCTGGGGAAGGCAGAGTACACCCTGGACAGCTGGCCAGGCCATCGCAGGGCAGAAACACGTTGACGGCAATGCAGCCTACTCTTTACAAACGACTGCAATGGTTCTTTTACGTGCCTCTCACTACAGACAGTGAGAGACATGACTAGCCTTTGATAACCCAGTTATCTGTACTGGGGGTCAGCAGTGGTGACAACTTGGTGATAGTGGGGCTTGAACCCCTGACCTTCGTGTCAGCAAGCCAGCACCCTACCACCAGGCCACCACTGCCCCAATAAATAATCAAACGAACAAAATAAATAAATAAAAACACTAAAGTAAATTGCAAAGTCACTCATGTCTTTGTTAACAAATTACAAATGTATTTTTTTAGAAACTCTTCATTTAGGATTTTAAGGCTTTTTTTTTCCACCAAAAGGAACTTTTTAATTGATTGATTGATTGACTGATTGATCGATTGAATTAATTAATTATTGCTATTTTTAATTTGTTTACTTGGGTTTACATTTTTTTTATCATGAAGGAGAAAGTACAGTGAGTGGCTACTGAGCTGCACTCAAAGAACAAATTCAGTTCTAAACCAATTAAAAAATGTGTTTGCTTATTTTCTATATTCCATCCATTCATCCATGCATCCATTCATTTTCCTAACCGCTTAATCTTAGTTAGCATCGTAGGGAGGCTGGCGTCCATCCCAGCCGACTGGGCGAAAGCGAGGTACACCCTGAACAGCTCGCCAGGCCTTCGCAGGTCCAACACACATACAACCATTCACACTCACACCTAGGGACAGTTTGGAACTTTCAATCAACCTATCATGCATGTTTTTGGACGACGGAAGGAAACCGGAGTACCCTGAGGAAATCTATACAAGCACAGAGAGAACATGCTAACTCCACACTGAAACGTCCCGAGTTAGGGAATTGAACCTGGGACCTTCAGCTGTGAGGTGGACATGCTGACCATTGCGCCACCATGCTGGCATTTTCTATATTGATATTGTTAAAATAAAATAAATTTGATTCCTTGCTTAAAAAAATTAGGTAAAAAAAAAATTTGACATTTTATTTGTAGGCCATATCGTCCAGCACTAGGCTCATGTTAGATCTTTTTTTTTTTTTTTTTTTTTGCTATTTCTAGTATAGTCCCATATGTCTATCCATCACTCTGTGCGAAACAAACAAACTTTGTGTCTCAATTCACAATCTAATGTATTATTACCTTGTATGTGCGGTTACCCTGAGTTTACATTAGGGTCTATATTATATTATCTCCATGATTTGAGAGAATCGTGATGAATGCAGGGGGTCGTGGGATCGAATCGTGATGATCTTGAGAGAACTTGGTGAATTCATGATGTTTGCGCTGATCATGGCAATATTTATGACTATCAGAAAGTTTGCCATGATTATTATGATGTATTACTATTTGACGCCAATTGTGATAGAATGTGGGAAGCGTGGAAGAGTGCAGTAGAGCCTAACAGACCTTGATGCACCATGGTAGGGGAACTTGATGAACTTGATTTCTTCAAGTTTCATCTCCTGAATGTGAGCTGTCTCCTTTTTATTCCCTGATTGTGCTCCAAGCGTGCTGATGTTTTTTAATCTGAGACATCACAGACATCATGCCCAGTGTAAACCCAGGGTAACTGTGCAACAATAACCAGTTTTCCTACTGCAGTGTGTTTAAATTTGAAAAACTTTATTTAGTCATTAAACCTACTGAAAGGTCTGATTTGATTGGATACTAGGCCTCTGGATTTTTTAGATTAGTATATACTTTTGAATATAATGTCGAGTTATTGTTTTTTGGTTGGATACATAGCCCATGACAGCAATCACAATGGTTGTAAACAGTATATATTTTTGGTGCTTATGGTTTGTTGTCAAAATGATAAACAGTGTACGTTAAAGTTTTATTTAAAATACACACATTCAGTTGCTGCAATAATGTTTGAAATGCATTCATTCATGATTAACATTAGCATTTATAAAGACATTGTATAATTTCAGTCACATATAGGAACTTGGTGATTTGTTGCTAAATCAAACCCAAGCTCTTTTCTGTTATGTTTTCCAATCACTTGAGCAGCCAAATGTAGAATAATCTTCCCTCCCAAAATGGGCAGCCACACAAATGGGTGGCTTTGCAGCTGCCCATACAGTTCACAATCAGCAGCGGAATCTAGAGGCATGCAGCAATCAGCGGTAATTGGAGTATCCTTCATGGGACAGCCTCTCTCTGAGCAAATAATCCTGATTGTACATTTCATTTACATCCCTTAGATGAATAAATTGTAACCTCTGATAATTCTGTTTTGGATGAGATTAGAACTGATCAGTCTGGAAGTAGAGGGTGAACAGCTGTGTTTGCATGGGTATGTGCTCTGTGTTATTAAATACTTGGCTTTTTTTTTCTTTCCCAAATATGAGAGGTGATGAAGATTGGCTTCTCTGTGAACTGGGATATGACATAGAAAAGCGAAGAGTGGGGAATTTATTAATACAAATCCTATCCTGCCATCCTCATAATCACTTGGTCAATGAAGCGGTGAAATTGAATCCCAAAAACAGTTTGAGTAAACCAGCACTCTTTGGCAACTGCAGTAATTACACTGTTTTGGTAACTGTCACAGTCCTGAATAGATTTTGGCTTGGGTTGGAATTGCACTGTTTAATACCCTTCGTTTAGGAGTGTGTGAACCAGGAGGCCAGACTGCTACAACACAGCCTCGATTGATTTTCTGCTGTCTCATATATTCACTTTGATTAATGAGTAACTCATCAAACTTGCCATCATGGTGTTGATGGGCTCAGTAGTAATGGCATGCTCCAAAATAAACTTGATTATACTTACACTGGACAGAATTGGACAGTTATTATTTTAACAAGTCATATTTTCCTGATGTATTTATGAAGCATAGTAGGAAAGTAGTCTAAAACTGTTACTATTATCAATCAGAAAAAAGCTCAGCGTTATAACAGAGCACAGAGAAGGTCAGTATGGGCTGTGGGAATGCAGGATACCATTATTTTGATTAATCCATAGCCCAGATGTTTGTCGATGATAGCATCAAGGTGCTTCTTCTTGTTAGAGATAGCATCAGGAAAGAGACAGTGAAATTAACAGGATGCTCTTTTTATCCATCTAGGGGCTTCTTCAGCCACATACATGGATTTGTTATTAATTTTGTCAATCAATAAGTTTTTTATCTGTCATGCAAAGCAATGGAAAAAAGAAATATTAAGAAGAATGTTGTAAAAGAAAACAGTTTATATATATATATATATATATATATATGATTCAGTTTAATTGATTTAATATTTATTTTCCTGTATAAGGTTTATTATTTGCTAAGTATTTTTTCTAAATGTTTTTCAAATTCTTGAACTTTCCTCGTTATCCAAGATTTATAGAAAAATTTTAAAATAAAATAATTTAAATTCATTCATTCATTCATTCATTCATTTGCAGAACTGCTTAATTCTATTAAGGTTGTGTTGAGGCTGGAGCCTGTCTCAGCCAACACTGGACAGAGGCGGGTACACCCTGAACAGCTCACCAGACCATTGCAGGGCAACACACACACATACAACTGTTCACACTCACACCTAAGGTCAGTTTGGAACAGCCAGTTAGCCTAATGTGCATGTCTTTAGACTGAGGGAGGAGACCGGAATACCTGGAAGAAACCCACACAAGCAGAAAGAGAACATGAAAACTTCACACAGGGCCTAGGATCCGATCCCAGGACCTTCTTGCTGTGAGACTGAAGTGCTAACCACTACGCCAGAGTGCTGCACCAATTTAAATGACCATTAAAATAATAATGCAAACAATTAATAAAAAATACAGGAACTTTTATAATACTGGGTTGCAATTTTCAGCACTGTAACAAACCCCTCTGTCTCCGCAATAACTCACTCATTTACTACCCCATACACACTATACAGGGAATTAATAACAGTCGTCTATATACTGAGCTCAGCACTAAAGTGTTAAAATGCTTTTGGTCACTACTCCTCTGTGCCATTAATTATATAATGCAATTTAAATGTGACAGGCCAACAGCAACTGAGTTGGTGCATCCATAAGAAACACAGCTGTTTTATTAAATCAAATTCAAGGCTTTGGATCAATTTCTTTTACCACATGGTATCATCACTTTATTTTGAATATTTTATGCATTACTCCATTTTGTCCCAATTGGTAAATTTAATTTTATCTTCTTAATAACTGTTTTTAATTGTCCTTGACTCTCTGTTTATAATGTTTTACTTTGACCTAATGCTTTTTAAGTTTTAGGTAAGAATCCCTTTTAAACTTAGATTGTGGCGGTATGTATTGTGACACACTGGCCTTATTTTTGCCCTAGAACTCCTGAATTTGTCTTGGGTATAACCTCCCGTTATAAGGAAGAACGCAATGCATGATGGTATTGCTTTGTTAGTGTTCATCGGTTGTACACTACTCACGATTCCTTATGAGATACATTGAGTTCACTATACTGTGTATAATAATTCTCACTACAAACTCACTATATAGTGCACTGTACTCTGTAGTGTACACTGTACTCTGTAGTCACTGTACTGTAGTGAGGGATTTTCGGACGCATGGAGTGTCTATGACTCATAAACCTTTCAGGGTCCCCCGACCCTACTTTGAGAACTGTGAGAAAAGTTACAAAAGACAGCATGTACATGAGCTTGCTAATTACATTTAATAATGTATTCATTTGCACGCCAAATGATGCTCAGAGAGCAGTGAACGTTCTTTGATGTTCAATGCCAAGTTGTCTCATTTGAGTTGTACTGCGGTATGAGGTGGATTTATTTCTTTCATCTGGCTTTTTTTGTGTGTTGTTCTGTTTACAGCTGTGTTGCATCTGCCCCCATAGGCATTCATATTTCAGCTTTTAAAGCTATCGTGTATTAAAACTAACTATATGGTAAAAGCACAGCTCCATACTTATGCAAACGTCATAAAGCCATGAGCTCGATTTTTGATATTTTTTTGGTCATGTCCGTGCACACGTACCCACACAGGCAACCCAACATGTGCATGTTTTTTGGAGCTCTGTTATAAATATTTAGGCGCTACCTAAAAGCGAAGCTGTGCTGCTGTGTTGCCTATGTGGGTACGTGAGCATGGGCGCAACAAAAAACACAGTGCTATGGAGTACCATACTTAAGAAAAATTGTCATAGTATTGATCAGATTTTTTGTGTTGCCAACATTGTGTCTGTTCGTCCGTCCACGTGAACACGTGAAAACTCTGTGGGAATATTTCTCATACCGGTATATAACCATCGAAATGGGAATGAATGTCTGAGTGACGGTATCTTTTTCTACTCTGTCTTCCCCTCCAAACTGTTACTTGTTTTACGCCATAAAATAAAACACACTTTATTAATTTTCTAAGCCGCTTAATCCTAATTAGGGTCGCGGCAAGGCTGGTGCCCATCTCATCTGACTCTGGGCGAGGGCGATGTTTTTGGACAGTGGAAGGAAACCGGAGTACCTGCAGGAAACCCACACAAGCACGAGGAGAACATGCAAACTCCACACAGAAATGCCCCAGCTGGGAATTGAACCCAGGACCTTCTTGCTGTGAGGTGAATGTGCTAAACACTGCACCACCGTGCTGTCCATGTACACTTTTTTAATAAAATAAAAGACAATTTTTTAAAAGGATAAACAGAATTCTATGTGCCATATGCAGTAGGTATCTCTGTTTTCATAGCTGACAAAATAAACTATTACTGTCTCGTAATGCATTACTCATTTGAATACAAAGGCTTTTAATTCAATCACACTGAGGAACTGCATAACGTTTCTGGCACGTTTTAACGTGCTTACAGGAGTGAACCTATCCAGCACACTGGCATCTCACTACCCTGTGATGATATCTGGTTTACATTATGGAATTCTTATATTAGTAGTGTAACACTTTTTGACAACATCAAAACTTTGGGGAGGGGCGGTCGTCCATGCGTCATCAAAACAAATTCACATTGAAACCTTGTATCAGGAGAAAATATTTTTTTTCAGAGGTTCACTTTTAGGCAGTGCCTAAATCATTGTATTATTACAGTATTTTATTTACTGATGTTTACTAATGCTGCCTTAGTTTGGAAGCCCTGGTTTCCTTTTGCAGGTGCCTCCCTTATCAGCAGGGTGGCTTGTATTAATTTTTATTTTTAATTAGAATTAGATTCTGTAATTTTTCAGTGCCTTGTTTAATAAGATGGGGAACAGAAACAGTCTGAGTCTCAACAGGCTATCTAGTGTCTAAAGGCATCTAGCAGATGGTAGAAATAATGCATCATTCTATATTAATTAGATCTACAGTTGCTGTTCTGATTACTGATCCCATCGCCTGATTTTTCCAGAAAAGTGGACACTCATTGAATTTCCTGATAGTAAACTCATTAAAACTCAATAAAAGTTCATTGGGATCTTGTGCTTATGGGGCTTTAGTCATAAATCTGACATAACGATCGGCACCATAAAACCTTCCAAAATCTCCTGAGCACATTACATTTATGGCTTTATAAATTTATTTATGCTTATAAACAAGATTATAAAACAAGATCATGAATAGAAATGATTTTGTAATTGAAGGAGAAAACACACACACATACACCTGCGTACACACACAGTCAAGAAGAACACAACAAGACAAACTAATCAAGGACTGAACACAACACTGGTACAGATGATCGAATGTCCTTGGAAGACCCGGTGTTCTCACTATTCACGATCTTTACTGGTAAGTTTTCATAACATAAACCAAATGCTGGAAATACAGAATGCGGGCAGCACGGTGGTGTAGTGGTTAGCACGTCCGCATCACAGCAAGGTCCAGGTTTGAATCCCGGGCTCTGGTGTTTCTGTTTGGAGTTTCCCATGCTTGTGTGGGTTTTCTTCGGGTACTCAGGTTTCCTCCCACAATCCAAAGGCATGTACATTAGGCTACCTGGCTGTCCAAAATCACACCTAGGTGTGAATGTGTGTGTGAATGGTTGTGGGAGTGCGTAGTGGTCTGACAAGCTGTCCGGGGTGTACCCCGCCTTCACCCAGTGTCAGCTGTAACCCTAATAGGATTAAGTGGTTCTGCAAAGTGAGGGTGAGTAAGTGGGCGAGTGAGTGAGTTAGAATTTGGCAGGGAGAAAGCGCAAAGTGCAAGAACTCAGAGCATCAAGAGTGATGTTTGTCTTGTATAATACTCCGAGAAAAGAGAGGGTGTGTGGGTGTGGCTCACAAGTGTTTTTCACATCAGAGTCTTCCGAGGACTTGTGGACGAAAATATAACTTCAGAAACATTGAAAGTCACCTGTTCTCTCCCCTCAACCTCTCCAAAATAACCCATCATCATCATCATCATCATCATCATCATCATCACTGTTTCACACCTTGCTTTGTCTTCTGTAATATTCGATTAGATATTACGGGATGCAGGATGCAAGTTTGTTAACTCACTGTGTAATTCTCTTCTTAATCCACATCATAGGACAAATCACGAGCATGCAATGTTAAATAAGGATAATCCAGGATATGAAATGAAGTCATGAGTTGGAAACACTGGATCAGGGAACAGCGCTTAAAAACGCACAGTTTATTTAAAACCACTTAAAGTGTACCGGTAGTGGTCATTCTGACAGCTTAATTTGTATGTGTTTAATAGATTTCAGCCATACAGGAGCTTATTTTAACTTAAATGACAATAAAAACACTTTGTGATGAAAACTGATGAAAAATTATCCCATGGATTACCGGCGGGGTTAGCAGACATTTTTCCCCAGAAGTGACGTCAACACGTTGGGCGGGGTTTCTTGTGGAGACAGTGAGACGTTACATTTTAGTGACCCACATTGCTAATAGAAACAAAATAAAAGACGACATTCATGACCCTCTGGAAATCTGGGCACAGGGCAGAAATACACCTGGGATGGGATGCCAGTCCATCGCAGGGGACTGAACACACACATTTCTTTGCCAGAGGAAAATTAGAGTAACCAGTGCACCTACCAGCATGTCTTGGTGAAAATCCCCTCAGACAGTAACGTGAGATCAGAACTGAAGTCTGGATGCTGTAGCTGTTGGATGAAAACACTATGCACTGCAACCCTTCATTAAATTATCTTCACTTTATTGATCATTTTGATGCTCTTGATATGCAATCCTTTTAACAACTTAATAAGGCTTCTATTTAAATAAAGCAGTGTGCTAGTTTGTAAGACAGAGTTTTGGCAAATCTTGTGACAGGCCTGAGCCTTGCGGTGCTGTGCTTAAGTCCCCATTAATCATGGAACACTCACCAGGTAATATTGCAGGGGATATTGCACCGTTAATCATATCTACATTTATTACTATGAGACAGATAGTCAATTATATGTTGCTGGTCAGAGATCCTGTCATCTAATTTGTGTTGTGAAAGAAGGGAGAGAGAGAGAAAGTGGGAGAGAGAGCTGTTTAAAGGGCTCTATCCATGAGGATTGTCTCTCTCCACCATGAGTATCATCTTTTAATTTGGGATTTATGTTTACCCAAAGACACTTTGTCTCTTTTTCCCTGTGCTACACTGACATCTTCTGGCTTTTTCTTGCTGTGAGCATGTGGATTACCGGGTGGGTGATTTTGGGAAAAGTTTTATGATACGGCAGTTTGTTAGGGCTTGTTTGGTAGGGTTTATATTCTCTTTAAATCATACACTGTATTTATTAACATTTGATTATTTGTTACTGTGTAGTTGCTAAGTAAATGCTTGCTTGGCCTAATTAGCTCATTTGGAGACAGCATAGCTCAACTGGTAATAAAATAGTAATTAAGCATTAATAATAAGATTGTCCTTGACCTTAACTGTTGGGAGAAAAAAAGTGCTTTAATTAATGAATCATTGTTCCAGTGGTGTGTGTGTGTGTGTGTGTGTGTGTGTGTGCATGTGTGTGTGTGCATGTGTCTGTGTGTGTGTGTGTGTGTGTGAGAGAGAGAGAGAGAGAGAGAGGTTCTTTATCAGATGGCCTTGAGAGTTCATTGCCTTGGTTCTCTCTCGAGGGTTCTTGAGGTTACTTGATGTTTTAAATGTTTTTTCACTGTTTTTCCCCATTAGGACATCACAAATAGGTTCCAAGGGGATTGCAGTTAAATGCTTCACAATATTTTAGACATAGTCAGATAATAAATAACCTGCAATGTTTGTGATTTAATTAATATTTTAGGCAATATTTGTTTGGCATCCAAACCAAACTTTGAGATCATTAAGAACAAAGAGTGCCTTTCTAACATTTGCACGCTCGATACTCACTGAACAACCTGTGAGATAAGGTAGATATCAGGAAGGCTGAAATGCTAATGGGGTGGGTGACACAGTGGCTTAGTGGTTATAACGTCCACCTTACAGAAAAAAGGTTTTGGGTTTGAGTCCTGGGCTCAATGGAAGCGTATCTGTATGGAGTTTGCATGGTCCTCCCGTTCTGGTATGGGTCTCTGAGTAGTCGGGTTTCCTTACAAAGTTCAAAGCCATGTGCATTAGGCTAATTGGCTGTTTTAAATTGCCCCTACGTGTGAGTGTGAGTGGATGTGTGTGTGTGTTGGCTCTGCAATGGATGGTGAGCTGTTCCGGCTGTACCTTGCTTTCACCCAAAGTTGGCTAAGATAGGCTCTAGCCTCCCTGCAACCCTCATACAATTAAGCAAATAAATGAATGAACTTTTTAAAATAGTAAATCATATATCATGATGGTATAAACTGACTTTGTAGATTAGAACTGAAAATCCTAAAGTATAAGTTCCCGGTATTTTAAAAAGCGAATCTCTTTCACACACACCCACGCGCACACACACACACACACACACACACACACACACACACACACACACAGTTTATTGTATTTATCGGAAGAATAACCTCAGCCCACATCATATTCCTTTAGGAACTGCCTCCTTGTGTTACCTCCCGATGCCTCTCTGTGTGCACTGAGCTCAAGGCTAAACTTCCACCACCTCTGCAATTATGTTCCAAGGACTTTGATGCTTGGGATCTTTTTCTGTTCTCAGTGTTGGTCTGATGTTGTTGGTATTATTCCCAACAGCTCTCACCTCAGGCCTGTAGTTTTACTGACTGCCTTGTGCCAGCCACTGTAAGATGGGCTCAATTGCTAGAAACAGCCTCCCACAAGCCCTCTTTCAGGTCTTTACTGCACAGTTTAGAACAAAATATCTCTACGGTTGGTTCAGATCTATCCCAGGTACCTGCTAATGTTCTATATTTGTATAGGTGTGTAGGCTGTTGTCCTTTCACCCCTGTGGAGTTTGTGTTGGTGTGAAGCAGGACAATACACAGAACACTATTGGTTTTTGCACTATTTGAAATCATGATCCAAGGACTATTTTTAATATTACAATCTCAGCAAAACAGCAGTTCTTTGACAACGGGCTTGTTCTGTGAAATGACACCTTGGGGGGGTGCAGCTTAAAAGGTGCCCAGGTTTTTATATTTGTTGTTGTTTGCTCCTTTCATTTTCGCAGATGTGTGTTTTAACGGCTGTCTTTTCCGGAGTTAAAACTGTAGTGCTTCCTGTATTGGCCCAAGATCCGCTTTATTTACCGCCTCCTGAACAGAGCAATTCATTCTCCCTGCTGAGCGCAGTGCAGCAGCTGTGCTGGCTTGTCTGGGCCGCTGTTTTGATTTCTGTTTCCCATTTCCAGTTTATCACAGATTGATAAGGTCACCCCACGCTGTCACCTGCTCTAACAAACTCCATTTACCTTCTGCTGCAATGTTATTAACAATATGAGATGTTGTCCAGCAGACAGTGCATCCACAGAGGGAAAGACATCATTTCACAGCACCTTCCCAGTGTGTGTGTATGTGTGTGTGTGTGTGTGTGTGTGTGTGTGTGTGTGTGTGTGTGTGTGTGTGTGTGTGTGTGT
>JAOUQZ010000008.1:6871520-6887308 GCA_028564935.1 Neosilurus hyrtlii | reverse complement strand
TGTGTGTGTGTGTGTGTGTGTGTGTGTGTGTGTGTGTGTGTGTGTGTGTGTGTGTGTGTGTGTGTGTGTTTGTCACTATCTTATCTTCTTTTCTTTGTTGAAATTGTCGATTTTAGATCCCCCTAGGAAACTTGTAATGTGTCGTATTTCTCAAAGGGGTTAGGCTCATAACAGGCATAGTGTTCCTGGCTGAAGTGTAATAACCCGGTGAGGGAAACAAACAAAAAACAGGATGGACATTTCCAATCAGCAATCACCTAATGTGGACACCTAGTCATTAGATTACAATTCAGTTAAATTTAGGTTATAAGTCACTGCACTGTGTCTGGAAATATGCAGTTGAAACATACCTGTTTCTACTTACAGTGTAATCTTAATTTTTAGTATATGTGTGGCACATGTACACAAAGATTGCATCTACAAATTGATTTGACAAAAATCTACAAATTGATTTGACAGTGGTAAGTACCACTAGCAAGTACACCTGATACCACACAACCACTACAAATTGCCTTATTTAAAGCCATAAACAAATAACTAATAATTTAATGAATGACTCATCTCAGTGTCTTATCCACACTCGGACTTTTAATAACTGGATCAATGTATGAGTTGTACATAATAAAAATATAAATATATTGCATTCACTGAGGCCCAACTTGAAAACGTTGCACTCAGATCAGAGGTGTACAACTCATACATTGATAGGTCCAGTTATAAAAAGTCCTAGTGTGGATAAGACACTGAGATGAGTCATTCATTAAATAATTAGTTATTTGTTTATGGCTTTAAATAAGGCAATTTGTAGTGGTTGTGTGGTATCAGGTGTAGTTACTAGTGGTACTTACCACTGTGGACCCAGTCCATATGCTCTGATCAAATCAGGTGCTGTTTATATTTAATCAGAAGAGGCACATACACTTCTTTCTGCAGGCATCTTTAAATTTTTGTTATAGAAATGGATTCCACCTGTCTATCTGTCCATCTATAAGATTTGTTAGTGCAATAACTTTGATAGGAAATGACATAGGATTACCAGATTGGTGTATTGGTACCCTTAGCTGTGAGTAGGGCGGGATTGTATATGGGTTACCTTATAAATATGCAAATATTATCAGATGGTCATACAGGCAGGAACATCTGAACCTCTGTGATCTATTTTTTCATTGTTGACTTTTCTTTCTTCAAAAAAAAGTTTGCTTAAACATGATTATTTTGCAGCTGAATGAATAACCATTCGCCGGTCAAATCAGGAAGGTGGCAGGGTGGCAGGGTTAGCATGTCTGCCTTACAGCAGAAAGGTCCTGGGTTCGAGTCCTGAGCTCGGTGGAGTTTGCATGTTCTCCCCGTGTTTGTGTAGGTTTCTTCTGGGTACTCTGGTTTTCTCCTGCAGTCCAAATACATGTTCATTCGGCTGTATTAGCCAGTATGTGGTGCAGTGAAAAAGGCTTTGGGCTACAGATTGAAAAGTTCATGAGTCACAAAATGCTAAACAGGGACTTGTGTAGCACAGATAGAATTGCGCGTATTTAATCAATTGTCATGAAATTGTTTTTTTTTTAAATAAATGTTGGTTGTTGAATTAAAGAGACAGCATGGGCAGTATCAATTAGATTTTTTGATTCATTTTCTGATGAAATAAAAATGGAAAAATTACACGGTTTTGAGGTCTGATTTTGTAACATCCCAAACATGTCCATATTGGACACCTAAATGTGCCAAGAGTAACACCTGGGAACCCAGAAACAGTGTTGTAGCATGAAGTATTTATGAAAAGATATCAGGAAAAGCTGGAAAATATATTCACAGTAAGGTCTAATTGCCAGAGAAATTGATTTCAAAATACCCCATGTGTATGTTGGGATGTCTGTCAAACTCATGCGGAAGAGTTTTTATGGCACGATTTCAGGTCAGAAAACCTTGGAAGATATGTATTAAAGCAGCAAACATTTACAGGTTGGAATTAAGGTTTCACACGGCAGGCCTCAATTTGTTTTCGAAAAACTGGAGTTTAAAAATACAAACAATCATGTCTGTCAAACCTAACATACGTAAGGGGTGTGTAATTTATGCAAAGGGTGTGTACTGCAAGTAAGGTGAAATTTTCTTAATTGCTAAGGCATAGCTGTCTTTTTTTGCATGTAGAGCGAAAGATGTGTGTTATATCTAACATGTAAAGGGAGTAGAATTTGAGAATGGTTACTTTATTTTGGCTCCAATGTTACCAAAAAATCTGTTTAGCACATTGTGACTCACATATGAATACCAGCACCATAAGTTGTATCCTCAAGCAAGGTCCTTAATTCCTGACAGCTCTGTAAGATATGTCCCTTTGGGTAACATCGTCCTCTAGATGGGAAATGTACTGTAATACTGCATAATCCAGGACGGTTTTCATGGACAACCAACCACACAGAGGTTAAATTATAGCTGTAAAAGTAACAGAAAACGTTTTAGATTATGATTGCAATGCCCCAGAGTATAGCAGTGCAATAGGGTCACTGATAGGCTGGAGCCTGTGGTTACACCTGAACATTTCACCAGTCCATCGCAGGGCCAACACACACACACCACCCTTCACACTCACACCTGTGGCATTTTTAATAGCCAGTTAGCCTAATGTTCATGTCTTTGGACTGTGGGAGTAAACTGGAGTACCTGGACTAAATGTACACCAGCTTCACACCAGTCCTTGCCGAGCTCAGGACTGGAACCCAAGACCTCCTTGCTGCCTGTATAGTACTATTCCAATATTGAAATGTTTTATTTATCATTAATGCAACCCTTGATTTATCACAGTATGCCATTAATTTTTTACTCCATTTTAAATGATATCATGAGAAATGTGTCCAAATTCTGATGGACATTATAGATGGTTAAATATCTTGTTTCATATTCATTTTTTTCTATAAACAAAGTTGTAAACTGGCAACTCATACATTCATCCATTCATTCATTTTCTGAACTGCTTAATTCTAGTTAGGGTTGTGGGGAGGCTGGGGCCCATCTCAGCTGACTCTGTGCGAGGGCAGAGTACACCCTGGACAGCTCGCCAGGCCATCACAGGGCAAAACCACGCTGACGGCAATGCAGCCTACTCTGGCAACTCATACATATTTATATATTTTATTAAATTTCTTATATTACTGTTTCATTATGCACTTATGATGCATTGTGAGTTTCATGGTTTACTTTGCATTTTTGACCTGAAAAGGTTGCAAGCCCCCTTCAGAACCTGTTCTCTTAAGGGCAATTTAAAACAACCAATTATCTTAATGTGGTTGTCTGTGAAACTTGGGAAGAAAATGAAACACCCAGAGGAAACCCATGCAAGCATAGAGAGTATGCACATAAAGCTCTACGGAGAAGTGCCCTTGCCAACCACAGGTCTCAAAGCCAGAGTGCTAACTCATAGGCCAGCATACCTCGTACTTACTTATACACCTTTGTACTGTATATTCTGATATGATGTTATGTGAATTGTTATACATTTTTATGTGTTGGACTTGGAAATTCAGTTTGTAATGCCTAGTAAGCAAAATATGAATAGAAAAGGCACATTTTTAAGTGTCCATGTGTATCAGTATTGCAAAAGCCAGCATTGCTAAAACAATCAATTAGCAATCTATCATGTCTATCTTGGGCAAATAAAACCATTACCTGCCTTTACCAGTGCATTTCAACTTGTCTTCTGGCTGTTTGTACACAAGGCCACATTGTGAATCGAGCCGTGGATAGACAAACATTGCCCTGATCTATTTAAAGGCACAGAGCTATATCATTAAACTGCAATGTAATTACACAGATCGCTTAATAAAGATCTCACCACAGCACCCTCACCATGCGTAATTTGAGTTGAACTTATCCGAGCGTAAATATCGTTTAACAGGGTGTTAAAACATTGCGGTCCACAGGGAACCATTATAACGCAAGTCTCGGACGGGACTCGACCAGCTGCGGGCTAATTCTATGTAAATCACAAACTGTGAGATTGCCATCATGCTCCAATAACTGAGAGAGTGAGGCCATTTGAATTTCATACCCATCATTTGCAGCCTTTCATCTGACCATGATAGCGATGTGAATTGGCTAACTGTCAGAAGTGGCGCCAAGGATGCTCTTGCTACCTAATTTAGTGTGCATAATGCATTTCATAACTGACATTATTGGTGTTGCGCAGCTACACCTGTGGCAGCTCTGAATTATGAGACCACATACTTGATCTTGTGCTTTGTGTGCGGGTGAAAAGGTAGCGACAACATTTTGGCTTGCTACTGGGGAAATCCCCTCAGTGATGCCTTCTGTCACACCATCATCACTAATAATAAAGTTTTTGGGCTCTTGGAACCTGGTTAGAAGAGGATGTACAAAGTACACACATCTTTCCAATGCCTCAGACTTATCAGGTTAATAATGAAGGCACCGTTGGATTATAGATTTCATTATCAGGACAAGATCTGGGTTAGTATTTTTTCTCATAAAGGAAAAGTCAGACTGAACATTCCTTAAAAGTTGATTTCCTAAAAGTTTATTGGGGGGTACAGCGGCATAGAAGTTAGCACGTCTGCCTCACATAAAAAAAAGATTCTGGGTTCGAGTCCTGGTCGAGGGCGTTTCTGTGTGGAGTTTGCATTTTATCCCTGTGCTCATGTGGGTTTTCTCCGTGAACCCTGGTTTTCTTCCACAGTCCAAAGACATGCATGTTAGGCTAATTGCCCCTAGGCATGAGTGTGAGTGGTTGTTTGTGTATGTGTTGGCCCTGCGATGGTCTGGCAAGCTGTTCAGGGTTGCCCTGCCTTCACCCAGTGTCGAGTGAGATTGGCTCCAGCCTCCCTGCGATCCAAATAGGAGTAAGCGGTTTGGCAAATAAGGGAGTAAGTAAAAGCTCCTTTAAAAATCACCTGTTAATTAAAAAGACCATTCAATATTATGTAAAGGCTGATAATGAAACTACATAGATGTCAATATATATCTCATTAAACTTTAGGTCTGTTTTTGATGTTATACTGATATTTTATTTTACTGTGGATCGGGCAGCAAACACCGAGCCACACTGTGTGTCAAAAACATGAAAACTGCAGCAGAAATCCTTAAAATTTGATTTTAAAAATGATAGAATTTTGGGGACACCTTGCAAATATGGGAAGAAGGGTTCCAAAAAAAGGATCAAAAATTATTTTTGACTTGCCCCCCGTAACCCCCTGTACATATCCCCTCATTATAGCATTCAGAACCAGAATACCGAAAATCAGCTTTTAGTGCTCAAAAATGACCTCAGTGTGCAGTAATATTGTTTGTTACCGATAAAGAAACAAAGATCTAGAATCACTGAAATTAGTGGAAGTAGCTTAATACACAAATTTATGATTCTGAGAAATATAAAAGACTATATCCCGAAGTCAGATATGACGTGACACCCCACTAAGTTTAGTGATATTCTCAGGCTGAAAAAAATGATCAGGAAAACTTGTCTACAGAGATTAATGCTAAAAACATTTTATCTAGATAATGTCAGCTGTAAATCTGATGTCATTATGGAAGACTTCAGAGATTTCAGTGACAAACTGCTGTAATCATATGCTCATGAAAAAAAATGATAACAATGTCTGTTCATTACGTTAAACTAATAACTGCTTTAGTCATTCTTTTCATGGATTCTTGATCCTAACTTTATGCCTATGGTGTGACTGCATTGGAATTTCTGTGATTATTTATGCCTCAATCCAAATTAAGCGGTTACAAATCAAATCTACACGTGATAAAACCTCTAATTTGATGTTTTACAAGCCACAGCGTTACTTAGCTCACTGAATCCAAAATGGCGTATTTTGGCCACCATACTGGATTTTCAACCATATTGAATTATCAGTGAGGTAGTTGTGGCCTGGTGCTGGATTACTGATCCAAAGGTTGGGGTTCAAGCCCCATTATTGCCGGGTGGTCACTGCTGTCCCCCCGGTGCAGCTAACTGGGTTATCAAAGGCCAGCCATGTCTCTCATTGTCTGTGGTGAAAGGCATGTAAAAGAACCATTGCTGACTATAGAAAAGAGTAGGCTGCACTGCTGTCAACATGTTTCTGTATTTTGGGTGTAAATGGGTAAACAGGGGGGTTACAGGCGACCCAAGTCAATTTTTTTTTCATTTTTGAAATATTTCTTTATATTTTTAAGGTGTCCCCAAAGAAAGGTAGGGTTCTCACCCACTTTTATTAAAATGTTTCAACAATCCTGCACCAGTGATCCAGGTGAGGTGCTTTAAATGGCATTTTGCATGAAGTGGTGGAGACCGTCATCCTCCAGTGATATCCTCCTCCTCTTGAATGGCACTCAGATCACCTCACCTAGCTCAGTGCTTCATTGCCATAAACATGCGGAAACCTCTGAGTTTCTCTAGAGCCTCTGAGGCTAATCACAAATACTTGTACACTGCACAAATAAGCACATGCCAGTGTCACAAAATTGCACTTAAAACACGTTTTGATGTTGAAAGTGCAGTGTCAAGAGGGAAGTGGGAATCAGGAGACTTGATGCTTGCTCCTGCTGCATGTGCATGCCCATGCCGTCCTTTGATTATTATGATTATTTTTTTTTTACTTTCTCACCTTGTCTTGCATCTGCCTGCAAGCCAGTGTAACAAGGGCAGATGCAAATGCAGTCAGTATGCTTTAAAATAATAACAGACTGTTGATAAAAAGCTGTGGTATAAAATTTATAAATTTTAACCCAACCTTAAGCGGCATTATGGCGTAGTGGTTAGGACTTCTGCAAGAAGGTTTTGGGTTAGAGTCCCGGGTTTGGGTGTTTCTGTGTGGAGATTGCACGTTTCCTCCAGGTACTCCGGTTTCCTCCCACCTTTCAAACACATGCCTGTTAGGCTAATTGACCCCAAGGGAGTCACTGTGAATGGTTGTGTTTGTTGGCCCTGCTATGGTCTGTAAATGGTTGTGTGCATGTTGGCACTGCGAAGGTCTGGCGAGCTGTACATGGTGTACCCTGCCTTCGCCCAGCTTTCGCCCAGTGTCGGCTGAGAGAGCAAATGAGTGCATAAGTGAGCAGGTAAACAAACTCCAGCTGTCAGAATGTCTCAGATGCCCCGGTGACATCACATCATTACACACTGTACAGATGCTAGCAAAATGTTTGTATGTTTAATTTACCTAATTAAAAGAAATAAATGTAGGCAAGAGAACAAAACCGATTACCACACAGATGCTAGGATGAAGACAGATCAGTCGAGCTAAGAGATGCTAATGAGACTTGTATTTAAATGCTACAACTGACCTCAGCTGATGAGGCAGAGACTGATGGGCATGAAGCTCATACTCAAAGTTAGAATTCTTTTCCTATTGTAAACGTATAATTTGTTACTAATTTCATACATCTTTATACACTATGGACTGCCTTGCTATTTAGATTAATCTACTCATTTGCCTAACTGCTTAGCCATAGTAGGGTCGCGGGCATGCTGGAGCCTATCTCAGCGGACATTGTGCAAAGGATGGTACACCTTGATCAGCTTGTCAGACCATCACAGGGTCAAAACATACAACCATTCACACTCACGTTCACACCCAGGGGTAATGTGGAACAGCCAAATAGCCTAACTAGCCTAGTCTATGGACTGTGTTATGAAACCAGAGTTGTTCATATTTAAATAAGCTAATATAAGAACTGATGCAGTGAGTAGCTTCACATTTCTTAAGCAACCATGTGTGAAGATTGTGTGGTTGTGGAAAAGATGCTTCAGAAGGGTGAAAACACTGGCCTGCATCAACAAAGTAAACAATTATGGAGATTGCTGAAACGTCTGGAGTCTGGTTAAGAACTCTACAATTATCCAAATGTGGATGGATAGTTATGAACCATCACCGTTTCAGAAGAAATGTGCTTAAAATAAAATCATAACTAACCACAACAAGAGATCACATGATTCTTCTTTTCAAAAAAGAAATAACATCAGATCTCTGTGTTTACTAGTGGGGAATAAACAGAATTGTTTAACTTTTCAAAGGCACCAGGCATTAAAATTTGAGGACGTTACTCAAATCATGAATACTTTAGGAATTTTTTTTAGAATTAGGGATTGTCCAAATAATGACAAAATTTGCCACACATATAAATGGCAAAGCCTTATGTAACACATTGAAGTCAATGCAGTTTGCTCATGAGCCACTGGAGGGCAAAACCGCACCATGGAGTCGTTTTTTTAAGTCATACAACTGACCTATTTTTCCCCATGCAAAGACATTGACTGTTGCTTCTTTGAAACGTCTTGTCTATTTGTACCATTGTCAAGACATTGCAGACATTGCCGGGTGTCTACATGTCAAAACATTCTTTTAAATTCCACTTAGCTGTGAGTGCTCAATGCTAGAAAAAAATGACATAGTTTAAAAACATAAGGAGGCAAAGTCAAGTGGAAGCATGTAGTGCAGCTTCATATAACATCATGCGGCATTCCTGACCTCAAATCAACTGCAGTAACAAGTGCTATATAAAATTATGGACTTCATTTGATATATTCTAATACTCTCTTTAGGATATGCTTATAAATCATTTGTGTATGCTTAAGCAGATTTAAACTGCAGCTGTAAGGGGCATTAAATAACCCATCTCAAGCACCATCATCTACTTCAAAGAAGTGCAGCCGTCAGATTAGCATTTGTGTTTGCCAGGACAAAAACTATTAATAGCAGCTGTGGGGAAACCAATGGCTTCGTAGAGAGGTTATTTATTTATTAGAGATTCATTAATCCCCAAAGGCATAAAGGACTCTCCATGCAGACTTAGCAGGTCCGTGGCCTCGCAGCTAATTGTTTGTGTCCTAAATCAGATCTTGGCTGAATGTAGAGCACCTTGGAAAGGGGAAATGTAGAAATGGATTTAACGATGCCAGGGGAGCTGGGTTAAATCTTCAGAGACAGCTGGCCCAGAGAGAGGGAGGGTGGGGGAAGAGAGATGCTGAGGATGTAAGCATTAACTAGGGCGAGCTCATACCACCTCACAGTGGAAGGATTAGACTGAGGAAATGGAGGCAGCTGCGAAAAACTGGAAAATTAGCTGAAGGTCTGGAGAGGAGATAGAACTAAGGTCAGACGGAGATGGGACTGCTTCGGGTATGCCCGAGGGGAGTGCAGGCTGAGCACGACACATCTGAATGAAGGTTACTGGATGTGCCGTGATCTTTCTGCGTAACGCGAAAAGAAAACCAGGGAATTTTTCCTTTTTTCATTCGTGTCCTTCACTGAATGGAGGCTGTTGTCTGAGAGTGCTGTTTTAAATTATCTATCTGGCAACATCTTGCAAACAAGATATATACATATATACAGATATACAGGTAAATACAACCTAGTAAGAATATTTGGTTAATAAGAAATAAAATATGAGGGGTTACTCTATTATAGGAAACTAATCAAAATGGTCCCTGTGCTTGCGTGGGTTTCCTCAGGGTACTCCGGTTTCCTCCCACAGTCCAAAGACATGCACAATAGGCTAAGCGGCTGTTCCAAAATTGCCCCTTGGTGGGGGTAAGTGTGGATGGTTGTGTGTGTGTTGGCCCTGCGATGAGCTAGCGAGCTGTTCTAGGTGTACCCCGCCTGCACCCTGAGTTGGCTGGGATGGGCTCCAGCTTCAACCCTGGTTGAAGTAAGTGGTTTGGAAAATGAATGAATGATTACACAAAATTTTCTTACAGTTTTCCAAATATTTAAACTTTGTATTACATCGAGCATTCACTCACTGTCACTGAATGAACTGTTAGCATTAGAATGAGCACATTCTTATAAATTGACCAATCAGATGTGAGGATTCATCAGTGCTGCTCGCTAACAGGAACATTACACACAAACCAAACCATTGGCATAATGTAAAAATTTTACACACTGCCTAAAAGCTGTGCTCTGAAAATGTTTGCATGTGTAAGTTTACAGAAACGTACATACGTAAAGTAGAATAAGCTGTGAGGTGCAAGTGCACTCAAGTGTACAAGGTGTGTGATTGCCTGTGTGGGCACGCCAGCACGGACGTGACAGCAAAGTCAGGCTCATGGCTTTACGGCATTTGAATCCTTCTATAGTCGTTTCAGTCTGTACTTGGACATTTGTTAAAGGTTTAGGGTGCATTTAGTCTGGCAGAGTTTTGAGGAAGGATGCCAGAATTGTGTGCAGTGTGTATTTCCCATTAATCCAGATGGATGTAGCATCCTGTGAACATTGTATACGTTTACTCTAAGCAGCCAAAGTCCCAGCTGACATAATTTACAAAAAGCCCTTGAGAGTAAGGTGTGCGCTCTTGCCAACCACCCCGCTGAAGCACACTGAGCTTGGGGGACTTTTCAAGGCCTCAGCCTACTTCTCATCTACAAAGGGAGAAAAAAAGGAGGAGAAAATAGTTAAATGTGACATCACATGGTGTTTGTCTACAGTTACAGCTTTTCATGTTTTTGCTGTGATTCTGGCTTTGATTTGTTTTTATATTTAGAGAGAGAGAGAATGTTTCATTCCGGAGGGTGATTTATGCTTCACTGGACTGATCTAAGGGTTGTTTTGATTCCATTAAGGATTTTGATAGTTTGATATTTCACAGTAAAATAAATTCATATGTCCTGTATTCAAAAGAAATGTAATTACACTTATATGATTGCATTGTCAGTATACAACAACAGCGCCATTAAAAGAATGTTACAGCAAAATGATGCAAAACGTTTATCTTCACATTATGAATGATTATTTACCCTTTATTTCGTTTACCCAGAGTCATTTACATGTGAGTCTGAGAGAAATATACAAAGGCTTGTACACAAAAGGTACAAATGTCCAATCAACCATAAAGCTGCATTTTTTTTGAAGGTTAGAAATGTGTTTAAATCCTTTTTGTTTCTTTTATTATAATCTATAATACCAAGCCTTTTCAACCCCACTATTAGCATTTACTCTATGTACTGATGGGGAAAAGCTATCATTTTCATAATCAAATCCTTCATAGATAGATGCTCATTAAGTCTAATTTATTCTTTGTGACAAAACCACAGTTGCACATTAAAACACATGAATGACATTTCAGTTTCTTTTGCATTAATGCATGCCGTTTTTTTCCAGTCTAACAGAGTGCACATGCTTAGAGGATTTCTGTAATTTCTGTACGGAACTAGAACCAGGAGACGTGCGACCTACCAAGATAAAAAGAAAATATAAAATCAATTGATAAATGTACAAAACAGACAGACAGACAGACAGATAGATAATCTGAAAAGCTGGAAAGCCTCAGTCCGGAACTTTCCAGCAGCGCTTGTCTTAGAAACGCCATTATTAAGTAAATAGCCCTTCCCAGGACCATCACCAAATCATTAAAATTTGTGTTTTTTGGTAAATATTAGGACCTTTATATAATGATTGCATTAATATAAATATTAATTTACTGATGGTTTGCTGGCTGTAATCAACATTTATCTGTCATGCTAAAATGTTAGCTTGTACTGTAATCTTGAGATGATGACAGTTTATAGGTGGACTGAGACAGAGAAGGTAAGTTGAACAATAAAGATTTGCATCCTGGTCTTCTTGAAAGCAGTGTCTCATTATAGGAGGATATACAGGGTTCACAGGAACTATGAAAATGGGGGATTCCTCTTGCTAGTGTCTTTCTGCTGGGTCGATGTCTAGGTACATCTAATAATCAATTTGCAGTGTCTGTAAACAGTCGGGTTTTAAACAAAATTGTAGGATAAAGTAGGATTTTTAGGCATTTTCCTGCCATTTTGCACTTTTCCATCGGATTTTTTAAAAAAATTACCGTGGTTTGCTTATATTGACAACTTGAACTAGGTCAAAGAAGTAAAATCTAGTGAGCACTACCTCCATAATCTCTAGTATTTCTAGTATTTTACAGTCGATAATTCGGGTCTCAATCACGTGACCGGCAGCGGGAACCTGCCCCCAACCCCAAATGTCTACTCGTTTTTTGCTAATCTAGTGCTCTCATCATGCCTAAAGGCTCATGAGTAGTGGGCTGTTCGTCTAATGTAAAGAAAGACAGTCATTTAAAGTTTCATATGTTGTCACTAAGTGGAAAAAGACGCAAGTTAAGCAAGTGTCTGAGCGCCATCAACCGGTGAGCACTAAAGCCTGATGGAGCAGTGAATCCAGGGAAGATATAGGAAAATAAATCACCTTATTACATTTTTGGCCTGCATTTGCCCTAGAACTGTTTTACCATTGAATCACTCAGATAAATGCAGTACCTGTGGTGTGCATTTCTGTTAATTGTCATAGACTGATGATAGTTTAACTCAGGTTAGGGCAGTGGTGGCTCAGTGGTTAAGGCTCTGGGTTACTAATCAGATGGTTGGGAGTTCAAGCCCCAGCACTACAAAGTTGACACTGCTGGACCGTTAAGCAAGGCCTGAACTGCTCAGCTGTATATGAATGAGATAAAATGTGTAAGTTCTGGATAAGGTCTTCTCCCAAATACCATTAATGTAATGCAAGCTTATAGTTTACCGCAGCTAAAGGTTGTTTCCCTTTACACAGTGCTTTGAATTCATTTTTAACGCATGTGCAGAAACCGGTGTATACTGTAATTATTCCAAACAAACAAAACTTTACGGGACAATTTATTACAAACACTTCAGCATGAGGATCAATGTATAATGTTAGTTGACGAGAACTTTAAGAGCAAAAACATTCTTCTTTATTTAGTCACAGTTTCTTAGTGAATATATGTAAATACGGGGTGACCAAAAACCTCCACATTTCGATGATAAATTTAAAAAAGGTTAAAACTAATCAAATTGTTATTGGAAAACATGAAACTTTATTCAATACAGTTTTTATCCATTATTATTTGTACACGTGAAACTCAGTGAGGTAGAGGAAGCAGTGCTAAGGTATGCTAGTAGCCCAACCGAACTGTCCTCAGTTACCAAGGAGTGTGGTCTGGAGCACACGTGTTCTTCATAAACAGCCGCTCAGTGAATGCTGCGCAGAAGACCTTTCAGAAGATGTTTCAATATTCCATGGAGCCAAAACAGTCCGGAATGGACATCTATCTTGCTGTTGCGTCATGGGTTGAGAATTTCAGAGTACCATTTTCGGCTTTAAAAAACTAAAATCCTCTGGTTGACCTAGAAGAGCTTGTACGCCTGAGAATATTAAAGCACTGAGAACATCTGTTTTGCAGTCTTCAAGACGTTCTGCACGGAAGCACGCTTTAGCTGTGGGGATTTCTCGGAAAACTGCTAAGCGAATCGTACGCAATGACCCCCACTTCCATCCATAGCAAAACTGGATTGAATCAAAGTTCAAATAATAGTGCAAATAATAATAAAAAAAATGTTAAACATTTTTTCCCCCATTTGCTTTAAAAAGTGGGTTTTATTGGGTCACACTATTTATACGTACTTGATGTAGCTTCCCAAAAAAAAAACTACTCCAATTTTTGTGTTTGTGTGTGTGTGTGTGTGTGTGTGTGTGTGTGTGTGTGTGGTTTTTTTTTTTTTTATTTATTTTTAATTTTTATTTTTTTTTACTGTGGCATTACTGAGGCGTGAATTTATTCAGAAAAAGTTCCGTGCTAAAGAAAGTATGAAAAGATATCACAGTTGTCTTAGTCACAGAAATCAGTAGTGGGAAAAAAAAAGCTTTCGAAAGTGTCTCTGCACTACTGTTGTTAAGTGAGCTGTTAAAATTTGTACAATTACTGAAGCTGTTCTCACTCTCACTTTTACTTTAAAATAAAAAAAACCTGGTTTTATGTATAAAATACCTGATATCCATACACTATACGGCCAAAATTTTGTGGACACATGACTATCACGTCCATCTATATATATTGTTTGAACATCCTATTCCAGATTCAGACACCCCACCCCACCACCCCCCACCCTCACTATTTTCCCCTGTTATAATAACCGTTACTCTTCCAGGAAGTGTTTTCATGGATTTTTGGAATGTGGCTGTGAGGATTTAACCTTTCAGGCACAGGAATATTAGTAAGAAAAGGGAATGTCTGCATGAAGGTCTGCATGTAGCATTTAATTTATCCCAGATGTGTTCAGTAGGGGTTGAGGTCACCGCTTTGTGTAGAACACACAAGCTCTTTCACTCCGAACTTGGCAAATCGTGTCTTTATGGAGTGATGTTTATGCATGGGGCTAATGTGATGCTAAAACATGTTCGAGCATCTTAGTTCCAGTGAAAGGAGGCTGTACTGTTAAAATACACAAAAAATATTCTTTACAACTGCGGACTTCCAACTTTATAGATAATGTTTGGGAATGAACTATACATGGGTGTAGAGGTCAGGGGTCTATATCTTTTTGTCCATATTGTATAAATTCACTCTCATCACCCACTTGCTATCTCACTGGGCGAAAGCAGGGTACACCCTGAACAGCTTGCCAGACCATGACAGGGCCAACACATACACAACCAGTTACACTCACACCTAGGAACGATTTGGAGCAGACAATTAGTCTAATGGGCATGTCTTAGGACTGTGGAAGGAAACTGGAGCACCCAGAGGAAACCCACACAGGCAAGGGGACAACATGCAAAGTCTAAACAGAAACGCCCGAGCCCTGAACTTAAACCCTGGACCTGCATAGGCTAGTACATGTGGTCTGATCCCATGTTGGCTATGAGAGAAAGGTGTTAGAACATCTTACTGCGTATGTCAGGTGCTGTTACTGTAATCGATGATTTTTGTGTATATAGAGTCAGAAATTCCGAAAGCACCCTCTGCAGGTCTACAATTGGTAATTGAAAAAATAGCCTCAGCATGAGTCGCATTGACTTTAGGTTTCTTTGGTGTAGGTATGTTGCTGAGGCATCACACTGCTTCTTGTTTAGTATGTCTGGATGGCATTGTCTCCTCCCACTGTGAGTGATATCTTTGTTTATTCTTAGCAACAGATGTAAATAATAACAACCCCCCATGCTTTATAGGTGCACCACACAGTGCTCTACATGACAGAGCATACCAAATGAAGATATACACTAGAGTTGTGTGCCGACAGATAAGTGGTAAATAATCACAGCTCCACAAACGTCTGCACAGGAAAATGCTCTTGCATTGCACAAGCCCAGAAATAACACCATTGTTAGATGGTATTGTGTGGTGTTCTCGAAGCAGAGGCAGAGCTTGTGCTGACTCAAGAAACTGATTTAGAACCGTTGAACTATTATTATGGGGCAGGTCCCTTGAGACTTGCTGACATTTACAGGGTTCGGGATGTTCACTTGCCTTCTAGGTTAACTGCGGCAGAAATTAGGGTATTTTCATAATAACCATCATCATTTAATGTAGCTGACTCTGACTCATATCTGCCAAACTGCTCAGTAAGCCCTGCTAATCACCAACACTTTACTGGTATTTATGCTTTTTTTTTTTTAAAGCCAGGGGTTTCGGTTGAAAGGTCAACGTTTTAGTAATGACTCTCATTATTTGTTAAGCAATTGCAAATGCTGAATTACAGCCGTGTTTCCCTGTCATAGCCTGCAGTACTGCCCTGTGTGTTTCAGTGTCTTCTCTGCTTTTAAACTTAAGTGAGACTGATGCGTTGCGCTCTCCATGCCAGTGTAATGATAAACCTTCAGTCTCTGGGTTCAGGATTTTGGTGAAACAAGTTGAAGATCTGGAAAGCTTGCAAAATTTGACAGCTGCATCTGTTTATGGCGCCAGTAAAACACTCTCCTGTTCTTGGACACCGCCCCCAACACACAAACACACACACACACACACACACACACACACACACACACACACACACACACACACACACACACACACAC
>JAOUQZ010000008.1:6816879-6863454 GCA_028564935.1 Neosilurus hyrtlii | reverse complement strand
CACACACACACACACACACACACACACACACACACACACACACACACACACACACACACACACACACACAATACACAGATTACATCCGACATGTTTGAAGTAGCTTAAAACTTACCTATCATCCACGTTTGTGTTGATGTTGATTGCAATCTTGGTTTGGGGATTGTTCTGCCACTTGCCTCCAGCTCATCATTTTTTCGTTCTCCAGATCATCACACCCGACACAGGGGTCACTGACACTCATGTACAGGAGTACGCAAATGGTTTCAGAAAGACGTTGTGGTCGATTTCATTGTATTTCCAAGAGATTTTATTTAATATACCTAGTTAGTGAATGGGCATCTTTAATAGGTTATTATGGGGTATTTAATAGGTAATTAATGCAAAATTTAATTGGAAACCAGGCAGTGTGGATACGTTTGAGGTTATACGTTAATATCTTTTGGTTCTTGTAAGGTGCAATATCTAGTAAGGTATCGTTATCTGCTGCATTTTGCACTATTTAAATCTTGTTAATGTATCTTAATTGGTTACTTAACTTTTAAGGCTTTACAACATTTTAGCCCAAAGGTAACAAGCACAAACTTGGTTTTTTTTGCATCATGTAGTGACATTATATGTATTCTTTAAAAAAAATTTTAGCAGTATTTCAGAGATGAAAGGAGTAGTAATAGTATCTCCACGAGTCAATAATCACACCGAGCTCTTTACTGCTGCACATGATGAAACTGAAAGGCCATCCAGTATTACAGTGTAATAAAAAAACTCATTCTGAGCTCTGTCTTCATGTGGTCCTAGCAAAAGCACTTCACTCTTGTCAAATTTTAGTGGAAGGAAGTTAATAAGCATTCGGTGTCTAATATTTTATACATATTCCTCATCTTTGTTAAGTTTGTGTCTCTCATCTGGTTTCTTTCATTTCCTGATATTTATATCCAGACCTGTTAAACAACTTAGACCACATGCAGTGCCAGACCACACACTTTGACCTGAAATGACGATGTAATCTAATGGTGCATATTCAAACACATCTAGATGTAAATATCAGCAAATGAATGCTAAAATGTTTATTTATTGTCTCGTGCTTGACATTTAGGGGTGCCACGGTGGCATAGTGGTTAGCACATTCGCTTCCCAATAAGAAGGTCTTGGGTTTGAGTACCAGGCCAGGCTGTGTGGAGTCTGCATGTTCATGTACTTGTCTGAGTTTCTTCCACATGCTCCAGTTTTCTCCCACAATCCAAAGACATGCACAGTAGGCTATCTGTCTGTTCCAATTTGCCCCTAGGTGTGAATGTGAGTGTGAATGGTTGCGTGTTTTTGGCTCTGTGATGGACTGGCAAGCTGTTCAGGGTATACCCCACCTTCTCCCAGTGTCGGCTGAGATAGGCTCCAGCCTCCCTTATTGACCTTGTAAAAAAAACACTATAAATGGCCTTGTTGTTCCAATACTTTTGGAGAGAACTGTTCCTATCCTACTCTGAGTCTAAACTGTGTAAGTCTTGTGAAGTCCAATTTCTCTAAGCATCTTTTTAAATCGGCCGCAGCTCTCAACATTGTTTAACACGAGACACTTCTATCTCAGCACATTAATCCACCTTTAATTCAAATTTATCATGAGGAACAGATTTATGAAACATGACAGCTAATGTCTAATCCCCAGAGGAATCAGGAAGGCAGGGATTTGGAATGATCTCACCTAATGGAAGCAAGCAGGTGATATGAGACACTTCCCACCTCTCCTCGCTTCCCCTTAGCTTTAATTAACATTCCCCGTTCTGACACCAGTGATGCAGATGTCAATTCCTCTCCAGCGGACTGGCGTTGGGAGCGAGTGATGGACCTGATTTCAGCTAATCTAACCAGGGAGCTGCTGACAGAAGTAGCAGTGTGTTACAGAGTATGGCATTTCTCTGTCATCCCTACTTGGCTGGAATGAGAGACGCTGTCTAGCGAATCAGTCCTGCTGAGACACCCAGCTCCAAGATGTTTTCTACATGGTTAAACCTCCCATAGGAAATGCTGACTTGGCTTACCTCGCTGTATATCTCTTTTTCTTCTCACTGCTGAGGAAAATATGATGCTGGAAGCTCAGTCTGTAGTTTCTTGTAAGTAAGGAACGTTGATTTCAAGAGGTACTTGAGGAATGGGCATTTTGGCACTAATGAGGAAAAGAAATCCCATTAGAATGTAACGAAGTGGAAGTCTTGTTAACAGATTTGACACTTTGGTTGGCGTCCATGTTTAGTCATGTCCCCCACATTGACAGTCAGCTTAGCTGTCCAAAGGATTCTGCTGTAAAGTTTTTAAATTAAACAAATAAACATAAGTACTTGGTTAACAGCTTACATATATTTTGGGAAAACGCTAGTAGAAACGAACCATGAATAAATCAAATTGTTTTTTGAAATTGTTCTTGGGGGATTGATGCATTAAAAACAGCTTAAGGTTCTCTCTTCTTCTCCTCCTTCTTCTCCCCCCTCCTCTTCTCCTTCTTATTCTCCTCTTCCTCTTTTCCTTCTTCTTTTTCTCCTCCTCCTCCTTTTCCTCTCCTTCTTCTCCTTTTTCTCCTCCTCATTCTTCTCCTTTTTTCCTCCTTCTTCTTCTTCATTCCTCCTCCTCCTTTTCTCCTCCTTCTTCCTCTCCTCCTTCTCCTCCTCTTCTTCTTCTTTTCCTTCTTCTGGCTCTTTTGAATTTGTATGTCAAGTGCACCTGTGAAAGTCTCTTCATAGTGCAGCTGCTTAATGCTGAAAATCTATGAAAGTGTTCATTTTGTGATGACAGGCATGAAATTTGGTGAGATATTTTTCAGAAAATTATCCTGGACATTCAAGTTGTCAATATTCAAGATGGCACCCACATTTTTTTAACTATATCTTCCTCAAAGTGTTTTATTTATATATGTATGTATGTATGTATATATATATGTATGTATATATATATGTATGTATGTATGTATATATATATATATATATATATATATATATGTGTGTGTGTGTGTGTGTGTGTGTGTGTGTGTGTGTGTGTGTGTGTGTGTGTGTGTGTGTGTGTAAATTTTTATGACTTAATTTTCATGAAGAAAATATTACATTTTTCAGTACAGTGGCATATTCTGGTAGAGTTTCCTCCAGATTCAGTTTCTACCCATTCTTTGTTATAGAACAGATAATATTGGCTGGTGATAATATTGTAGTAGAACAGAATTCAATCACAAATTCTTTAGTTTTGTTCTTTTCCTGGTTTTCTAATTTTTTAATTTTTCAAAGTGAGACATTCCTGAAACCAGATGATATAAATATATAAATAAATATAAATAAATGAAAGAAGAAATGACAAAAGTTAATCAAGCAGCTATTGTCTACTGTCCAAAAACTCCAATTTCCAATAACTGAAGGCAGACAATTCAGAAATTATATAATAGTAGAAAAAAAGATTTTCATTCCTTGTTGAAGATACATTTGTGATGAGGTGTTTTCAGTTAAGCTCTGTGTAGTGAAACCTAAATCAAGTACTTCTGATTGGCAGAAAGTTGGCAATTTAAAAAAAAAAAATCTAGATTTTTGATGATCAGTGTTAATTTATGATAGAGTATTGTCATTTGAACATCTGTAACAAATTTCATGCTTGTATCATCATTTGAAGTATTTTGCAGCAAGCCACTGCAGTATCAGTGAAGCATAAGCAAAGCTTCACTGTCTTGTACACAGTATGCAATACCACTGACATTCACTCTATTCATATACTATAGTAGCTGGAAGAGTGATGGGGTTACAGACATTTACTGTGTAAGTTTCTCCAAAGCATTAAAAAACCCTGTAGAGTAGAATCAATCTGGATATTGTTTTTAAAAAAAAAGTCCATATGCAATTTCCTAAAAATAAAGCTCGATCTTTTGTCAGCAGCTGTGGTTCCTTTTAATCAAGCAGCTCTGACCTTGTTTCCTAGTGTTTAATTATTAGAGTACCACTGGCTTCATTTAAAACTCAGCTGGACAGGATGACTAAATTCTCTGTGGGTTCATGGAGCCAGGCCACAGACAGTCAAAGCTGCTCATCTTCTCTTGACAGAACGTTTTCCTTTTATAAACCGTGTTCATGACTATATGACCTCTGAAAAATGAGTAAAATAAAAACATGCACAGCAAGAAAAAAAAATGATAAATGAAAAATGTTATGCACTAATTTTGGGGGTGGGGTGGGGAGGGCTCACATGCTTGGCATTAATTATCTGATAGGGGTGCATTGTGACTGTTGCAGGTGTTGAGCATTAGTGCTTTATTGCCCTAATGTTCTTAAATTAAATCGAAGACTGCTTCTTAATACATGTAATCTAACTGATGATCAAATAAATATTAAACCCCAGTTGTGCTCCTATTGTACTAACTCAGCATGAGAATTATTATTATTAGACTCATGAATGATTGTTTTTATTTGTGTGTGTTCAGTGCAGAGCACTGTTAACTTAAGCAGTGTTAACTTATATGTCAGGTAAACAGATATTAATAGAGTTTAGCTCATTTACAGCCACGAAAATGCCTCAGAAGTTTTAATTATTGCATTCACAAAAATAAGAGCGTATTAGATATTGCTAATACTTGAGCTTGATAAATATGTAACATTTAAAGTTCGTAACTATACAGAAACAGAGTAGAAGAGTATCAGAATATTAAATCAAGCACCAAATAAGGTTTTTTGTTACGAAATAGCTGCCGTATATCGATATCTATTAATTATTATACCACAGAGCTGTGGATTCTTGATTCTAACTAGTTTTGGTGAATCTGTGCCCTTTGCCGTGTGCATGGGTACAAATTTTGAACTTGGACATTTTTTGTAAATATTTGTACTTTGTTTTGTAAATGTAAGAGCCTTAAACTTAATTGAATAACTGCAGTGAAATGCTGATATATGATTCAGCTGGCAATGTTTTATATAACCTAAACTGATTCAGTTTACTTTTTAATTTTTCTAGTTTCTAATTCTAATTTATTAATGAATGAATGCTGTTTATTTTGAATATTTAAAAAAGTAGTAACGAAACAGTACTTTTAAATAGTACAACTAGTTATAACAATAATAATTTAATAATATAATAATAATGTTATATTTTAAATAATTCATTCATTCATTCATTCATTTATATTCTAAGCCACTTATTCCTAATTTGCATGGAAGGGAAGCTGGCGTCCATCTTAGCTGACTCTGGGCGAAGGCGGGGTACATCATGAACAGCTTGCCAGGCCATTGCAGGTCCAACACATACAATCATTCACACTTACTCTCACATCTTGGGGCAATTGACCTTCTTGCTGTGAGTAGAATGTGCTAACCACTACTCCACTGTGCCACCCTAATATAATTCTAATTTAAAAATGTTTTTTTCTAATCTCTTACGCAACCATGTCAGAAGACATATCCTGTGGTAATGGAAAAGATGTCACTGTGATTCGTTAGGGTAAAGTTATTGGCCTGCATCAATCAAATAAAACAACTACGGAGATTGCTGAAATGATTCAAATTGGGGTAAGAACTGACCAGTGCATCATTAAAATTGGAAGGATAGTAACAATCAGTCAATTTTACACAAAAAATCTAGTTAAAAAAATCTTGGCTGATCGTGACTGGAGATCATGTATTGTCAGATGACCAGGAGATACAAGCGGAACTAGAGGCCTCTGATGGTGGAATCACACCAGCCACTAACTAACCATTATAAACAACTGGTGGCCAATTTGCTGACATTGAACTTGACCTACGATGACCTTTTCATGAACTTGTTCCAGCCTGTGGTCCCAGGTTCGTACCCTGAAAATTTGACGATGATATGTCAAGCAGTTCTTAAGATATAGGCATGCGTAGCCACAAAAAAAACAGAAATAAAAATATATAATAATACAAAAGCTCAAACTAACAAAAGTGAAAACAGCACTAGCTACGCTATTGCAGCTGTTAATAAACCACTTTATATTCACAATTTTCCTATAACAGTATTCCCAGTTGTGCGCTAACATGTAACTCACTATGTGATCGGTGAGAATGTGCGCGGTGCATGTGTAAGTAAGAGCAACGACCAACTGATAAAGGATAGCAAGAAAGGAAGTCTTTATCTGGGTGAATAATGACCTCTGGCTATTTAATGTTCTCCAGTGAATAAATATTAGGCACATGGCTGTTTGAGTTGGCTGAACTCTGGTTGTCCTGAAGATCCCAAAGCAGAGACAGATTGTGATTTAGAGTTCCCTAGCCTGCAGTTTGAAGTCTGCCTTCCTTTCCTTACTTCACTGCAATGAATATGGTGTGCTGTCTTATACAGTAGCAGTGACATCTTTTTTAGACATCTGTTAATGTATGCGATCAGTGGAAGTTTGTCTCTAATGGATGAAGGAGAAAAGGACACCTCTTGCGTCCTCTTAGCTTAATGGACTGCCAAAACAAATGAGCTGTTTCAGCGTTTTGGATAAAGGCGTCCGGTGTTAATGTCTTAAAGTGCAACTTCAATTTAATCTCTTTTAAATGTTGGTTTAAAGTAGGCTTTTTAAAAGTGATGAGATGTGAAAACATGCGTTCCTTCCTGAGCTTTTATTAAGGGGTACAGCCTTTCTGCAATACTGTATGTGAGTGTCGTCCCAGTGAGCCCACTACAGCTGTCCACGTTGCCCTTTGTTATTGTCAAGCAATTAAAGTCTGTAAAAAGCACGGCTGTAAAAAAAATGCTCAGCTAGTCTCTCGGGAAAGGAAGAGAGAAGGCAGATGATCTCAGCGAGGTACTGTTTGTGACATAATCAATGAGGGACATGACTTATCTGGAGCAGCCGTCTGTGTTTCTGATGAGAAGGCTGCTGTGATGTGCCAGTTTTACCGTCATAAAAAATGGCTTAATGCACAGTCCGAGCATGTAGGTGTAGGCCTCAGTAAACAGCAAACTATCACAGAGGGAGAGAAATGAAGAAGAAGGGGTGGGGGGTAATGAAGAGAGGAGAAGGATTGCAGATAGAGATGAAAGCCTGGTGTCTAGTGAGCAGTCATCATTTACTCATCACCTGGCCAAGGCTTTTTCTGTGGCTAAATGAACTGGTCATGTAGTGGTGCAACTTTGTAGGGAAAAACAAATCCCCTGCTCTATATGTCTGGTGTCTGTTTTAAGTGATCGATAAAATGAATGAACAACTTCATATTTATTTCTTTGAAGTCATTATTATAGTCTGCTCACACTCGTATTAAAAAAGTGCATGATCGCTGCTTAAATGATGCTTTAGTGATGAAAAAAAAAAGTCTGCTGTCATTTTAAGCATTTTCAGCATCGCAAGATTAAAGCTGCCTTGATTTTGAAAGCCTTTTTCTACGCCTGTCGAAACAACAGAGTCAATCCGGACGACCTTGAGATGTTTTCATCAGACTGCAGCCTATCGCCATCTTGAGTGCGAGTCTTTCAGACAGAGACGTCTGATCTGAGGTTAGAGCAGAATCTGTAGTAAACATATTGAGCGACAGATCACATCAACAGACCGGCCACTCCCATAGCTCACAGGGACCCTACAGTTCTGCAAATGGCAGGAGCTGTCAGGGTAGAGACACGGAATGGGTTCAGAGAAGACGGGAAAAAGAATGCAATAAATACAAGAAAGGCTGGCTAATACCCCTAGCTTAAGAACGGGTTGGTGTGAGTGTTTATCTCGGTAATTAATCTGGTGCCACAATGTATTATTTTGTCCAACTGTAATTAAAATAAAGTCAATAAGGACAGGCATGGCTGAATTTGTTGTATTTTACTGATTTCTATGTAACATCTGTTTGTTTCTCAGGGACCAAAGCTGCACTCCAAAGAACATAATTTACCTTAAGCAACCCATGTATTAACGAAATCTCTCATGGCCATGGCTAATCCTCTGCTGTATCACCTCAGACTCCTTTGATATGGCTGCAGAGAATGAAGATTAATCATCGCTGCCATTTGAAATTGGACACAGGTGGCATGGTTTGTCTCTCTGTGTGTGTGTGTGTGTGTGTGTGTGTGTGTGTGTGTCTGGTATCAGTAAGTGAGTGAGTGAGAAAGAGTGAGAGTGGGTGGGAACAGAGAGGATGATTAGCTCTATTATAATTTCCTTTACCATATGGACAATGTTATTTTCATTATTCCTTCCCAAGTCTTCTGCACATAAAAATCCATCTATATATAATATGCAATAATCAATCACATTCATATCGTAGTATGACATAACACCACCCTACTGATCCATGACTAGGCATCCCCATATGGAGCAGTTCAGGGTGTGTTTGGACAAATTTCATATCATATCATAACCAGTATTAACAATTTCAGCAGTTTGTACTACAGTAGATCTTCTGAGGGATCAGAACAGACGTAACAACCTTCAATTCGTACATGCATCAGTGAGCCTTGGACACCCATCATACTCTTGTCTGTTCTTTCCTTGCTTGGACCACCTTTCCTAGGTTTTTGACACTGCATACCACAATACCTGCCATTTTTTAGATAAATAGACCCAATTGTTTATTTATTCATTCATTCATTTGCCGAAACGTATAATCTTGCCAGGGTCATAGGGAGGCTGGAGCCTATCTCAGCCGACTCTGAGCGAAGGTAGGGTTCACTCTGAACAACACCACACACAACGTGGTCAATTTTGAACAGCCAATTAGCCTAACGTGCATGTGTTTCGAGTGCGGGAGGAAACCAGAGTACCCAGAGGAAACGGATGCAATCACTGGAAGAACATGCAAAACCCAGAGAGAAATGCCCTCACCTTGCTCTGCACAGTTTAGAGTAATGTTTCATTGTCTTCCTTGTACATACATAAATGTATTTGCAATATATTTGTTGTTACAGTGTAGTATTTACAGTATTTAATTACTAGAAGATATGTATGAGTATTTTTTAATACGTTATTAACCCTGCAAAGAAAATCAGGCTCCGTATTTAACCCATCCAAAGCAGTGAACACACGTGAACACTCACAGTCGGAGCACTGGCCAGCTCCACCATGTTGCCTGGGGAGCAGTTGGGTGTGGGGTGCCTTACACAAGGGCACTTCAGCTGTGAAGGAGGGAGAAGGGAAGGCGCTGCTCACTTCCTCCACCCACGCATGTTTTGCCTGCCAGTTTAGGAAATCAAACCAGCAACCTTTCTGCCTTAATCCCGCATCGCTAACCTTTAGGCATTTGCTGCCCATAGAGAGCAGAGCCATCCAGGAGTCTAATCTATTAATCTACTGATCGCATTATCCATTATTATATGGGACATATCATTAGATATCCAAAATAATATTACAACGTCTTGTGTAACTATAGGCAGCACTGATAGTAATACACAATTATTTTGTACCATGCTTTACTATATCCGCACATTTTCTCAGAATTTTCCCCCTTAATGTGAACATCTCCAGAGGCAAAGCATAATAACATGAAGCCCTAATGTAAGAGAAGCCATGCCAGCCTGCATAGTAAATTTATTCATACTTCACCCTTGTATAATCGCAACAGTGAGGCGGTCCACATGCATAAGTCCTAAAATAGTAGTAGCAAAGTAATTATTAAGAAAATGACAATAATATTGTTGCCACAACAAGGTTAGCCAATTGCTGATAAAAATAAAGAAATAATAATAACAATAATAAATTACTCATTAATTAGTTCATTTATTCTATATTATTATATTATATATATTTAAAATTAATAACAACAATAAACAGTGTGACACTGTGACCTTTTTCAGAGCCAGATATTGTGAAGTTAATTATTATATATTCAATATAAACTATGAATAGAGTCTGCACTATTGATAAAGGATTTACTCTGCTGAAAATAAAATATAAGATTTGGTTGGTAGGGTTGAAATATCTGAGTCCAATGTAAACAAAAATGTTTTGTATGTTTGTGTGATTGTTTTTTGTGTATTTGATTGTTTTACCATTTATTTGCTTTTATATATGGAAAACACACAGAACTAGAGGCCCCAAATGATGGAGTCGCACCCGCCGCAGCCATTTTGCTGACCTTGAACTTGACCTACAATGACCTTTTCATAAACTTATTTCAGGCTTTGGTTCCAAGTTTCTACCCTGAAAATAATGAGAATGATGTGTCAAGCAGACATGATTCAAGCATTATCCACTTGAAATAATATTTTAAAAGTGCCTATTCTTTAGTGAATAGTCCTTTGTCATTTATTATTATCAGTTTATTTTGGCTAAATATAAAACCACCCTAATCCAAAGTGATTTATTCGCTAACATATCTCAATTTAAGTGGCCATTTTAGGGGCTTTATAATAACCCTGTTATTAAAAATATTGTTTAGAAAAATATAGTTTAAATTATTTTCAAACCTGATTAAATAGAAGGAGCCACCAGTACTGAGCTTAGTTGACTTTTGGACCTATTAAAATTGGATAAAATCATGTCTCCCGCAGTTGATGTGAAATTCCATGTGTCTGTTCATCTTTCTAGGCTGAGTTTCCTTTAGGATAACCTTTAAAGGATATTTAAAGTACCTAAAACCACTAAATATACATTTGTCACATTCAGCCTTATATAATGATGTACTTACGGCATCTGTTTCCTTTTTTCTGTGTAGCCCAGGGCCTCCTCTCTTCCAGCTCACTGAGTAGACATGTCACTTTGACGGGTGTTATTTGTGGAGATGGCACTGCTGGACTTGCTCGCGGTCTCCAGTGATCCAGCCAGCTGTGCGCCACAGTGGTGCAATCCCAAAGGTCTCTAGTGCGGTTAGCCAGAGATTATTCAGCCATGTTAATCATTACACACTTTTTGGATCAAAATGGCTCATTTTACATTTTTGCTTAAAGTAGAATGTTACTACAAAAGCAATCTCAACCGAGCAATTTCCTAAATCATTTTGAGAATCATATTTATATGGCAAGGAGTATAGTTAGAACATTTTCACGTCATTAAAAAAGTGAAAAGTGTGTGTGTGTGTCTGTGTGTGTGTCAGCAGGGGTTATTTTAGTTCTTGTTGCATCACCCACATCATAATCAAGCACAACAGTGTAGTTATTTTCAAAAATATTGTATACTGTATGTTATTCGTAACTGACATGGTCATTACCCAGAGTTGGTTGAGATAGGCTCCAGCCTCCCCGTGACCCTAGTAGAATCAAGTGGTATGGCAAATGCATAAATGAAATAAAGGAATGAATAAAACATCCATTCACCATTATGTGTACCACTTTTCCATCAGGGTCATAGGGATGCTGGAGCCAAAGGATGAGATGCAGTGTACACCCTGAAGAGGTCACCCATCTATTACACGCCTAACAGAGACAACCAACCAGTCACACTCATATTTATTTCTATGGCCAATATAAAGCAGCCAGCTGACCTTATGCCCATGCCTTTGGACTGTGGTAGGAAGCTGAACTACCCGGAGGAAACCTGCACAAGTATGATGAGAACATGTAAGCTCCACACAGAATAGTCCTTGGCCAAGATTTTAACCACAAACCTTCTCATAAAGAGCTGACATCACTAACCTATGAGCTACCATACCCCCTAATGAAAACATGTATCAACTGTATTGACTTAGACTGCTTTATTTGTCAATCAAGACTCCACAGGACAGCGCATGGTCAGAATGAACAATAAAATAAAAATGTGTTTCCCCGAAAATAAGCCCTAGTTAAATCCAAATTTGTCCGCACCCTCCCCTCATTTTCTATGAATGCACGTGCGCCAGCTCTATTTAGAGCAGCGCCGCGGAGGACAGACAGAAAAAGAGGAAGTTAAGGGAACAAAACAGTAAGTAAAGTATTATAAAGCAGGACTGAGGGGCATGATGGGGTTAAAGCAGGACTGGAGGAGCATAACAGTCATTATACTGGTATTATCCTGTCTGTTTTGACCCCAGACATGAGAGCAGAAAGGAAGAGCTACACCGCCGAGTACAAGAAAGCAGTTGTGGAGGAATCACTTACCTGTTTATTAAAATTACTGCAAATGTTAATTAAAATAAAACCTACCCCGAAAATAAGCCCTATGGTGTTTTTTTAACCGAAAAAAATAAATAAGACAGTGTCTTATTATCGGGAAAACACAGTAGCAGTAATTTAGAGATTTATGCCCAAAAGCGGAGCTTTGATATCTTTCACTTACTTGCCACGGTTTTGGTGGGAATTCTCAAACCCCATACACGTATCCTACATATATCAAGATGAATTCATTTTAATAACTTACATATAGAATAACACAGACTTTTCAGTATTCTTGCATATGTGCACCTGTTACGATGAAGGCCCTAAATAATATTTGGTGCTACCAAATAGCTTTGGAAGTTACATAATTACTTAAATAATGTTCACCTGTATGCAATCGAAGCGTCACATGATCTCAGTTCTGATACATACACCTGTTCTGAAAGGGCCCAGAGTCTGCGAAACCACTAATCAAAAGGCACCGCCTAGCAAGCACCACCATAAAGACCAAGAAGCTCTCCAAAAAGGATAGGGACAAAGTTAGATTATAACAAAAATCTAAAATTTTGAAAATCCCACAGAGCACCATTAAATCCATCATTACAAAATAAAAAAGAATATGGCGCTACGAAAAACCTGACTAGAGAGAGCCATCCTCCAAAAATTCACAGCGGAGACAGGCGTATATGTCCAGACTCCACAGAGTTGGCCAGAAAAAAAAAATGAGCTTACAAAATAAATTAATAAATAATTAAAGCACATTTAAAGTTTCCAAAAGGCATGTGGAAGAACCCCCAGACATGTGGAAGAAGGTCCTCTGGTCAGATAAGTTTTAAATAGAATGTTTTGGTCTTTAGGGAAAATGCTGTCTGTTGCAAACCCAATACCTCTCAGCACCTTAAGAACACCATTCCCACACTGAAGCATAATGGTGGCAGTATCATGCTAAAGGGATGTTTTTTATTCGCAGTGACTGGGAATCTGGTAAGAATTCAGGGAATGATGGATGGTGTTAAATACAAAGAAATTCTTGAGGAGGAGAAGTTCTTGAACGAGCTGGTGCAGTTTTGCTTTGAAGAATGGGCATAAATTCCAATGGCTGGATTTTCCAACCTCATAGACACATATCCTAAAAAACTGCTAAATAGAGGGCTGTACAAAGTACTGACTGTCAATTTATTTATTTATTTATTTATTTTGGTGGGTTGATTACTCATTTATGATATTTTTTCTTTTTTTTGGACAATACATGTCATTGGTGTCTTGAGTAATATGCAAATACCGCAATATCCATTTCAAGGCAACAAAGGAAAAATTCCAAGAAGGTGAATACAGGTTACCTTATAATACTATTAAAGTAATATATGAAGAGAGAAAAAACCATAGGTCTGGAGGTGCCAGGGAGCGCTGTTATGCTCATCTGTGGCCAGTTTTGGCTCATCGGACACTTGTCATAAAGGTGCAGTGCTTTCCACACAGGGCGCTCATTAATGAGCTCCAATGCTACACTTACACAGTTATGTATATTTTTTACTGTCCCTAATAGGAATCATAATGGCACATAGTAACTGAGGCTGAAGAGAGTGCAGATTTATTAGCAAAAGTGTTTAATAATGCATTTCACGCACACTTGAAATTCATAAATTTGGGACAGGCAGAGGTTAAACGATCAGACAGACAAAACATTAAAGATAATTCAGATTCTTAATGTGTTTGTGGTATGTCAGAGCAACATGGTGTTTCCGTTTATATATGCTTCGGTGTCAGTACTTTCTGGAACCACCTTTTGTTTTGATTACAGCCTTGTGTCTGTTGGGATACTTCTCTACCAACTTTATACATACAGACTCTGCAGTATTTGCCCATTCTTCTTTACATAACTGTTCGAGACGGATGGCGGACATTGGTGGACTGCAATCTTTAAATCATTCCACAATTTTTTTGTAGTTAGGCTCTGCCTAACCCTTCCATGAAAGCCTGTCCACAACTTTACCCATTTTGACAGTGCCTTTTTTTGCATTCAGTTAGAATTCCAAGCACGGAAATGCTTTAGGAATAGCTGTTTTTATGCTGAAGCATAATGACTAGATCAGAATTATTACAGTTGAATATAGGTGGAATATAGGCCTATTAGCTTGGTGTTCAATGGGGAAGGTGATTAGTAATACCTGATTGAGTTAAATACTTTTTTTTGGGATCCTTTAACCATTCTGGTTTGTTTATTTCTATTGATTTCTTTTTTTCCCCCGGATCTGTTGCTGTTATATCTTATACTTGGCTGTTATAATTTGCATTGAGCAAATACAGCTGGAGAAATAATGTGTGTGTGCGTGTGTGTGTGTGTGTGTGTTCATTTCGGGCTGCAGAACAACAAAATGTGAATTTCTTGAGGGGGGTTATTTCTTTTTTTATATCCATTGTATAATTTTGAGCTTAAGCAACTTGGCTGCAGTTTAACTGTCTAATATTTTGTGACAGTCTATGAAGACCATATTCATAAATTATTATACTGGTGCCTATAAGTCAGTTTATGTTGGAAATGGTCCTTTGTAAGCATTTTAAGATCTATACCAGCACTACTAATGTGCTATAATTAATAGATAACTTATAATCATGTTGTAACGTGTCATCATTCATTCATGTGATGCTCATAAAGATAATGACCTGTGAATAATTATAGAGTATAAAGCACACGGTAAACATGTAAAATGCCATTGCTAAGTGCTTCATGTAAATCGACTGATCTAAAATTGTTCTTAATGATACAGTTAGTTCTGGTCCACTGAACTCATTAGTTGTGCAGGATTCCAAGAGTGCATATGTCTTACTAAAATTGCACTGGGATGTTTTACTCTGTTGTCTGTGTCATTTAAATGACCAATTCCTAATTGAGAAGTGTAACTACAGTAGTGCAACCTCATCTGTGGAGCACACAGTACTTTTCATAAGTTTAAAATACAAAAGCTTATCATTTGAAGATGAAAAGCAAGAAAAGCAATAAAAACAATGTCACCATCATACGGTTATGCAACATTCTCTCAGTATAGTATATATATATATATATATATATATATATATATATATATATATACTCAACTCAGACTCATGCCTACAGTGAATCACAGACACATGCTGATATTCAGTATACCCAAACACTTGTGCATTAATGCTTAATTATAAGTTGTGCACCACTATTAACCTTCTGATATGGGATTTTATTATGTTTTATGTAATATTGAACGTGCTGAATTGCAAAACACATTTAGACATATTATTGAATTTGAAAATGTCAAAACAATACAGGCATATCCAAACAATTATTTTGCCTAATAATTTGAATAATGACCAGGACATAGAATGTTGCACCTACTTTGTGCCGCCTAATTTTTTTTTTAAATAAATGTTTTATTTGATTTAATATATATTAAGAAATAAGACATTTGCTTTATAATTTTCCATCATTGGTTATATGGCTATTATATGGTTAATTATTAGATCAAGGTTATGCAGTACATCATGTCATATTATGGAGTACTAACAACACTTTTTATTTATTATACTGTATGTTATTAAATAATTATTTATAACATATTAGAGTCTATAAAATGCATACAATTAATTATGATCAGGTTACAAAGATCACAAAAGCCCTGTAATAATTCACAATTATTTGGTGAGGGGAAAGTGACCTTAGCTGAATATTAAATTCATCCACCAAGCTTGATGCAAATAAATGTTTTAGTACATACTACACAGGAACATAAAATAAAATAAAATGAAGATTTTTCAAGGTTAATTTTACGTGTTTTAACTATGAAAAGGCAGGTGGTCTGCACACTCTACAAATAAAGCATAAGCTGTTTAGAGTACAGTGTGTTTTTAAACTCAAACCTTTAGCATACACTACATGAAAACTTGAAGAAATACAAACTAAAATGGAATTTTTGTAGATTTTTTAATATGTTTTTAAAATGACATTCAGGTGAGCTCTGTGCACTCAGTGTGTAGGCAATAAGCACCGTGTTACAGTGCTTTTAAAGTTTTATCTTTTCTTTTAAAAGTGCAACAATAATGATGGTAACTGCTGTAAGTGACCGTGTCTGCCATTGTGATTTTATCATTATTCACTCAGGATAGTGCCTACTAACCTTTAGATCAGATTGTGCCAATTCCACATAGCATATACAGTAATTATTCGAGGGGAAAACAATTACAGCTTTAACCTGTTCACCCCAAAGGTGTTCTGGAGGTTTGAGGTCAGTGCTCTGTCATAGACACTGGAGTTTTTTCACTTAAACCTTAAATCTTGGCAAACCATGTTTTTATGGAGCTTGTCTTTAGCTCAGAGGTATTTTCACACTGAAGAATTTGAACCCTTAGTTCTAATAAAGATAAATTATAATGTTATCACAAAAATAAACCCTATAATATTAGACACAAATCATAATCGCAGTCCAGTATGTATATAACAAAAAGCTTGGCATGCAAGTGGTAGCAGTAATTTACAAGAATCTTCTGTGATTACGCAGCACTGAATAGTACAGGTCCGGATGTGTCATTATGTCCTCTGACTTTGTTGCTGAGTTAAATGTTCCTTCAGTATAAATGATGGAGAGAAAAGTGGGCATCTGTTTATAGTAACACTTGCTAATTGTGTTTCTAATTATTGACATGCTTTAATTAAATTATGCTAATTATATCACCTACAGTGTTGCTTATATGAAGAGCATAATTATACCATGGGGTGGTTAAATTTGAAACAAGTTTCAAAGATATTGATGGGAAATTGTGTGCACTTTTATATATACATATGGCTTCCCCCATACATGCTTGAATCAAAAAGGTGGACACACAGTTTATCAGTCATGTCATCATTGTCAGGCCTTACGAATAGAATTGTTGATGATTGTTTATTTATTTATTTATTTATTTATTTATTTGTGTTTTCACATCAAAACTTCAAATAAGTGTAAAGACCCATGCGTTGGTGAAGATTCTCAATCATCCAGGTAATCCTAAAAAGCTTTTTGGTGGTTTTTAAAGACATTTCGCTTTTAATCCAAAAAGCTACGTCACTTAGAAATTCTGGTGGAAGTTCCAGCCTTATATAGGCTGAGGAAAATCTCTTAAGTCAAATGCAAATCACGGTCCCTCCCATTCATTCTATCGCTCGTTAGGGTCCTTTGTCCACTAGAGTCTGTTTACATGGTCTGCATATGGGGTCATTTGGTCACCTGAATAAAGGTGTGAAGTGGAGTGAAACCTCTTGGGAAGGAGATCCAGAGCTCTTACAAGGCATATGTTTTTTAGGGTAAAGACCCATGGTTTACTGACTTTTCCGTGTAGTATGTGCCAAACTCTAGGCTCAGAAGGCACCATTAGCTACTCAGGGATATTAGCTCGGAGCCTGACCTCGTCTCTGTCATGGTTTTAACATGGTTTGTTATGTTAAATGTGTGTTTTAAAGTTTTTTTCCCCTTTATTTTTTTTTAAATGCAGAATGTAAGCTTTGAATTAGTACGCTTAAAACACACCATTATCTACAGGTCACTTAGATCAGCACATAGCTCATGCAAAAACTACTAAACCGATTTACCCAAACTGGGTGGAGGGATGGGGTATGGGCCTGGAAAAGAACCATAAAATTTGGGAGGTGATTCAGTGCATCACTGAAAGAAAATCCATAAAATCCCTACATTTTTTTTATCTTTAACATGGGCAAAACGTACATCTGATTTCCTTTAGGGGAAGATATATATATATATATATATATATATATATATATATATATATATATGTAACAAATATATAATAATCTATTTGTAGCTTGCACTCCATAAATGCCCCCCTAGGTAAAATACATAAATATTAACTATAACATTTTTAGAATTATTTGCTTTATATTATGTTTCCATGTAGTATATACTTACACTCTGAATGGTGTTCAAAGAGACACTGTTTAACAGCTCTTACCCTATGCACCTGTTAGCGTGTGTGCTTGGAGCTCATCCACCGAGCCTTCAGTCCATAATGTTAATTATCTCGTTACGGTGGCACCTGCCAAGGACTGGGATGTTTTAGGCAGAATGTGAACAATCGGTTCTCATTGTTAGAGACTAGAAAATAGAGCAAATGTAAGGACTGAGGGACTTTGACAATGGCCATATTCTGATGACCAATGACTTGGTCTAATATACTTTAAAATAGTATGCTACTAGTACTACTAAAGGTGGTACAAATAAGGACAATTAGTGAACTGACAAGAATTTTATTGATGCCCAGGGCTATTGATGCACATGGGGAGGGAAAGCTAGTACGTCTGGTCTGATCCACCAAAGAGGAACTGTAACAAAAACTGCTGACTGTGATAAAAAGGTGTCACAACACAGTGCATTACAGCTTGCTGCGTATGGAGCCGCCTATCTGCAGACCAGTCAGGTGGTGTTAATATTATGGCTCAGTGTATGCATATAGATCAATTAGCATTAACCTTGAAACCACTGAAAAGGTAAGTGAGTAACAGGGATTACCTTATTACTGCAGCATCTGTAATGGAGTGGGCTAAAGTGGTCTCGTGCAGTGATTATCTCATTACTCTAGCATCTGCCAAAGTGTGGAATGTATTAGGCAAAAAGTGAACAGTTAGTTCTTGAATTTATGTGTTGGAAGCAGGAAAAACTGGGCAAGTGTAATCTGTGTGACTGTGTTAGAGTATCACCAAAACTACAGGTCATGTGGGGTATTCCTGGTGTGCACTATGCAGTGGTAAGTACCAACAAAAAATGGAACAATGCTGAAAAAGGAACAGATTTTCGGGCACCTAGTATTCACTGATGTGCTTGGGGAATGAAGGCTAGCCTGTGTGATCACATAGAAGAGCATAAATTGCCGAAAAAAAGTTAATGCTTATAATGACAGAAAGATGATCTAGAATACACACCTTTTGCTGCATATAAGGCTTCGTAGTTGCAGACCAGTCAGAGGGTACAGGCTTGACTCCTGCCCACTACTGAATGTGCCTACAGTGGGCATGTGAGCATCAAAACTGAACTGTGCATGCTCACAGCATATCTTTACAGAAGCACATTGTGAGATTTTAACACTGCCAATCAAATTTATCCGATTTACTTGGGGAATATGTTTCTAAATCATCGAAAGATGATGAAGAAAGTGTGTTTCCGGTTTGCTGCGCGTTGCTGAATGTCACATGAATGAATCATATGAATCTTCTTCTTTCAGCTGTGCCTGTTGGGGGTGACCACAGTGGCTCATCCTTAAAATATTAAATCTATATGTTTGATTTTGCTACGTTGATGTGGAAAATATTGATGACATTGAATGAGAAAGGCATTAACATTTAGGTGACTTGGTTTCGATACATTTTAAGGTGCCTTCAAGGTCGCTTTATTCTGTTGATTGAAGTTCATGGCTCAGAAATGATGGTGGTCTTTCATTTATTTTTTTATGTATTACTTTCAGTAGCACATGTTGGTAATCCATGTTATCTCAAATTCATGCCAGAAGACATGATGAGACATGAAAGAAATGACATTAAAGTATTAACCACAAGCAATTTAAATTATTTAGGTAAAAAAAAATTAAAAGTGCACATTTTTAAAAAAAGATTTTTTTCAGAATTGATGACTAGTCATATCAGGTCAGAACCAACTTCTTGAGAACAATAACTATGAAAACATAAAAGTTACAAGCACATTCAACTTTGTGTTTGCATGTCTGCCTTACAGCAAGTTTTCTGTGTGGAGTTTGCATGTTCTCCACATGCTTGCATAGGTTTTCTCCTGATACTCCAGTTTTCTTCCATAGCCCAATGATATTAACATTAGGCTAACTGACTGTTCCAGATTGGCCCTAGATGTATGTATTAGTGTGAATGGTTGTGTGTGTATGTGTGTGTTGGCCCTGCGATGGTCTGGCGAGCTGTTCGGGGTTTACTCCGCCCTCACACAATGTTGGCTGAGATAGGCTCCAGCCTCTCCAGTACCCTATTAGGAGTAAGTGGTTCAGCAAGTGAGTGAGATGAGTAAGAGCTTTTACAGAAATATACATTGCTAAAGAGTATATTTTGGAACATTTAAATGCATTTTCTTCATTTTTCTAATAACCCTGTGGCTCAGACTTCATTTGTCCATATGTCGGTCAAATTTTTTCCTGTCAGAAAAGATATGCATCATTTAAAAGCTTATTATATGCTTGTTCAGATAAGCAAAACTCATTTTTTAAACATTGACCCATGTGAATGCTTTGGTGCACACACACACACACACACCCACACACACACCCATACACATACGTACACACACTCACACATCAGTGGCGGCTGCAGGGGCAGCTACAAGGGACTATAACGGAAGCTCTACTTCCTCCAGAATGTCACTAAAGATTTAATCAAATCAGTACTGTTGTATTTAGATTGTTATTACAAAGAGAGTGCTACAACATGTTCAGTTTCATGGTTAGTTCATTAAGAATCCATAGTGAGATCCATTAAATCCCATCAAAGAGCAGCTTTAGTAAAGTCCTATGGCACTTAGAATACAATCTGCTTCTAGTCAAGCGAGATGTTTATTGGACAAATATTTGAAAACCATCACATCCATGAAAGCTCAGCTTCCGTGTGGGATTTTGTGAGGAGTGGGCAGGTCAGGACGCAGGGCTGCCGCATGATATCTGGAGGAACTATTAATGAGGCTGGATCTGAAAGCACTGGAGCTTTTCAAGTTAAGTTGGATGCAGATTTTTAGCTGCTTGAAGTCTGTTTTTGCTAGCCATATAGCTTACTGTTTCCATTTGTACATATTCTCACTCACTCGTTTTTTTTTTTTCACCCTGAACAGTTTGCCAGACCTTTGCAGGGCCAACACAAACACATTCTTTGAATGACCTACAGGAAATCTTGGAACAGCCAATCAGCCTTTTTGTGTATGTGTTTGGATTGTGGGAGTAAATCGGAGTACCCAGGGAAATCCAAACAAGCACATGCCCGGTACTCAAACCCAGGACCTTCTTCTGTGAGGCAGACATGCTAACCACTACACCCATTTGCATATATCCTACTCAAAAAAATTCAAAATAAAATAATAATAAAATATTTTGGTGCCACAATGGCGCAGTGGTTAGCATGTTAGCACAGCAAGATTGACCTGTTTTCGCCCAAGCCTGGTACTCCAGTTTCCTCCCACAGTCCAAAAACATGCAGTAGGCTGATTGGCCATTTCAAATTGCCCCTAGGTGTGAGAGTGAGCAGTTGTATGTGTGTTGGCCCTGCAGTGGCCTGGCAAGCTGTTCAGGGTGTACCCACCTTCGCCCAGAGTCAACTGTAATGCGCGCCAGCCTTCCTGTGACCCTAATTAGGATTAAGCGGCTTAGAAAATTTAAAACTATTTAAGGTCAACAGACAGCTTTAAGGACATTATTTAAAAAAGTCATATTGAGATTAATGAAAGTTCATTTTTACCATGAAAAGTGCAGTCCTGGATCATAAATATCAGTATCTTATATGAGTACGTGTGGCATCACACACAGCTTGAATTCTGTGTGTCTTTAGTATCTGCTGCTGATTCCAGGTCAAACCATGACACCTGGTCTAATCCAGTGGTTTCAGTCCAGAACATTAGCATGTACATAACGCTCCTCATGCCTACGCCAAACTCGCACTTTACCATCAGCAATACTCAACTTGAAACATGATTCATTAGAAAACAGGACCCTGTTCCATCTGATAGCATTCCAGACCAGGTGTGCTCTTGCCCACTGCAGATGCACGCGCCAGCGAGTAAAGCTGTTTCCCGTACCAGTTGTGGACAGATTGGTTGTTGATTCTGTTTTGGTAACAATCTATAGTCTGCGCAACAGAAGAAAAGTGAATGTGAAGGTGTTGAAAACGAATATGTAAAGCAGTTGAACAAAGGTTGACTAACTTATCCCCAAGTCATCTGAATACCGAGATAAAAGTAATGAAGCTGGGCTATGCCGTGGTGGACCCAGATTGCTGGTGAGGGCATGTGCACGCCATTTCGGCCACGGCCGCAAACTAAATGATGATGATTGATCAGGTTTCAATAGGGATTGGCCACAGAGTTATATTCACAAGGGGGGGGGGGGGGGGGGGGGGGGAGGGGTATGTTAGCATGTAATCAAATGTACCAAAACTCAAAAAACAAAAAAAAAATTACCAGTGAGTAACCTAAATGTATAATAATTATCAACAAAAATAACCGGCTCATATTTGGTATAAAGATATTTAAATAATTTTATTGTTGCGTTTAGGTCAGTGTAGATGTAGTTGTGGGAGACAATGCAAGAAATTCAGAATTAAACAGCAGGACAAATCAACACCCATGATTGACTTGGTTCTGAAGTCAGGGAAGATAGGTGGTCTTTTCAAGTATCCTGGTATGGCGAGGTGAGCCGGCTGATTGGAAGTGCTGTAAAAAAGAGAATGTACTGCTGCCCTTTTAATGAAACAATCTCAGGGTGTCTGGACATAACTGGGTTTTAGGGATCTGGCTAATTTTCCCATGGTGTTTAATTTGCACACACTGCTTAATCCTACTAGGGTCACGGGGATGGGATTGAATGGTTATGTGCGTGTTGCCTTTAAATGGTCTCGTCCTGACTATTGCAGGGCAACACACACACACACCCACACACACATGCGTGCCCAGCCATTCACACTAACATTCACACCTAGAGTCAATTTGGAAAAGCAAGTTGGTCTAATGTTCATGTCCTTGGACTGTGGAAGAAAAACTGAGATGCCCAAGCCTGCTATGTCTACCCAGCACCTTCTTGCTGTGAGACAGATGTGCGAACCACTACGCTCTCATTCCACCCGTATATATAAAATGGAAAAAAAAACAACAGTAAGAGCAACTGAGACTATCTGATCAATACTGTATTTTTGCTCAGTTTGAAAACATCTTTCATTTTGTACCACAGCATTAACTTTTATCAATATGTTTTTTTCTTCTGCTAAAAGCACAAAGGAGAATACAGAGCATTGAACATTTAATTCACAAGTTTTGTCTATCAAAGATATTAACTCTCTTATACAGCTTACTCTGCGCCAACCCAGACAAGAAAAAAAAACCTTCTTAATTTTGGGTTTGAATCTTCTCACAGCTGACCCTGTAATTGGTGACCTCCGTATTGATACCAAAGTCATTTCTTAGAACAAGCTTAGAACAAAAGCTAGGATTCCTTTCTTTTTAACATCGGTCATCATTCATTATTCTCCATGTCACTTTTTGTCTTTTGGGATCTTCTTGTTTGCATACGTGCATGTGGTCCATAAGGGTGTCTTTCTTAAGAGCAGCATGCAGCGTGTGTGCTCTGTATTGTTAAAGGAATCGAGTTTTATGGATGAGGAACAACTGAAATCAGGGAAGGAATCTTTGCCTCTTAAGCCATGACTAATTTAAGACCAAAGCCTGCAAACACTCAGAAGTAATCCTCCAATCTTCTCCTGCAGTCCACAACCTTTGATGAAAGTCAATGAAGATCAAGGGAATCTGTCAAGTGCTTTCCAATTTGTCAGACCTAATATAAATGAAAGTCACCCTTTAAAGCAATATTGCATTGCTGAACTCCAAGTTCCTTCTCAACAGGTCAGTCACCATGCTCCTAATTTCCAGTGAACAACAGCACTATGCAATTTTATTCACTCATTTCCAGTAGGTGGAAATTACTATGATTAAAGAAGACACCTTTTTTTCGCCTTTCGCCATTAATGTTCTCTTTTATCTCGCAGATTCTTTTCATTTCTTTCTTTCATTTTATGAGCGATATCATTATAATGCAGTATTACATAAAATAAACTACAGAATTATTGCCACGTTTTCCATGAAATTAACAAAAATTGAGATTTATAAAATTTGTAACTGATTAGACTTGAAGCACATGGGAGTGCTTTATAATATTTATCTAACCCAATGTCTTTAAAATTGTTTTATGTCCTAAGGGAAAAGAGGTTTTGTGCTTTTTCTTCATTATTAAGACGCTACAGGAGGTGTTCTTTTCTTTAGTCTCCCACTGAAACCAGAAAGAAAAGTATTGGCCGAGTTAGAAATGTAGAACAATCAGATATAGACGTGGCTGAAATGGGTGTGTGAGAAAAACAACACATCCTAGAGAGCTCCAGCTTACATGAATTTTATAAGCATGTGACCTACTAATCAATAATACAAGTGTTTACAAAAAGGTAAGTAGTACTGCTACTGTTAATGGTATTGGCACTGCCAGATTTATTTTTCCGGAGTTAGCCTCCCCTGGAAAAAAATATGTATCTGACGGATTCTTTGTTTGTTTGTTTGTTTGTTTGTGTTTTGTTTTGTAGGCTGGTTTTATAAATGTAAAGAAGTTTACAATTTTTACATGTTTACATTATTTACATTTTGGCCAGTTTCAGAGAATCAAAGGAGTTTGTCTCAGTTGCACGGTGGCATAGTGCTCATGAATTCTGCCTCACAGTCAGATGTCGGGTTCAAGTCCTGTGCCTGCCGAGGACGTTTCTTTATGGAGTTTTCAAATTCTCCCTGTGCTTGTGTGGGTTTCCTCTGGCTACTCTGGTTTCTTTCCACATTCCAAAGACATGCACGTTACGCTAATTGTTCATTCATTCATTCTATTTCTAAAGCGCTTAATCCTAATTATGGTCGCGGGGAGGCTGGCGCCCATCGCAGCCGACTCTGGGTAAGGGCAGAGTACACCCTGGACAACTCGACAGGCCATCTCAGAGCAGGAACACGCTGACAGCAACCCAATGGCCTACTCTTTATGACAGCAATGGTTCTTTTACATGCCTCCCACCACAGACATTGAGAATCTGTTATTTGGGTATTCCAAATAGCCACTATGTGTAAATGTGTGTGTGTGTGTGTGTGTGTGTGTGTGTGTGTGTGTGTTTGCCCAGAGATGGTCCTGTAAACTGTTAGGGTGTACCCTGTCTTTGCCCAGAGTTGGCCAGAATAGGCTCCAACCTCCCCATGACTCTAATATAGGACGAATCGGTGCAGAGCATTATATGACATGACATGTTGGGTTTCGATTTAGTTTTGATGAGATATACATTTGTCACATGGCAACTCAAATCGTAAAAGGATAAAAGAAGTCCAGCTACACACTGACTGGCAGAAGCAGCAGTCAGTTAATTAGTGAGAGCATGAAAAATTGAGAGAATGAAAGATACTGCTATGCTGCAAGAGGAAAATGGATTCAAGAATGATTTAGTTTTAGCTTTATACACGTTTTTACATGGAATGGCATGCTGTTTCATGTTCTGAGGAAAAAAAAATATTTAAAAATGTTTTGCTAACATTTGTAAAAAGAGAAAAGGCACAGTGTGAGTGAAAGATCGGTGTCTTCAAGTTCATTTTAATTACCTGTGTCCTTTACCGCTCCTTATTTAGGTGCTTCTGCCAAAGTAATATTCAACCCATCCATGTATTGGCACCAGGTTTTAATGCATAGCTGGAAGCTCTTCCATTAGTCTTAATGTTTTTACACGTATAGTGCGGCAGTTTGTAATCTATAAAGATAAAAATGGTATAATCAATAACCCGCATTGTATCACAAGGTTTAAGGGCGACTCTGTTGTATAATGCCAGGAGGGACCTGCTTGTAGTTGTGTTTTTTTTTAACAATATACAGCGTATTCTGTCTGAATTGATAGAAATTAAGGTTGTGAAATTTAGATTGTAGTAATTCATTGTGTAAAGATTCAACTTGTAGAGAAATAACTACTCAGAATAATTAAAGGCTTTTTTTTATTAAGGGAGAAACACAACCACAATATCAGTAATTTATACGCTGCGGTGTCCATGAGCAGTGTATCTATGTAGTCTACATAGAATAATATGAATAAAATGAAACAAGTACAAGAATCAAGCGCTTTAAAGGAGGTTTGGACTGACAGCTCAACTATGTTCAGGTTTGGGACAGGTCTTGAGCAGGTTGGCCTGGGCTCACAATGCTGAAATGACATGATAGTGAGAGTTTCTGATATTGCATTGTTTGCAGCACACACCAGCAATGTTCTGCTACTACACTTGGAATAAACACTGATTAACATTATGTATATATATCCTTCTTTGATGAAGCTAATCATCTATCATTTCATGTAGTGGGACAGCCAGGGCAAAACATGGGTCAGCTTTCCACCAGCCTGGCTGGGGCACAATGCCAAATGTGGTCAGTAAATTTTGCTTGTGTAAAGCCAAAACATTGTGGAATTCCTTCCTTCCTTCCAGGGATTCTCATTGGACCTGCTGTTATGAAAGATTATGAAGAGAGAGCAGATTTCTGGTGTCATCCATGAAAATACAGACCAGGTACACAGTGCCTTTGGGTTACTGTAACCTGGTCTCATATGTATCCTGGTCACACAGAAGTGGAAGAATAAATCTCCTGCTCTGCTATCAGTTTCCAACCTTGTCAGGATTCTTGGCCTAAAGTGCTAGTAACTGCTAGCCATCCAACTGGCCCAATAAATTCCTTTTACTGTCACGTTCTAGTTCACACAGGCATCATGAGATTCAGATAGTACATCAATAATTAAGGTGATCTAAGGTCAGCCATCTCTTTTTGCCTTGGAGAGAAGCTCCTCAAGTGGGCTTATCTGAGGTTAGCATCAGTGAGAGCAGCTCATCTACCTGGAAGAGTGGCGTATGTACGCAATATATGCATGCCAAGGTGCAGGTGGACCTTTTCATTAATGCAAAACCATCTTGTGATTCCCACCAGTGGAGACTGACAGTCTGCTGGTATATGATGCACTGGGCCAAGACTGACTTGACCCTGATATTTATTGTGTCCTTCTCTGCCTCCACTTCTTATATTCCTTTGTTGCACATAATTAAGCAACTAACATGGTTAGCTCGGAGATGGTTAGCAAGACCTTGGGTCCTACTTTTACTACTTTTACATAGCTGGTGTTCTCCAGAAAATTACAGAATGCAAGAGTTACTAGTACATTTGATATGTAAATGATATGTAAATTTGCCCTTTATAGTCATCACACTGTGGTTGATATTGGAGCTGTAGTGCTATCATGATATCTTTTGTTAAAGTAAGCTGACTCTTAATTGCTGGAAAAAGTAAAAGTAAAGTAAAAGTTATAGGCAGAGAAACCACTTGGTGTAAAATGTACATTAACATAACAAAATATATAAACTTTACATTTATAGTATTATGAATAAAACTGACAGAAAATAAGGTAATCGTCATGTCACACCTTGTATTTGGTAGCCCTGAGTTTACACTAGGCCACAGTGTTCACCATCTCTACAATTCAAAAAAGCCTGGAGCCCACGATTTATGATCACGCTTGGAGTACGCCTGGAATATAAAAAGGAGGCAGGGCTCGTCAGTGCGATCCCAAATCCACTTAGTTCCCTCAAGATCTTGACGATTTGATCCCATGACCCCCACACTCATCACGATTCTCTTAAGTGGTGGAGCTCGTGGACATCGTGCCCCAGTGTAAATCCAGTTTTACTCCCCTAAACACACTGTCTACCTGCTGTAATGAGTAAAAGACAAGTACCGATAATGGCTTAAGAGTAAGAGTGAAGTGGAGGACTTAAAGGACAAGCCTGTCAAGAATCACAGTGCAAATTAAATGTTTTTGAGTGTTCACTGTAGGTTCAAATATCTAACAAATTGTTGTCTGATAGAGGAAAAATTTAAATGGTGAACTTTGATTGGGAAGTTATAGATCCAGTAAGAGTGGGGCACATTCACTGATTAGCCATAACTTAGCACCTCCTGTCTGGTCTAGGCAACCTACGCAGCAAGCTGCAATGTACTGTGTGTTCTTATTTTTTTATTTTTTACCTTTATTTTAAACCCAGTTCAGCAGTTTGTGCTATTGTGGCCCTTCTTTGGGATCTGACCATACATGCTAGCCTCCATTCAATGTGCATTAGTAAGCCTTGAGCACCCACCCTCTTGTAAGTTCACTGCTTGTCCTTATTTTGCAGGTATTTACCACTGCATACCATGAACACCCCACAAAACCTCATGTTTTAAATATGAATAGACTTTGTTTAGCCATCACAATGTTGTCAAAGTCACTCAGATTCTTACGTTTGCTCATTTTTCCTGCTTCCTACACAACATACTTCGAGAACCGACTGTTCCCATTCTGTGTAATACATCTGCACCACTGTAACGAGATAAACGATATTTACTTTGCTTCTCAGTGGGCATGATGTTTTCATTATTATGGCTGATGGGTGTATATCAACATTTGTATTTAAATTTCTTTGTTGTTCTTTTAAACCAACAGTTGCAACTTATCTCCAGATCCTGCACGGAAATTTTGAGCTCTCGGAGATTATTTCTCACATCAAATGGTCTAATGCTAAATTAGCTGGGGCGATCAGTCAGAAATAAATTCGTAGTCATTTGAAATCTACACCACTTGGCAAGGATTCTCTCAGTATGACCACAGTATTTAAATTCTACTCATTTATGTGCCTTCCATATTAGTTGCTTTTTAATCCAAAACTGATGAATGCGCACTAAAACTGGACATCGTCTTCCTCTGGGTCTAGATTTGTGAGTTAAGGTGCAATGACCTTTGTCAATCTTACAGAGTAATACCAATTGGTAGTACCAATTACCTAACCACTTGTCTAAATAGCATAGCAAAAAACTTAGGCCGCCTTCACTGTTAGACTCCGGAAGACCTGCTATATATATTTTATCTCCTGCATTCTTTCAAACGGCACATTTCAGCCTTCAATATTTTATTTACTTCTTGTAAATAAAAACAGCAATGCACCGAGTAACATCTTCCAAAGTTAATTCAAAAGATGTAATCCACTGCATGTGGCCTTGAACTGTGGTCTGAAATAAGTCCAGCTTTGATTCAGATAAATGCAACCATAGATTTCGTCTGTGTTGTCCCCATTGTGTATCGTTCCAAGAGGGAGGTAATGTTGTCAATCCTCATGCTAGGCAATGTTTCTTTTTTTTCCCTTTTCTTTTCTTTTATTTTCTAGACCTTCATAGATTTTGTTCAGCAACAGCGATTGCTTTGGGAGAGAACAGTCGATGATGCAGTGAATTATGGGCTTTTCATTTTATAGCTAAAGTATTAATATGAGGCTCTGATCTATATGAATTTCCATTCAAATTGCAATGAAAAGCTGGAATTTTTTGTGTTTTTAAGTTTATAAATGGCTCCATGCACTGATGTATGCTTGGTATACATATGAAAGGTCATTCATTAAACCTCAAATTAATTATATCCCCCTTAAGGGTGCAATACAATTCAAATCTGTATTTTCCCTCAAAAACATAAACCTCAAAGTCCACAGATCAGGAAGCAATGCAGTGAATTAGTGAAGGTCTGTGTGGAGCATTTTGTAGCCACCCCAGTGCATTATCCTTACTTTTGTGTTTTCTCACAGCGCCACCTTTGTCTTCCTCCAGTTGGCATGGTGACCCACATAGATGCCTCAGCTTTTGCTGCCTCTTTCACAGATACTACTAAAGTTACTAAGAATGTGATGTTCTTCCCTTAATGTTTCTTATGGTTTTACAAGGGAACCATCCTAGACCTTAAACCTGGCATTAAGATAAAGCTAAGCAAGCAGTAGAGATTACAAAGCTAATGCATCTGGGCGCTCCACCTCACATTTCACTCTGGACAGTTTCTTGAACATCAGACAGTACTGAACAAGGTTTTCTAAGGAGATGTGCAGTTGGATCCAAAAGGTAACCAATTGTGTAATTTTATTAGTAATTTTATAGGAGTGAAAAGAACAGACAGAATAAGAAATTAATTCTACGTTATAGGGAAATCAGAGGTTTGGGCATGTGTAGAGGAGGGATGAAGGGTATATTGGTAGAATTTTTTGAGGAAGGTAAGGTAAGGTAAAGTCTGTTGTGGTTTTATACCCGTGCCTACTGGCACATCAGGCCGGAGCTTATCCCCAGTTTCCTTAGTGTGAAGCTACTAGCAAATAGGAGTTCTACCCCTCCTGGATAGGATGGCTAGTCCATCGCAGGTTACCTTCCCAGTATTTTTACTGGTACCCATTTATACAGCTGGGTGGAGAGAGCCACACCTTGTGGTTAAGCCCAGACCTTGCCCAGGGGTCTTAGCACGGTGGGGTCTAATGGGGATTCGAACACAACCACAACCTCTCGATCATGAGCCCAACACCCTAACCACTACATCACCAGGAAGAGAAGAGGAAGGACAAAGAGGATAATTATGGATGTGGTAAGCGAGGAAATTGGTGACTGGTGTGACAGAGAGGAATGCAGAGGACAGAGCAAGATGGAGAAGGATGATCCACTGTGGCGACCCCTGACAGGACCATCCAAAAGAAGAAGAGGACTAGCCTGTGTTGTCATATAAATCTACAAATATACTGTAGGACGCATTTTTGTCAATCACTTTATCAAGTAAATCTCTAATTTATATTTAATCAGCAAGACATGACTCAGAACCTAACTATTTGTTAACTTAGTGAAGTGTCGATGCTAACACACTATTTTGTCATGTTTCTGCGTGTAAGCCATCAAGGTTTCCCTATTTATTTATTTATCTATCTATCTATCTATCTATCTATATGTTTGTTTGTTTATTTATTTATTTATTTGTTTGTTTGTTTGTTTGTTTGTTTGTTTGTTTATTTTGTGATTTAGCACTCAATGAATGAGGTAAAAGTATGGTATGGAGAATTATTCACATTGAGGAGATTTTATGAGATCACATCCTCTAAGATCTGAATAATTTTTTCATATCATAAAAATGCTGAATTCTATAATTCTTTTATTATCCATTCAAAATATTTTGAGCTTATTTAACTTATCTGATTTCAGTGATGAATAACTTGGCTCATAGAAGAATGCAAAGAATTATTTGATGGCTTTCCACCAATAATAAATGTGAAAATATTTCAAATGTTGAGATTTAAATCGCTTTTATGGGATACATAGAAACACATCTGGCTACTGTGGGCATCGCAGCTAATCAGACTTACTATACTTAATATACAGCTCATCAACATAATAAACTGATGATAACCCTCCAAAAAAAGGCCATACAGTTTGTTTCATCCTAGGGCCAATCACTTTCTTATGAAAGTCACATCCCTTTTATATAGACGTTAGAGAGCGATGTGAAACACTGAATAAATGCTTGGGAGGTATGGTGGCTCAGTGGTTAGCACTGTCAACTCAGAGTGATAAGATTGTGGGTTGGAATCTTGTGGCTGACAAAAGTGTTTCTGTGTTTTGCATGTTCTCTCCATGCTTGGGAGGGTTTTCTCTGTGTACTCTGGTTTTCTCCCACAGTCCAGAGACATGCACATCAGACCAACTGGCTTTTCCAATTTGTAAAGGGCAGCACAGTGGCATTGTGGTTAGCCCCTCGACAAGAAGGTCCTGGGTTCAAGTCCTGGCCTTGGGCGTTCCTGTGTGAAGTTTGCATGTTCTCCCTGTGCTTGCGGGGGTTTCCTGTGGGTACTTCGGTTTCCTCCTACAGTCCAAAGACATGCACATTAGGCTAGTCCCAGGTATTCCAAATTGCCCCTAGATATGAGGGTGAATGGTTGTGTGTGTTTTGACCCTGCAATGGTCTGATGAGCGGTTCAGGGTGTACCTGGCTTTCACCCAGTCTTGGCTGAGATACACTCCAGCCTCTCACCCAATGGGATAAGCTCCAGCTTTCCATTAAACCTTGATTGATTAGCAGTATATATATCATAGATAGATGGGTAAATACATGCACCTTTAAGTAGACAGAATAAAACAGAATGTCTGCTAAAGCTGTTTTACACTGTGATTCCAGCTGCCTTTTATGATTATTACTTGTTTAACTATACGAAATCATTCTACAAAGAATTCTGTAGCAGACTGTGCAATAACGTGTTTTTCATGTTTCATTAAACCATAAAGATAGCTACTAGATTCTGCTGTACTGTGTGCACAGCGATGCCGCACGGTTTTGTAGCGCTTTAACTAGAAAGCATAAACCTAAAAATGTCATATTAGTCTGCGTTTGCATTCTGGAAGATGTAATTAATTTGCGATTATTTCATGTCATGTGCCGTTTTCGTCCTGTCATTATGTTACTGTAATGAGACAGTGTTATAGAGACCTCATCCCTCATTTATTAACTGAGCGCTTGAGAAAATTAGACATATAATCATTTCCATGCAAAGTAGGATATTCATTAATGTGGATATAAGCGGAGACTATGATCAAATCTTATGTCAGTTCTCACCTCATGTACAAGTCTCCGAGTCTGTCTGGAGGTGCCTGGGGCTACATAGTATTTCTGGATGAGTTAGAGAATTCATTCATTTGTAATTCATTTATTTTTCAAATCGAGTGCTCCTACTAGGGTCGTAAGGAGGCTGGAGCCTACCACAGCCAACACTGCGTGAAGGCTGGGTGCACCCTGAACAGCTCTCCAGTCTGTCACAGGGCACCACTCACAAAACCATTCACGCTCACACTTACACCTAGGGGCAATTTGAACCAGTCAGTTTGAGTTAACTCCACACAGAAACACTATCTTCGAGCACAGGACTCGAACCCAGGACGTAAGGCGGATGTGCTAGCGAGCTAATCAAAAATAAATAATAAATTACGAAACATATTATACATAGGCTCAATAAACTATTGTTTCAGTTTAACCTGCAAATGAAATTATTAACATTGAGTCAGCTTCATATATTCTACTTCATTTTTAAAATTGGTCCAACATGTTCAGGCTTTAACTTTGTAGCATCTCTTATTCACTCTCTCATTTGCTGAACCTCTTCTTCCTATTAGGGTTAAGTGGAAACTGGAGCCTATCTCACCCGACACTGGGCGAGGGCAATACCATCACGCACAGAACTGACAAACACAACAATTCACACTCACATTAACACCTAGGGACAATTCGAAACAGTCAGTTTGCCTAATGTGCATGTTTTTTGGGCTGTGAAAAGAAACTGGACTACCCACACAAGCACACAGAGAACATACGACCTCCACATAGAAACACCTGAGCCAGAGACTCGAACCCAGGATCTTATTGCTGTCAGAGCATGAGCTAACCACTACACCACCATGCCACCTGGGCTGAATAGCATACAGTGTGAACCAGGATTACGGAGAATGATTAAGTCGCTTTTAATTGAAATTTCCTTCGGGGAACATTTAAAGTCAATACTGGATCTTGTAAATACAAGTGCTTCAAATTAGCTGAAAAGTTTTATATATATATATATATATGTATAATTATGCACTGGACTGCATCCAATTAGTGTCAACAGCCACATGAACTGTGACTTTTTTTAATTTACCTATAAATATAAAATTGGATTCCCAGTGTTTCTAATTTGCCTATAATGGTGCAGATTTAATTACTCTTTTGGCTTGTCAATGAAACAATAGTCTCATGCATTAGATAACTGTTGTATATTAATTACATAATATGCACTGAAATATGTGGGATATGCATATACTACTACTGTCACATTATTATTATTATTATTTTTAATGAGTAATGTATCATGGTATTATTTCATTGCTTTTTCTCAGATTTTTTTTGCATTTTTTTTTTCACAATTTTCGTATTTCATAAAAGCCCTTTTGCAGCTGCCAGCAGATTCAGCTCCAAGCTTGGTAAAAGAAAGGGAGGGAAAAGCCAGTTGAATATAACATGAGACTGAGGCATGTATATGTCCCTGATAGTGTAAAGAGGAAGAGACCCGTATGCCAAGCCGATTCAGTGTAATGAATGAGCAAGCCCTGAATTGCTCGTCATATTAGATTTATCATATGCAGTTAATTTGCTTCAGGGTCAGGATTCAAATTAATTTCTGACTAAACTCAGGAGATGGGAGCATGATGCAGTAGGGTGGTATTTATGAACAATGGTAGCGTCTGCTTTGACTGAATGGATGGAGACCGTTGTAGCTTCAGGCCACCAGATTGCTTTCTAATTTTCTGCTTTTTCTTCACATAATTATAATGAACTACATCGGCCAAAGTTCTTCACCATGAAGTGTGAGTTAGTGAAACAGTATTGAACAGAGTTGTTATTACTTCATTACATTCAATGACCTCACTATTACAAGGTCCTTTCTGGGATTTTGCCTCAAAATAAATTAAGCCTGGGGGTGACAGTATGGCTTGGTGGTTGGCACTGTCGCCTCACAGCGAGAACGTTTTAGGTTCGATTGCATGATGTCTTCATGCTGCCTGGGTTTCCTCCAGGTACTAATGTTTCGTCCCACAGTCCAAAGACATGGACATTTGGTCTTCCTGCTACTCTAAATTGTCTGTAGGTGTAAATGTGAATATGAATGCTTGATTGTGTCTGTGTTAGCCCTACAATAGATTGCCAACCTGTTCGGGGTTTCCCTGCCTTTACCTGAAGTCAGCTTGGATTGGCTCCATCATGTTCCCTAACCCTGACAAATACATGATACAGATAATGCGTGAATATCATAATCAGAATACTTTATTGATCCCGGAGGTAATTGTGAATATATAAGTTAAACACACACACACATGAACACATGCACACTACGGGCATTTAAGTTTGGTGGTGAAAGAAACCTGTAACTTTCAGCTGTAATTTAAGCAAAACCAAACAGATCTAAATGATTCATTTGTTGTAAATTGTGCAAAATTTCTGGTCTATTGAAAAGTCTTCAGTGCAGAAAAAATCTAATATTGTGTCTAATGCCATGAATCTATTAGCATTTAATATATACTATGCTTATTTTTCCCTCTACATGCTTATATATTCTTAATCATTTGACTTCTGATAAGACCCATGGAAATGCACAGTTCTAACGATTAGTGTGGGATCTTCTGGAAATATCAGCATGACTGTGTTCAAAATGAAAAGGTACAATATTATTTTTTGTTATAATGTACCAGGAAATGAAGCAAAATGTATTCCCAAGGACACAGCACTCGGCTTTACTTTAGGAGCAGCTGTTATATAAAGGAAGATTTCTGCAGTTCACTGCAAGGTTAGGTGGTCTCCGAGGGGAAAGCACTGCATTTTTTCCCCCCAAACAGATTTCTACATTAAAGTACTTGTGTTTTATATGCAAAACAAATTATCCTGAATAAGGGGATTGCGTTAAAGAAATGATTTTTTAAGCATTCCTAAGAAACTGTAACCTAAAGATCCATCTTTGCAAAATAAGTTTAGGTCAAAAATTAATCACTAACCTTCTAATAGGTGCAACATCTTCTGGAAACAGACATACTGTGACAAAATGAATGAACAAACAAATGAACATGATAATGTCATGTCTATTTCTGAACTGGTATCCTTTTAAGATTGGAGCCCATCCCAGCCGACTCTTCGCAAAGGAGGGTTAGACTCTGAACAGCTATGGAATATTCAATTTAGTAAAAAAAGAAATGGATAATCAGTTAGCGCAGAAAGAACATACAATCTCCACACAGGAATGCCCTCACTGGTCATGGGGCTCAAACAAGAGATGTACTTGTTGTGAGGCTGAAGTTTTTAAGCTAGTATCTCACGAAGCAGTGAATGCTGATTAATGTTGCTATTTCTGGATTTGCCAAATATTCTGATGAAAAAGCAGGGTTCGCCTTTTAGCATTCATTAACAACGTTTGCAGAAGTTTATTTTATATATATATATATATATATATACACATATATGACAAAGAGTTGCTAATATATATATATATATATATATATATATATATTAGCAACTGTTTGTCACTCTTTTGCCACTGTTTGGGATCTTTTGCCAACTCCTGGTACATTACCAGGTGAATGTCAGGCAAACCACCCAACCCTATAAAAATGGTGAGCAAACCCTCCCCAGCATTGTGTTCACCTCTTTGGCGAATTGTTTGCAACTGTTTATGGAAAAATAACTTTGCAAAGAAATGTTCAACATTTCAAAATATTCAAAATTTCTTTGTGATGAAAAGCTTTGTGATGATCCAAGCCTAAAAACTGTTAGCGAATTGTTTCGCAATCTTTTACGAACCCTGACGGAACCTAAAATTTGATACGTTTGTCAGCATTCGCCGCTCCGTGAGATACTAGCTTTAGCACCACACCCCCCCCCCCCCCTCATGCTAATGTTTATTTGCTAAGATTAATGTGCAAGCAGTTTATATGCTATTTTTATTTATTTAATTACAACTGTTATGTTGTGATCTTACTGGAAAATTGTGATCTCTATAATCTCTGATTTGTGTATTTGGGTTTACAGTTGTTGCTGTGAAGCGAGCTCAGTGAGCAGAATTGCTTTCCCGCCTGACTCGATTTATGTGATGGCACATGTGTGTCATGATTATAGGAATGTTGAGCTCACTTTGGTTGGGCTAGTCAGTGCTCCTCCTAGAATTCCATGGGTGACTCGATTTATGTGGTAGCGCATATGTGGCAGTTTTTAGAGTTCTCGCAATCATCGCCAACACTTTCCATGCAGGAATAAACAGGCCTGGAGAGACAAACATCACGCGTACAAACGGACTATATAGACTGGGATTAACTGCTCCTTACAGCACTTCACTTCTGTATGAGAATTTCTAGTATTGTTTTCTAGTTTCCCTCCAGCATGGTGGCATAGTAGTTAGTAGTCCTCCTCACAGAAAAAAATTAATGGGGTTGAGTCCCGTGCTTGCACGGGTTTCCTCCAGGTCCTGCGGTTTTCTCAGATCTTGGTACTTACCTGATATTCTTGTAAAAATACATAGTACTGTTTACTTTATATTCATTCCAGCATGTCTGGAAAATGGGCCTGCCACATTTGAAGGTCAAACCACACTTATTAGCTGCAAATAAAGATGAAGTTTGTTTTGTTGACACTAGACTGGGGAGGACTAGACTACAGGAGGGCAGTGTAGCTGTCTTGGGTGGCACATTTCCACCAAGTTCAAAGAATTAATTCTAGTAGAAAGAGACACTGCACAATCGGTTGGTATGAAATAGATCCAGTAATCCCTTCATTTTCCAGTTTTTCTAACACATTTAGTCTTATTATACATGTGCATGAGACATGTTGGTTAAAATGCTATAGATTGTTAAAGCTAAAGTAAAGGGCTCTTTTGTCATAGTATTTATCTTCCATTTGCCATCTAATGGAGTCGTTCTGATTAATTGGATTTTATTTTATGATTTTATTGAATTGGTTGTTTTGAGACAAATGGAGCCATGTGTGTGTGTGCACCCTCCGGTGTTCCTGGCATAAAAAGGTCAAGAGGAAAATATTCTTGTAATTTTTTTCCCTCTGAAAACATGACACAAAACATAGTCATTGCAGTAATGTGACTTCCATAAGTCTAGTTTACACAACAGCTTGTCCTACATAAAGGATTTTGGTAAAATAATCTCTAAGGAAATATAAACATTGTATAAATATCTCATTTCTGTATCACTTTAAATAAAATTTATATATTTTATTCAGCGTGATATGATGTGTTAAAGGGGTGGCAAGGTGGAGTAGTGCTTAGCATGTCCACCTTACAACATGAAGATCCCGGGTTCCCATCACGGGCTCGTCGTCTGTGTGGAGCTTACGTGTTCTCCCCGTGCTTGTATGGGTTTCCTCCTGGTACTGTGGTTTCCACCCACCATCCAAAGACATGCACATTAGGCTAACTGGCTGTTTCAAATTACCCCTGAGTGTGAGTATGGGTGTGTTGGCTCTGTGATGGACTGGCAACTGTTTATGTTGTAACCCCACCTCAGCCAGAATGGGCAGGGTAACCTCCAGAGCCCTAGTAGGATAAAGCGGCATGATATGGTTAAATTCTAATAGTTTCTGGTAGCTGTGGTAACCCATTTCCTAAAATATATTGTGTCCAGAAGCTTCATACTAAGGGTTGAGCTGGCAGCTTCTTTATCAACATGGTCAGTCTCGGAATGCTGCGCATAACAACACTGAATGATAATTGACATTTTCTACATTGCATGTATCCTCCCTACCTCACAGCCCCCAAAATGAATCATTTCAGCTCAGAATCTGGTTAAATGAGTTATATTTCTGTGCAGTGACAGTCCATAAGTGTAGACTGAAATGAATTTACGTCGAAGTGAGAGGCCTCCACTGTCAGAATAATAAACTCCAGCAGGAAAGGTAAGCCTCAATTACTACAGATTTGGACTCTAAAATTTCCAAATGATGGCCTAGTTTTCTCTTTCAAATTGTATTCGACCCGAAGGTTAAATATGGATTTGTGGTGTGTATACATAGAGTACTATATTATTAGATATTAAATGAATATATAACAACCACAGATCACATTTGGACCACAGCTGTCACAGGTGGATATATTGCCCCACTTCTTTTATATAGATATTTAGTACTATTTCTAATGTGTGCATTTCACTGGCAATTTAAAAGCATTGCTGGAGCCCACATTCGTGAGTTGCGTTTTTGGAAAACCATGTAAATCTGTCTAATTAATGGATAAATTGTAGTAATTGAGCTGTGTGGGTTGAGCAGGCAACATTCATGGAGCCAGTAAAGGAAAAAAAGAAAGGAAACAAGGAAAAATAAAGAATGAACACAGATGAATGCTATGAATTGATTAATGTTGTATTTATATTAACAAACACTACTCAGCCTATTGTTTTCCTATCTCTAATACACCTGAGCAAATGAATAATTAACCACTGTGTTAAGCATGGAAACCACTGTATTATTCATGCTTATTCAAAAGTGAAGTTTCGGATTCTGTGTGTAGATGGTTACATTGGTGGTTCTGTTAATTGTCTCCCCTGCAATTACAAAATAGCCTGCAGCAACATTTCTCAGCAAAAAAAATTGTAATCTGCTCATAGTGGTCCCTCAGCGATGAGTGAAAGCCTCTTTTTTCTCTACTTAGCTCAAGCATCTGAATGTTTTTTTGTTTTTTCTTAATTTTTGTTGTTGTTATTTTTTTTTGGTGCACAGCAATTTCTTTGTCTCACAGCAGTGGTCATGTCAATCCCAATGGCAGTGTGTACACAATCTTTTCCTCTGTGGCATTAAACATCTCTACTGTGTTGTTGTTAATCTGAGCAAATTTGCAACTTACATTCCATCCTCACAGTCACCATGAAGAGAAGGTCTAATGATTGAACCATGTATCTGTAAGATGGGAAATTATGATTAATATTTATCACTAGCCATTGGTTGGACTGAGCAGAGTAATCTGAAAGGATATCATGTTGTTGATGAATAGATTTTGTATGCACAAGATAATAAATAATCTTTTGCAGTTCACTCACTCCCTCATTTGACAAACCTCTTAATACTAATTTTGGTCACGACAAGGCTAGAGCATATCGCAGCCAACACTGAGCGAAGGCAAGGTACACCCTGAACAGCTTGCCAGACCATTGCAGGGCCATCAGTCATTCCTCACACCTACATAACCATTCACACTTATATTCACAGCCACAGGCAATTTGGAAGAGGTAATTGGCCTAATGTGCATGCCTTTGGATTGTATAAGGAAACCGGAGTACCCAGAGGAAACCCACACAAGCACGGAGAACATGCAAACTAAATACAGAAATGCCCAAGCAGAGGACTTAAAGTTCTTAAAGGGAGGTGGACGTGCTAACCACTACACCTTCATGCTACGCTTTTTTGGTGTAAGTTTTGCATAGTGTGTCTCCAATAAGGGTATTCACAACGCTAATTAACTCAACTCAACTACGTCTTGCTTAGGTCAGCTGAAGTTTAAAGAAAAGCCACAGAATTAGTACCACCATCATTGCACCATTTGGAAGATCTGTGTATATTTTAATTAAGTCTTATCACACACAATTTCCTCTCTAGGCCTGTTCATCGTCGTAAAAAGAGGAATGACCTGTGGAAAATTAAGAGATAACCTGGTTAATCCAACTGAAGGCATTTTATTCTAATATCATTCACAGTCATGAATCTGCCTTTAATGGGAGTCTACTGTGTAACTTTAATGAAAACATTATATGAATATGCAGGAAAGAAATGAGCTAATGACAGTCTAATATTCACTAATATAGTGAAGCTTCAGTGAAGCAGAAGTAGATAACCGATTAGTTTATTGTTTCTATTCATATATTTTCTAAAAGGTGATTAAGACTTAAAAACAACAAGAACATATTTAATAAACCTTGAACAATGGATTCATCGATAAAATTCATCCATAGTTTACATACAAGAAGCTAGCAAGTAAAAACATTTTTAATAAGCTTAGTGATATTTACTTTCATTATTTTATACAACAATAACAACAAAACAAGACAAAACAATAATAATAATAATAATAATAATAATCATTAGTTATAAGTATAATAAGTGCATACTGTCAGCAATTTGGACAATGTCACATTTACAAAAATATAATATTTAAAAAATATATATTGCATTAATCTTTTTAAAAAGTTCTTATTTTTATAATTAAAAAAAAATTATAAAAAGCCCCTCATTTCCACAGGGTTTAAAGTAATGAAACTACCATAATTATAAATATATGCACAATTTAAAATACTTTGAGTTATATTGCAATATAATTACTATTACTGTATTATACTGCAATAAAAAACATTGCATGTGCATCACCAAATGCTGAGTTACCTCTCTGGAGATTCTTTGCAAGGCCTTTACTCTAGATGCCTTTAGTTGCTGCTTCTTTGTGGATCTTTTTGCCTTCTGTTTTCCCCCTAAGTAAGTAAAAAGCATGCACAGTTGAGTTAACTGACTCAGCCATTTCTTTGCTTTAAGAAGCTTTTTTTTTTTTTTTTTTTACTGAATCTGAGCAGAAAGTATAGCCCTATTCATGTCAGAATTCACCCAGCTTCTTCTATCAGCCATAACATCATCAATAAACACCAGTGACCCAGTTCCACTGGCAGCCACACATGCCCATATCCACCATGTTTGGCAGATGATGTGGTATGCCTTGGATCATGAAGCCCATCATTCTGGTACAAGTTAAACTTGATTTAATCTGCCCAAAGAATCATGTTCCAGAACTAAGCAGCCTTTCTAGCAAAGTCAAAACTGTCTGTTCTTGAGTGTTCCCAGTGGTTTGCATTTTGAAGTAAGCCCTCTGTACTTACATTCCTGAAGGTGCCTACCTCCTTGAAAGTGTTTTTGACATGACAGCTTAATGATGACCTCCCTTACTTGCATTGAGTACATCTTAGGAACATGTTAAGATTTCCAATGAACAGCTGCCAAATGTAAATTCAACATTTGGAATTAATTCTAGACCTTTTATCTCCTTGATTTGTTATAAAGTAATGAAGAAGGCTATAACTGGCTGTGAGACAGCTTATTCAGCAAATGTCCAATTACTCTTGAACCTATGAAGGAGTATCCTCTGTATGAAAATGGCTGTAATTCTTTAATAGCAAAGATTTTTTATTTATTTATTTGCTCTTTAAATTATAGTTGAAAGTTTACATTTTAACCACATCTTAATTGTTTTATTTCAAACCCACTGTGGAATTTGTACACCAACAAAATTACAAAATTGTGACATTGTCCCATGACTTATGAAGCTTACTGCACATAATAAATTCGCTCAGATGTAGCTGAGGTGTAAAGAACAGACCCTGAGGGTGCAAAATAATGCTTAAAGTTTATGCTGTTTATGTTATACATTTATCTTCAACTTGCATGTGGAGAAACTGGCACATGTACAGGAAGCTCCATTTATCATGCTGGGTGCAAATAAATCAATTTGTAATTTGTTTGTAAGAATATTTACAGAAAAAAATTCAATTTGTGAGAGAAACACACTCATAAGAGCTTTTAAGTTTTATAGAAAATGAAGCATAAGAAAACGTGTTCATGTACACTTTGTCTGATAAGCTTTAAACTGTACAAGTGATGCTAAGTTGCTTAAAATTTATATTTGGATTAAATGTTTGATTTTATATCATTCAATTTTACATAAGATTTTATAAAACCATAAAAATCAGTCATTTTTATTGACATTAAATAGCAGAAAGAAGCAAAAGTTATAAAAAGAAACAAAACAAGGACAAAATAAATCAACAATTAAACAAATGACAAAAATATATAATAATAATAATAATAATAATAATAATAATATTATGTAAATGAAATTGTAAAACTATCATATTCAAAAAGGAGTGAAAGGAATAATAATCTTATTCCATCCTGTACCTGTATATGTAATAATAATAATAATAATAATAATAATAATAATAATAATAATTGTTATTATTATTATTATTATTATTATTATTATTATTATTCCATATACAGTATACTAATATTATTATTATCACAATGCATGCATGTGTTTGTACCATTACAAACCACCTTGTTGTACACTGTTCTCGTTCCACTAGTCACTTTAAGGCCAGCTCATCAAAGTTGCACATCCTCATTGCACGTTTAGTATTTTGTATATTGTAGAATTCTTAGTATTAGTTTTGCTGTTTTATTCTATTTTATTTTATTTTATTTAGATTATCTTATTCTATGTTCTCATGTTTACTATTGATTCCTGCACCTTGTGTCCGCACGAAACATCAATTTGTTCACCTGCAACAGATGTAATATAATGTAGGAGAATGACAATAAAGCGTTTGAATCTTAAATCAGTAATTGGGGGTTAATAATGTACCAGCATCCCAGTTGATATCTCTACTTTGTGCACCCTTATACACAAAAACAATTCCAAGAAATAATGAAGTGACATTTCATATTAATGATTTGGAAAGAAAACCCAAAGCAAATTAAAAACAAGGTAAAACAAAAAATAGAAGACATTCAATAAAGTAGGAAGAGTAATTTTACAGCTATAGCAGCTACTCACTGCAAATGTGGAGTTATAACCCCTGAACAATTAGCAAATTCCACACCTTAGAGGTGTACTTTTGGCATTTAGTTGTCACTGAATTACCTGTTCCATGAGCACATTTGCTCATTGGTATTTATCAAAATATGAGTGCTTGTATAAAGAAAATAAGCATTACTGAAATTTTCATAAACCTTCTGTTTTGTAAAAATTTTCTTCCTTTGAGTTTAGCCTCCAACTATAAGACAATATTACACAGCTTTACTATAAACGATTGATTCGTGAGGCTCACTGTTCTCACTGGAGTGTTCAGAGTGTCCATTTTTAGTCTGAAGAAGAAGCATAGAGAATTTTAATAAGTTGACATGGACAGTTGGATAGGACAGCCTTTGGAAATTTGTTTCTATATTGTAGTTGTGTACTGAAAATCGGCCAAGGCTATGAGGCTCCCTATTATGGATGCCTACAGGGGATTAATATACTGCCTAGCCATAAAAAGTCACCATTTGGAATAAAGTAATTGAATACTAATTGACAATTTGGTTGGATAACTGTTACTGTTTCTGCTGTGTTTCAGCTAACAACAGTTTTTTAAAACCTTAACAGTTGGCTACAGGTACAGAAACAGGTAGCTTCTCTTTTAAAAAATTAATAAATAAATAAAACTGTGTTTCAAACAGGTCAAAATATGGGCATGCAGTGAGCATAGAAAACAGCTAGAGAGATTGCTAAAATTACTAGAAATGGGTGTTAGTGGATGTGCTTTAGTTAGTACATTCACTTCACAGCAAGATGGTCCTGGGTTCGAGTGTTTCTGTGTAGACTTTGCATTCTTCCCATTCTTGTGTGAGTTTTTTCGGTTTTCTACCGGTTGGTAGAACCGGCTGGTGCCCACCTCAGCCGACTCTGCGCAAGGGCAGAGTACACCCTGGACAGCTTGCCAGAAACACGCTGACGCCTATGCAGCTACTCTTGACAAAAAAATCAGCAATGGTTCTTTTACATGCCTCTCACCATAGACAGTGAGAGACATGACCGGCATTTAATGACCCAGTTAGCTGCACTGGGGGGACAGCAGTGACAACCCGTCGATAGTGGGGCTTGTACCCCTATCCTTGGGATCAATAATCCAGCACCATACCACCGGGCCACCACTGCCCCCACTTGCTGAAACCAAATTATAAAAATAACAAAATGACAGTAATTATCACAGTTATAATTGGGAATGGCGTCATTTGATTGGTTCTCTATCTCAGGAGTAATTATGCACCAAAGGCGAGGTGGATGTTGCTGAATAGTCCCCAAGATGGAACACAGAGAGGACTCTTCAATTCAACGACCTCCCCCAAGCCTGAGTAGAATGATTCTTTTAGTATATACTACATGGGAACATAACCCAGACACCACACTAAAATGAGATTTTTATGGCTTATTATATTTCACACTTTTTAAACTCATGATGGATCCACCTCAGCTCCCGGCACACACGTGAGTAAGTGGTGTAACAGCATCTCTTAACCCGATTAAAGAGTTTTATTTTATAATATGCAAAAATATGAAGAAAAGCAAACTAAAATGAGATTTTTCTAGTTTACATTAGCATATTTAACCAAGACAGAGGCAGGTCAGGTGATCTCTGTGCTTTGAGCCAAGCTAAGCACTGTGTAGGTATAGGCATCAGTTTCGTGTACCCATACAGAGCTTAGTACCTTCTACACAAATACAAAAGTAAACCACACTTCATATGAGAGTTTTAATATATAATATACAAAAACACAAGAAAAGCTCACTAATCTCATGTCATGTCATTTTCTGAACTGCTTATTCCTAATTAGGGTCGCGGGGAGGCTGGCGCCCATCTCAGCCGACTCCGGGCGAGGGCAGAGTACACCCTGGACAGCTCGCCGGGCCAATGCAGGGCAGAAACACGCTGACGGCTATGCAGCTACTCTTAACGAAAATCAGCAGCTCACTAATCTATATTTCTTTATTATTATTTTAAAGTGTAATAATGATGATACTGCACAGCTATTCAAACTCACACCTGGGGGCAGTTCAGAACAGCCATTTAACCTAATGTGCAAGTCTTTGGACTGTGGGAGGAAACCTACGCAAACACAGGGCGAACATGTAAACTCCACACAGAGATGCCCTCACCGAGCCCAGGACTCGAACCCAGGTCCTTCTTGCTCTGAGGGGGTGAGGGGGGGGCATGCTATCCATTATGTCACCATGCCCACACTAATTTAATTTTATTTCGTTTTGAAGCAGACGTGCCTAGCACTAATCCACTCTGGCACCCCTCATTGACATCATCTTACCTTAAAAAAAAAAGAGAAGGAAAGGAAAGAAAGAAAAAGGAACAAAGGAAGGAAGGAAAGAAGTATTATACAACTGTCCTGGATCTCCTCAACCAAACTGAACTAGAGGACGCTGATGTGTGACAGATTTATGCCCTGCGTCCTGGGAGAGCACTTTTGAACTGATGTTACATAAGACTTTATGAATTGTCTATTAAGTGCGCTCTGCTGGGTTCATAAAAAAGCCATAAACCATCCCAGGCTCGACATGAACAGAATATATTTACCAAATAGGCCTATGAGATGGTTTATTGGTGGTTGTTATATGGTGTTGTGGTGGCGTGCTTTAGGGTGGGTTGATCTCAGCAGATTTCTTTTTCGTCGCTGCTGCACGATTTAAAAAAAAAAGGACAAGAAATAGAGGAAAGAGGGGGAAACGCGCACTGTCGTTCCCCGCGTGCGCTCACTCAGCGCTCCAGTTCCGCTCCAGTCCAGATCTGCGCGCTGCAGCTGACGCGCTCTCAGTCCGCCTCTGACCGAACCACAGGAGGAACATCTGCGCTTCTGCTGCTCTCCTCGGGAATATCAGCCTGCCTGGTTCTGCAGACGCGACTCGGGCGATGCGCTTTGTACTTTGTTAAAACGGGGTTTTGGCGTGTTTTTTTAGTGCCCGTGCTTTTCATCCGAGCATCAGTGAACGCGCGTTTGGCGAACATTTGCGTCATTCCTTCATATCCAGATCCTACAAGGGCGAAGGCGTCGGAAGTTTTCCAGGAATAGCCAAGAGGACATTGTTTGGTTTGGAATAAAAAAAAAAAAACCTGGTCTGGGTGGAAATTTGAACGCGGGACAAGTCTCTGGTCTCGGACCCGTCTGGTTCTCGTCGCACTCTCGGGGTAGTTGGGGAAGTTTTTGCGCGGCACCAGCAGGGAAAAAAAGAGCAAGAGAAAGCAATCATGGGCTTATGTGGTTATGTAGTTGTGCCCTGGAGATGCCTGGCAGTGCTGGCTCTGAGACTGCTGTTCCTTGTGCCTGCAGGAGTGCCAGCACGGAGCGGAGACTCTTATTTAAAGGACAACATCACGGTGAGACAGGGGGACAGCGCCGTCTTAAAGTAAGTGCCTCCTTCTCTTCGTGTTACCGCTGCGAGATCCGGAACGAGCTCGTGCTCATGCAATCCGTTTATCTCCTGTTTTTCTTTCGAGTCGTTTCTGAGTCATTAAATACAGCGAGATGAATTGATGATGATGATGATGATGATTTTGAATGAAGGAGTATTCTAGGGGAAATGATAAGGATGTGTCGGTGTTGTTCCTGATGCTCTGTGCTTGGTGAGACGGTGTGATTGCATAAGTGCTGTATGGACACATCGAATGTATCATTCTGGCTTTTCCACATTCCACACGTCACGCTTAAATGACAAACAGACTTTCCTCCGCTGGGTAACTCTCAGACCATCTCTCCAACCGAGTTCTCTCCTTTCCATAAAACACACACACACACACACACACACACACACACACACACACACACACACA
>JAOUQZ010000008.1:6795205-6806758 GCA_028564935.1 Neosilurus hyrtlii | reverse complement strand
ACACACACACACACACACACACACACACACACACACACACACACACACACACACACACACACACACACACATGCTCTCAAACAGAATTTCACAGCACAAAATTATAATTTTATTGGTTTGCCATTAGGTCTTTGAACTCTATAATGGAAACCGAGTTACAGATTATGAACGTCTGCCAGTGCTTCAACTTTTTAATTGGGACATATGATCTCCTTAATCAAAATATGAAAATGGAGCAAAGTTTAAGTCTGCAGAAGGCAGCTGACATTAATTCAGCTATGTTTGGTTCTTGTGCAAGAAAGATTGTGATGGCAAGTATACAAGAATAGTTAAGTATAATATTTTGCTTCTCTTGATGGTACTGGGGTGATATGGTTGTGTAGTGGTTAGCACATCTGCCTCACAGCATGAAGCTCCTGGTTTTGCTTTTGTGTGGAGTTTGCACAGTCCAAAGTCATGCACATTAGGCTAACTGGCTGTTCCAAAATGCCCCTGTCCAAAATGTGAGTGTGAGTATAAATGATTGTGTGTGTTGCCCTGCGATGACCTGTTGATTTGTTCAGGGTGCACCATGACTTTGCCCAGTGTCCAGTGAGATAATCTATAGCCTCCCTGTGACCCTAGTAGGAGTGATCTGCATGAGTGATAATGTGACTGGCAGGGCTTTTGGAATAAATAAATAAATAAATACGAGGAGTCTCATTAGCTGCGTTACTGTACAATCTCAGTTATTTCACAAAATATTCAAAAGTGTAAAAAAAACCTATTTGATTCGTGTTATGACTCATCTGACATCTATGTGTGTGTCTTTATGTAACCATTTGTACATGTTAATGTGTTGTATTTGTGTGTTGGTGTGAGTTTAATATTATGTATTGTCATGGGTTTTAGTACTATGCAGCTTTATGCAGACTTATATAACATTTCCTGTGCAGTCAGTTTGCTGAGGATTAATGATTCCTTTGTTAGGAGTTTTAGCACTTATTCAACTAACTGCACTACAATCTTGCATGATGCATAAATCATTTCCACTTCAGCTGAGAGATTGTCCACTCATTAAAGCTTTATCTTTCATTCCCTGGTTTAATGTCTCGGAATTATGTGTTTATACATTATGCATTTTATTTGGAAAAAGGTAATTAATTGCAGAAGGCTTTGCACAAATTGTATAAGACATTGAAGATTCTTTTGATGAAAATGCCTAAAGAAAGTGATATGCTAAATACACCAGCAACACTGATCATCATGCTGATAAAAAGAGGACTGAAAGTATTTTACTCCCCAATTTAGTTAGCGCAAATTGCCATCCACTGTTCTCTAATATCGCATAAGTGGATTGAGTGAGGGCTAGGACATGCCTCCAAACACACTTTAAGGGGACATTATCCACCATCTGCTGTGAGCTTGTGGATGCATATGATTGACTTCTGTAGCTAGAACAACAGAGAGAGTAATGTTATCATCATGTGAATTGGGCCAATTATACCACGAGTGCCTAGGGCATCATCCGGCTTTGATCCTGTTATCTTCTCACATAGAGCACACTCATTTTTTTCTTTCACACCACTCGGGAGTCCCTGAGAACAGCTGAAAGTTGACCACTGCAGAACATTATTGATTAGCCCCAAGGTCTTACTCGGAGCATTGGTTTACCTTGTGACCTGACCTGATTTCAACTGCTGGGTTTTAAAGCACTCGTACTATCAGGGAGATTTCACTCACGTCTTTGCTGTTTACTTGAGAGCCTCTTTTAGTCTTTGAACCTTATTTTTTTTCTTACCACTGTAACAAAATAAATATTAAAAAAAATACCTATGGAAAATTTTATATGCAGGTGGTGTAATGTGTTTGTTTTTTACTTTCCATGTTAAGGACATCTGGGTGAAGGAAAAAAACAGATTTGACACTGCACCTCGCATCTAACCCTGGGTTTAGAGTGTGGCATGATCTCCACAATCTCTATGATTTGAGAGAATTGTGATGAGCGTGCTGCATGTTTTGGACACTCGGGTGAAGAGAGGAGCAGAGCTGTCAACCGATCACCAACTTGGTGGTGAGCTGGCTCCGATGGCGTGGGAGGCCACCCTCCAGACCTGGCAGGCCCAAGCGTGTAATCAGGGTCTGCTGGGAATGTTTGTCAGAAGGGCTTTAACTCCCACCTCCGACAGAGCTACAACCACATTCCAAAGGAAGCAGGGAACGTGGAATCCGAATAGGCCATGTTTCGTACTTCCATTATTGAGGCGGCAGCCCTTAGCTGTGGTTGGAAGGTCATCGGTGCTTGTCATGGCGGTAACCCCCGAACCCGGTGGAGAACACCTGTGGTAAGGGGCTGTCCAGCTGAAGAAGGAGGCCTATCAGGCCTTTTTGCCTGTGGGACTCCCGATGCAGCAGACAGGTACGGGCAGGCCAAACATGCTGCAGCCCGGGCTGTAGCCGATGCAAAATCGAGGGTGTGGGAGGAGTTTGGTGAGAGCCTGGAAAGTTGGCCTCGAAAAAGGTTCTGGACCACCATCCGATGCCTCAGGAGGGGAATGCAGTTCTTCACAAACACTGTTTACAGTGGAAGTGGGGAGCTGCTCACCTCGACTGGGGATGTTGTCGAGAGGTGGAAGAAATTCTTCGAGGACCTCCTCAATCCCACCAACACGCCCTCCATGGAGGAGGAAGACCCTGGGGGTTTAGGTCGGGGTCCGCCCATCGCTGGGGCTGAGGTCACTGAGGTAGTTAAAAAGCTCCTCAGTGGTCCCGCTCCGGGGTGGATGAGATCCGCCCTAAATATCTCAGATCTCTGGATGTTGTAGGACTATCTTGGTTGACACGTATCTGCAACATCACGTGGTCATCGGGGGCCGTACCTCTGGATTGGCAAACCAGGATGGTAGTTCCCCTTTTTAAAAAGGGGGGCTGGAGCGTGTGTTCTAACCGTGGAATCACACTCCTCAGCCTACCCGGGAAAGTCTATTCAGGAGTATTGGAGAGGAGATCTGTTCGATAGTTGAACCTCGGATTCTTAAGGAACAATGTGTTTTTTGTCCTGGCCGCAGCACTCTCGACCAACTCTACACACTCTACAGGATTCTGTAGGGGGCATAGGAGTTTGCCCAATCTGTCAACATGTGCTTTGTGGATTTAGTGAAGGCTTTCGACCATGCCCCTTGGGCTATCTTGTGGGGTGTGCTCTGGGAGTATTGTATTGGGTGCTTGACCTGTTGCTATGGGCCATTAGGTCTCTGTACCACCAGAGCCAGAGCTTGGTCCACATTGGTAACAACAGGTCGAATTTGTTTCCTGTGAGGGTTGGGGTCCGCCAAGGCTGTCCTTTGTCACTGGTTCTGTTTATAATTTTTATGGACAGAATTTGTAGGCGCAGCCAAGGTGTTGAGGGGTTCTGGTTTGGTGGCCATAGGACCTCATCTCTGCTTTTTGCAGATGATGTGGTCCTTTTGGCTCCATCGAGCCGGGACCTTCAGCTCTCATTGGAGCGATTGGCAGCTGAGTGCGAAGTGGCCGGGATGAGAATCAGCACCTCCAAATCTGATGCCATGGTTCTCAGTCAGAAAATGGTGGAATGCACCCTTCGGATCTGGAATGAGGTCCTGCCCCAAGTGGAGGAGTTCAAGTATCTCAGGGTCTTGTGCACGACATCGACACGTGGAACGGTGCAGCCTCTGCTGTAAAGTGGAGCTTGTACCAATCCATCGTGGTGTGGAGGGAGCTGAGCCACAAAGCAAAGCTCTCAATTTACCAGTCGATCTACGTTCCAACCCTCACGAGCTTTGGGTAGTGACTGATAGAACAAGATCTTGGATACAGGTGGCTGAAATGAGCTTCCTTCGCAGGGTGGTGGGGCTCTCCCTTAGAGATAGGGTGAGAAACACAGCCATCCGGGAGGAGCTTGGAGTAGAACAGCTATCTGTTTAGAATGCCTCCCAAACACCTCCCTGGTGTGGTGTTTTGGGCATGTCCAACTGGGAAGAGACCCTGGAGTCGACCCAGAGCACGCTGGAGGGACTATGATTATCGGCTGGCCTGGGAACGCCTCGGTGTCCCCAAGGAAGAGCTGGAGGAAGTGGCTGGGGAGAGGGACATCTGGACCTCACTGCTTAGGCTGCTGCCCCCTATCACCTGACCCCGGGTCAAGCGGAAGAAGATAATGATGATGATGATGTGATGAGCGTGGTTGGTCGTGGGATCGAATCATGATGATCTCGACGGAACTTGGTGGATTTGTGGCAAAATTTGTGACTGTCACTCATTTTGCCGTAATCATTAAGATGTATCACGATTTGATGCCAATCATGATATAACGTGGGAATCATAGTAAAGCACAGTAGAGCTTAACAGACCTTAACAGAGCGCAGCAGACCTTAACAGAGCACAACAGACCTTGCTCTGCAGTCTTAAGGGATCTTGACGAACTCGGAAATACGATTCCTTCAAGTTTCATCTGTTGGATGCACCCTGTTTCCTTTTCATCCCCTTATCATTCTCTAAGCGTGTCATAAATTGTTGAGCTCCACGCTTTTGTGTGCAGTTGTGCCCCAGTGTAAACCCAAGGTAACCTTAAATATTTGCATTTTTGTTGACTCATCTGAATTTGCAATTATCAGACTATTAGCTCATTTAAAAACATTTGTTTCATTCTTTTGTTTAAGGCTCACCAGTAATCTGGTGAGCCTGGTATAATTTTGCAGAAAACAAACCAAAAAATAATGAAGAATATCAAATCATTTGTTAGTGAATACTACATTGTTAAATAGTGATGATGATGATGATGATCATTATCATCATCTTCATCATCATTATAAAAAATTAATAAAACTCCAGAAAATATTTATGACACTTATACATATCTGAATAATTCACACCTCTTAAACCCACGACAAGTTATCCTTGTATTGAATTATACATTACATTCAGGCTGGGCCAGCTGACAAATGTGCTGCCGTGGCTAAATCTCTTTCAAGGAAATATACATTCAAAAAACCCTAAATTTCAGCATTAACATAATCTTGTTTTTGTATCCAGGAATAACAGCCCTACTAACAGATAAAGCAACTAATATAAGGAATTGGGTGCATTTCTTCCTAGTCTACAGTATATTTTGAAAAATGTAGAAAGAATTAAAATGCAGGTTACGATTTCATAAGAAATTAGGTAAACAAATCAAAAATATGATTCAGAATCGTGGTCAAAAATAGTCTCAGAATCACAAAAACACCAAGCAGGATATCAGATGCTACGAGTAGAGTGTAAAAATCAACAAATCAAAACTGGGTCACACCATTTACATTTATAGCATTTGGCACACGATGTAATCCAGAGCAACTTGCATTTTATCTCATTTGAACAACTAGGCAGATGAGGGTTAAGGACCTTGATCAAGAGCCCAACAGTGGCAGATTAGTGAGGCTGAGGCTTGAACCCCCAACTTTTTGATCAGTAAATCCAGAGCCATAACCATTGTGCCACCACTGCCCACCAGGATCGCACATGACAATAAATGCTTGGTAAAGTCAGGCACTGAGCGTTACCTTCACAATTTTTAAATGCTGTGTGGTGTGGCTATGGCGGCATGGTGGTGCAGTGCTTAGCACATCCACCTCACAGCAAGAAGGTCTTGGGTTCGATTCCCAGGCTCGGGCTGTTTCTGTGTGGAGTTTGCATGTTCTCCCTGTGCTTGCATGGGTTTCCTCCAGGTACTCCGGTTTCCTCCAACAGTCCAAAAACATACACTGATTGGCTGTTCCAATTCGCCCATTGGTGTGAGTGTGAGTGGATGTGTGAGTGTGATGGAGTGGTGTGAGTGTGTGTTGGACCTGCGATGACCTGGTGAGCTGTCCAGGGTGTACCCCGCCCTCACCCGGAGTCGGCTGAGATGGATTCCAGCCTCCCCGAGACCCTAATTAGCATTAGGTGGCTTAGAAAATAAATGAATGAATGAATAGTGTGACTGTGAACAAATGTGCATGGGCGAAAGCCCAGCGACTCTGAAAGGGGTAATGAGCATGGGGTATGGGTGTTGTGGTCTGTGGTGGTAATATTTGTAGGCCACGGTGTATTTCTGGAATCGTAGTCCTGAATGAACTCCATTATTAACACAAAAATAATCAAGAAACACCATGACAAATAAATAATTCTGTTGAGTGCAAAGTTAAACTATTTTTTAAAAATGAAAAAATATAATAAAATGAACGGAAACTGAAAGTACATGTATTATACTACTACACTGCACACCCAGACTGAGGACATGTTTTGGAGATTGGTGGTGCTCTATAATGTTGCTGAGCCTCGACCTGACCAACTGGAGCAGCAGTGGCATGGAGATATGGCTAAATGTAATGTACTCTATGAAAACATTAGCATGTGCGACTTTTTTTGTCTGAGCAGTGTATATTGTATACATACATGTGGCTGTGCTTATGATGTAGGTACGACCCAGTGATATGTGTGATACCCTCTTGCCCAAATTCCCTGTTGAATTGACGGCAAAGTGAAGCTAACACAGACAAAGGAGCATCTTGTTGCTGGTGCATGATGGCCGTTGGCTCATGATGAGCTCATTCGCCCTTTGACAGGTCTTGTTTTTTCTTCCTGCTAGGAGACATGCTCCCCTCTGGGGGTGCCGGTTTAGTCTCTGACCACCCCACCATGCAGCACGCAGTACTAGGTTATAATGTTTGCAGCAGCAGGATCAGTTATAAACTGACCTGACTTATTAAATGCTAATGCCAGCACACCTCAATAAGTGAAAATGAAATTAGCCAGAGTCAAATTATCAAATAAAAATCTTAGTTTTAAAAAAAAAAAAAAAAAGCATAACAGCTCATAGTTAAAAGGTTTTCTGCTTTTTTGTGAAGGGTGCAAAAATAATATTCTTAATTACCATTTTCAAGACATAAGACATACATCATGAGACGATAAATACTATGTCTATATAATAACACCCTTCCAGGAATTTAAGTATGCACTTATTTTCCGTCCTTTTTATGAAAAGTATTTGCTTATCTTTTTAGCTCAGTTAATTGGACCTCTGGGCAAGTATAACATGTGACAAAAGCATACTGGCGATTTTAATTACCCCGTGGAATAGTTACTAAATTCATGACTGTTTGCCCTGCTTTAGATGAAATATGGGGGGTGGCATAATGGTTAGCAGGGGTGTCAAACTCATTTTCACTGAGGGCCACATCAATAAATTTAAAGGTGATCGAGGCACAAATAATCGCTGAACATCTATTCTAAAAGAGAAACCATGAAATCTGCATGGCACAATGATTGGTTTAGGCATCTGTCCTCTTTTCATTTATTCACTTGCATTTTCTGAGTTATGAGTAGTTGTTTACTTGAAATATTGCTGCTGCCACCTAGTGGAAGGATTATGAATTAGATTCTATGGTAATGGTTGAATGTACGATAATCATGTACTCTGAAGCTCTTTAGGGCCACATTAATGAGTTGGAAGGCCGGGTCCGTGATGTTAAATTTGCATGTTCTTCCTGTGCTTTTATGGCTAATTGGTGCTTAGGTGTGAGTATGAGTATGAATGATTGTGTGTGCATTGGCTCGGCAATAGTCTGGTGAGCTATTCAGGTTGTACTCTGCCTACGCCCTGTGTAGGGTGAGATATGCACCAGCCTTCCTGCTCCACTAAAAAGACTTAGTGGCTCAGCGAATGAGTGAGTGAGAATGGGTGAGTGGATGGAATATCCGAGAAAACCTGCACTGAAAGCAAAGTTGCTCCTTTTGACCCAGTAGTAACAAATTGAACGTTTCTAAATTATATTCTGGCAACTGATTATAATAAATATAGAGCTTTATTTTATTGACTTGCGATTTTGGTGTATAATCTATCCACAAATAAATTATAGTATCCACAACTAGCCAATACTGCTTTCATTGTCCATACAAACAAATTGATCTTTACACTGACCGTCAGATTTCAGCAGCCTCTTTCAGGACCCTACTACTGTAACAGCAGTGCTAAATCTCATACTGACTGGCAAGATCTCAGTGGTCTGCCACAGTCTTTCATCCATGGTTCACCTGAATGAAGTAATTTAAACCTGCTTAATGTGCCAACATTTCCCATGCAGCACTATAGCACCTTCTGGTTTCTATTTTTTAAAGTATAAAATTACATTGCATAGTCTTCTGGTTACTTCCGTCACTGCGTATGTGAATACGAGAGCTTTTTTAATTAGTGCGTCACTATAATTTCATAACACTTGGTGCTGGGTGTAGATATGTTTTAGAGTTGAAAACTAGTGCCTTTGTTATAAGTAGAGAATTAGCCAATGAATTAATATTTAAATGAGACGACATGCCGTGGAAAGGTGCCCTCGGTGCAGTCACAGCTTTAGCTGCCACGGATAGCAGGGATAATTGATAGTCTAAAGGGCTCTGATCATGCCCTCAGAATAAAATTATTTATTTTACAGAAAGTCGTGAAAGAGAATCTATCGTACCGAGGTCAGGAGGGTCAATGTTGTTGTTCTCCTCAGAGTGCATTGCTCTCATTTGTCTGCCTGAGGGGGGGACACATTTGTCCTGCAAATAATGGAATGCTTCTGGACCGTGTCGGAACATCTGATAAAATTAGCTCTGGAGCAAGGGCACGCAAGACCACCTTCATAAAGCTCCGGCAGGCATTTTTCTGAAGATCCACTTACAAAACAAACTCAGAAGTTTTCTGAACATTCAGCTGTGTGTGCCAGGCATATAGGGATTGTCAAATACCACAGTCTGTAACCAACTACTTAATGCCATTGAGGCAGTGCAGTGCAGCAGTGTGTAAGATAGACATTGAATAGAATGACCTTTAGCATTCAGGCCAAAGAGCAGAGAAGGGACTGGGGACAGTGAAAGACTTGTGTGTCGCTCGTGTTATCTTTAGGTTCTGATAACATTTCGAACCTTCAAGCCACCCTGAAGGTCCAGGGTAATCAGTGACCTCTTCGGATGGAAACCCTAATTTCAACAGGAAACGGTGGGAATAAAGAGCAAAGCTCTGTCGAGTTAAACTCTGCCCCCAATCCACCCACAACCACACACGTACACGTAACCACACACATATGCACACATTTCATACATTAATTTACAAACTAAATATACTGACTCTGTTAATGAACCAATTTAGTGTGAATTAGAAACTGGTTATTCGAAAAGAATGATAGTATAGAGTTATAGACAGAAAGATGGATGGATACATACACCAGTTTATAAACAAGATATTTAGATTTAACACTGTGGTATTGATAACAATCTGGATGGATGGATGAATGGATGGATGGAAACACATTTACATATTAATAAGCTCTCGCTTGTAAAGGATTCATGTGCTAAAAGTGAAGCCGCTGGCTCCATCTTTTTCCGTTATTGCGCTTGCACAAAAACCGGTAATCAGGTAGCATGCATCATGAAAATGTATTGAAAAGCTTTTGGCTTATTTGGTAAATAAAATAAAATGAAATAAAATAAGTAGATAAATAAATAATAATTTTAAACATCCCCAGAAATGTTTTTTTTTAATTGTGAAGAATTCAGTTACGACAATACTGCAACAACCACTGCACAGAATTTGCTCAAATCAGAATGTTTTATTCATTGAGCAAATATATGTGCACGAGGATATACACACACACACACACACACACACACACACACACAGAGCCATACCCCTGTGTCCGGTTACGGTTCTGACACATGCTAGTTTACAAACCAAACAAATATACTCGTAGTAGTACCTGTCACGCCCACACTAGACTCGCTCCTCGACTCCCACTCTAACCGTTCCCGTTCTGCCGAGTTCGGATGACATGCACTACCACAACACCTAGTTTAGTTATTCTTTTTGTTTCGTTTGATTCGCCAGTTTAAAAAAAGATACAGTTTTATAAATTGTACTTTAGTTAATTATAATACATCTGTTAAAAAATGTACTCGTAATTGTTTCTTCATTCAAATCTTACTTAATATATTCTGAGAAGTGAAGGGGGCGGCATGTTGGTGTCGTGGTTAGCATGTTCGGCTCACAGCAAGAAGGTCCTGGGTTCGAGTCCCTGGCTTGCAGTGCTTCTGTGTGGAGAACATTCTCCCCATGCTTGCGTGGGTTTTATCTAGGTACTTCGGTTTCCTCCCACAGCCCAAATACATGCATATTAGGCTAACTGGCTCTGCAAAATTGTCCCTAGGTGTGAGTGTGAGTGTAAATCGTTGTGTGTGTGTTGCTCTGTGACTCTCTGGTGAGCTGTTCAGGGTGTATTCCGTCTTCGCCCACATTCGTCTGAGATGGGCTCCAGCCTCCCCGCAAACGATAGTAGGATTAAGTGGTTCGAGTTGAGAAGTTAAGTAAATGTCATTACACATCTCCTGTCTATATAGATGCATCATTGTAGTACAAAAGGCAAAAAGGGAGGTCGGAAGGAAGGGCAGTGGTGCCTTAGTGGTTAAGGCGATGGGTTACTGATCTGAAGGTCAGCGGTTCCATCCCCATTGCTCAGTTGTATAAAAATGATAATTGTAAGTCGCTATGAATAAGAGTGTCTACCAAATGCTGTAAATGTAAATGTAAATGTAATCAATGAATCAGTGAATGGATGGATGGATAAGAACAAAATACTATATGAATTTATAAACAAAACACACCTGGAGTTGCAGTATGGATTAAAAATTGAATGTTCAACACAAAGAATTTTTGGACTAAGAACCCTTTATATATGTTTATGCGATGGCAAACTATTAGACATGTAGACAGATGATGGAAACAAACATTCAGTAGTGTTTTCCAGTAAGATATAATAGGGGATTTCTCCTTAGGCATTTACTAATTTGTTGCATTCGTAGTGAAGATCCATACTTTATAGAATATGGTAATGAATCAAACAATCCAGGGCAACAAGTGGATGTTGCGTGTTCCTCCCACAGTCCAAAGACTGAAGATGCTATGAAAAGTCTATGGCTGTTCCATCTTGCCCCTAGGTGTGAGTGTGAGGGTGAATGGTTATGTGTGTGTTTGTGTGTGTGTGTGTGTGTGTGTGTGGGCTGCTCTGCGATGGTCAGGCGAGTTGTTCAGGATGTGATAGGCACCAGCCTCCTTGTCGGCTGAGATAGGCACCAGCCTCCCTGCCACCCTAGTAGGATTAATTGGTTCAGCAAATGAGTAAGATGAGTATAACTATCCATTAGGGATATGGATGGTGCATCCATACATGCACCACCATAGGGTCTCATGCTTTGGCCAGTGATCTATCTTGGGGTTCTACAAACGGGGAAAAAAAAAAAAAAAGGTTTTTACAAAAATGTAAAACTGCTCTCAATGGGAAATCTGAAAAAATGATAAGAATATTGTATAATACTCTTGGATATAGAATATAATAATAAGAAATTAAAAATACCTATAGTGTCCCTTGTCAATTTTAGATAAAATCCCCAATGTTTTTCTCAAATCAATGACTATTTTATTTTCTCCTGAAAAGAAACATTTAACTGCCCTTGTACAGCTAAAAATGCTGATTACTGAAGCCTTATATATATATACATATATATATA
>JAOUQZ010000008.1:6783650-6795105 GCA_028564935.1 Neosilurus hyrtlii | reverse complement strand
ATAGTGTTTTTGTCTCCTCTTTCTTCTTTTTACTTTCCCTTTCGCTTCTGTTTGCTGTCTTTCTTTTTCTGTCCCCTTCAGACAAGTCCAGCAAGATTACATAGATTCCATAACACAAATTAACAGTAAATAAATAAATGAATCAGATTATCAAGAGGAGGCTTATACCCATAAACCTCCCCTTGGAAAAGCAATTTGTTGGGCACAACACAGCAACCAGACTGCCATTCTGCTTGCTATGATGCTGGACAGGACAGGTTTAAAAAAAAAATGTTTAAATTCGTTTATAGTTTACCGTTTTTAAACTTTTTTGAAAATATTCACTGCGTCTGTGTGATATGTATGATTACCATGGTGAAAAAAAACCCCATACATGCACACAATACAAATATATATATATATATATCTGATTTACTGATACTTGGTAAGTCTCAGGCCTGTTTTTGCTACCATGTACTGCTTGTAGTTTTAAATTTCCCCTCTTTCTTTCTAATTTGGTCGCCAATTCCCACCCTCAACTCACCTCCAGGTGGCATGGTGCATAGAGCTTAGCAAGTTCACCTCACAGCAGGAAGGTCTTGGAGTCAAGTCCTGAGATCAGGCGTTTTTGTGTGGAGTTTGCATGTTCTCCTTGTGCTTGGATGGATTTCCTCCAGGTACTCCGGTTTTCTCCCACAGTTCAAGGACATGCACTTTAGGCTAATTGGCTGATTCAAACTGCCTCTTGGGATGAGTGGGAATATTTTTTTATGTGTTGGTCTGGGTCTGGTGATCAAGGTTTACAACACCTTCGTCAAATGTTGGCTGAGATAGGTTCCAGCCTCCCTGCGACCGTTGAAAACTCTAGTAAGCATTTCAGCAAATGAGTGGTACATCACAGGGCAGCTGAACACAGTGAGAAGACAACGCTGCATGTCACCTACTGCACACAGATTATTGCAATTTTGCTCTTTGTACTTCTGGCACTGGATTTCTGTGGCATCGTTAGGATTTGAGCTTGCAATCTCCTGATGATGTTTCACCACTTAGGTGTCAGTAATGAGACATTTGTTGGATGCCAGCAAAGATTGTATTGATAAACACAACACAGCACACAATATGAAGGGCAAAATCCCAAAATGTAGAAAAACACAAACAAAAATGAGTGATGTGCAATCAGACTAGAACACGGCGAAATGAGAATCAGAAGCGTACAAAAAAAGAACATTTAATACAACAATCAGAAAACACTTACTTCAACTCACTGCTATTGTGGTGTGAAAATGTTTTTCTAATTATAATTTTTTTTGAGTCTTTATGTGATTAAAAACAGATGTGAGTTCTGTTATATACAGATGTGAGTTATTCTGCATTCAAGGTTTTGGCTTTGAACCTAGTGACTGACTGGGGATTTTCTGTGTAGTTTTCATTTTCTCTGTGTGCTTGTGTGGGTTTCCACCTGGTGCTCTGATTTCGTCCCACAGTCCAAGGTACAAAGTTCAGTTGGCTAATCTTATTTCCATAGGTGTTACTTCTATAACTGCTACTACTGCTACTACTGCTACTAATAAAAATAATTATAATAACAATAATAATACCTGAAACATGGTGGCACGGATTTGTGTGGAGTTTGCATGTTCTTCCTGTGCTTGTGTGGATTTCCTCCAGGTTCTCCAGTTTCCTCCCGCAGTCCAAAAGCATGCACATTAGGCTGAATGGCTGTCCCAAATCACCCCTAGGTGTGAATGGTTGTATGTGTGTTGGCCCTGCAATGACCTGGCAAGCTGTTCAGGGTGTACCCCACCCTTGCCCAGAGTCGGCTGAGAGAGGCGCCAGCCGCCCCACGACCCTTAGTAGGATTAAGCGGTTCAGAAAATGATACCTGAAGCATATTAGCATGTTTCCTGCACACTTAACTACAGGATAATGCTGATCAGTAGCTTATAAATAAATATATATTATTCACCTGCTGGGAGGTCCGGATCTTGAAATACCTATTTCACAATCTGGACCGACCTAAGCCGGTAAATATCATGTTTATTTTTTCAGTTCAGATCCTCAGTGGTTATGTCCTTGAGTTTCCTTTATTTACTGACATTTTCACAAAACCTTTTCCAGACATTTTCCAGTCTCTTTGTTCTCCTGTGAACTTTGAATGATTCCTTTTCGATATATTAAAATTTACTTTCATTATGATCCTTCAAATTTTCGTTGTCAGTTTTGTGCAGTGCACGCTCTTGTGATTGATAAAAATATAAATAAGTTGATGTGAAATTTTTTTGCTGTTGTTTGTTTTGAACAAGCAGGGATGCTTGAACAATGGTCCGTATTGAAGTATGCCGGATCACTCACGAGCCAATCAAGGTGCACAATTTGGGGGATTCCTAACTGCGGGGGTAAAAAAAAAGACTTTATTTACCCAACATAAAGATAAATAGTAATTTAAAATTGTGTTTTGGATAGAGTAATGGCTTTTACTGTTCCATTTTACAAATTGCTACTACTAAAGTGGAACAGAAGAAAATGCACCCTTTAATAATAAATGAAAAAAAAAATTATTACTTTTTATACTTTCTGGTCACAACTGTTTTTCATATACAATTTAGAAACTCTAAATCAAGTTTATCATTATATATATATATATATATATATTCTGAAGTTATATATAAATATTGGGCCATTCCCGTGGGAATGACATCACTTCTACAAAACTTTACAAATTCCTCCTTATTCATAAAAGCACATATACATGAGGATAGTTAGAATTAATTTTAATGGTACATCTTTTCTAATACCCTACACTCACTGTGACATTATCAATAATGACTTTTATAAACTAAGTATCAAATTTCGCTTTAATTAAAAGGAACATAAGGGCATAAGGGATATATCTGCTGTGAAAATACTAGTTTCTATGATTGGGTATGTCCAGAACGGTTCAACATGTTATATACAGGAGTGACATTTAAAACAGTTTCAGTTCACTTGCAGTTATCACCAAGGAAATTAAATTAAAATGAACATTGTCATGCACGTTCTTTTTTTCTCATCCCTGCAATAAGCACTATGGGGTTTTAATAATTCATTAGTTTGTGCCTGTTTTAATTCATTACTTTCATCACACTGTAGTGTTCCCACTTCCTGTAATGCAGGCCATTCCTGTATTGGATTAATGATGTTGCTAAGGCTGATATAATTAACTTAGAGATTTCTCTTTATATTTTACAGATATGTGCAGCGTAAGGCTAAATAACAATGCCTTTAACATATTGCTGCCATTTATGTTTAGCTGTGTCCTGTGTGCCTCTTGGGGACTAAAGAATCATACATAAAAAATATTATAACAGCTCAAAATAGGAAGGCACAGTGGCGTAGTGGTTAGTACATCCGCATCTCCTCAAGGTGCTCCAGTTTCTTTAGACAGTCCGAAGACATATTAGTCTAATTGGCTGTTCCAAATTGCCCCTAAGTGTGAATGTGAGTGTGAATGATTATGTGTGTGTTTGCCCAGTGATGGTTTGATGAGCTGTTCAGACTGTACTCCACCTTTACCCAGTGTCGGCTAAGATAGGTCGCAGCCTCCCTGTGACCCTAGCAGGATGGAGCAATTTAGCAAATTCGTCTCAGCAGAGTATATGGGGACCATATCTTTTACAATGTGAAATCTTTTTCCTGTGACCCTTCCTGCTGAATGACCATCATTCATTCGTTTTCTAAGCCGCTTAATCCTAATAAGGGTCGTGGAGAGGCTTGAGCCCATTCTCGGCCAAGGGCGGGGTACACCTGGACAGCTCACCAGGCAATCGCCTGGCCAACACACACAACCAAAAAGAGATATTAGCAACTGGCAAGAGCAGGACACAGAACAGGTCGCGGGGAGTCGAGCCTCAGCCAACAGTGGGCAAAGACAGGGTACATCCTGAACAGTTCATCAGACCATTGCAGAGCCAACATGAACACACACACAATCATTCACACTCACACCTAGGGGCAATTTGGAACAGCTTATTAGCCTAATGTTCAGAAACGCTAAATCCCAGGACTCAGACCCAGGACCTTCTTACTGTGAGGAGGACGTCCTAACCACTATGCCACCGTGCCGCCTCTACACATTTGGTGAATCAGTATGTCGACAATTGCTTATGTGTTTTGATCAAGAAAATAACGATAGAAATGCTGCAGTATGTTATGCTATTGTTGTTACTGTTGTTACATTAAAGCTGAAGATCAGAACCAGGGATCTTCCACACTGTAGCTTAAATACTCCGGTTTCAGGAATAGTTTCTAGTTAAGGTGGGGTTCACAACATGTCGGTGTGATGCATTCTGCCCCTTATTGTGTTCAGTCATGGTGCAGAGTAATCTACAGCACCACTTTACCAAATCTGATGCTATTAAGTATTATTCATTCATTCATCATTTATTAAATCAAAGAATAAGAAACCCAAATTGAAATGCTATACAGTTATGCCTTTATTAAAAATAATAATTAATATAATTAATAATAATTAATAATAATATTACTTTTGCTTGTGCATAAAAGTGAGAAAAAGCAGCCCTACTGCACATGCCAACTTCATGTGGACTTCTTCATGCTTAGTTTTATGTTTTAGGATGTGCTGTCAGGCCAGTTGTATTGTACGTAGGTACTGTTTCTCCTGCTATTTTACCTTTAATTTTTGAAGCACATTGTCCAATAAACTATTTGGTCTTTTGCTTATTATTATTATTGTTGATATTGCTATACTGTATTAATCCCACAAGGGAAATTATTGCCTCTGCATTTAACCAAACCAAACTGAGGACGCACACACATGTAAACAGTGAGCTGCCATACACACTGGGGTGCCCGGAGAGCAGTTGGGGGTTAGGTACCTTGTTCAAAGGCACTTCAGCCATGAATGTGGACGACGGGAAGGTGCAGGTCACTCCCCCATTGCCACACATTTTTCCTGCTGGTTTGGGAATCGAACCAGTGACCTTTCGGTCCCAAAACCGCTTCTCTAACCATCAGGCTACGTCTGCCCCAAAAAGCATTATTAGCATAATGATATACACCAGGTTTGCTTTATAAAGTATTTGCTTTATATGGCATTTGCATACTTTTTAAAAAAAAATTGTCATTGCATCCCTGGTAATTCTCAAAGAAATATTTTTCTGCAATACATTAGCTTGGTGAACTTGAAAATTATTACAGTGTGAATCATCTGAATAAAGTGCAAATCAACAGCAATTCGTACTTTATTGCAAACAAACTTTAACAAGCAAACACTGTGTAAAAACAGCCTTAGTATATGTCCGGCCAAGAAAATCACATTTGAATATAAATAGATTATTAATTAAGAGCCTTTGTTTGAATGATTATTGCACTGATTATTATGTTTCAGATAAAAAAAATGTTGGAAGATTTACCCCCTTTTCATGAAAAAATCTTACTGTTTTTCAGAAGGGTCAAATTATTGGGCTGCATAAAGGAAAAAAAAAATACTTTAGGTTTTACTGTTTAAACTGGTTTTTTTGTTTATTCATTTATTTATCTAGCAAGAGGAGGCATGTTTCATGTGCAGTCCTTCATAGATGAGAAGGGGCTACAAATGTAAAATACTTTTGGCTTGGTAGCACGTACCTCCAGTTGATTTTATTTAGCATCTGAATAAACTTGCCCCCCCCCTCCTCCCCCCAGTGTATATGTGGGTGCCAAATCTTTAGCGATATGTAATTTCTTTCCACCAAGTTCCTTCGTATTGTATGGTGTGCAATGTGAAGATGTCGCAGTTATCTGCCCTTTAGCAGGTGTTTGGAGGCTGCCACTACCATTTTTTTTTTGCAGAGCTACTCCTGCCACTTGACTGTGTGCATTTCTGAGATGCTGAAGTTTGTTGCTGTATTACCTTTAGTCGCATCAGATTTTAGACTTTACAGCGGACAGTGGATTGTGCTGTTGGACTCTGGATAAGTAAATCATTTATAAATTACAGAGGAGATGCTGCCAGCTGTTGAGACAAGATCCTTACTTGTTGACAAACGTGGTGCCTTCTTGGTAATGTGTTTTGGTAGGCGGAGACAGCCTTTTATTCTATTAGGTGGTAAGTACCTGAGCCAACCATGGAATGAGTGCGAGGCAGGAAAAATCCCGGGCAGGGCTTCAGTGCAGTGCAGAATTTACCCAGCCAATGAAGTTTAAAAAAATTTAAAATAACACAAATCGCTGTGCTTATGGTGAATAGGGACACTTTTTAACATTGTTAATTAACATTTGTTTGCTAATTCTGCTGCAGATTGATTATTTTTTATTTTTTTATTTTTTTATTTTTAGCAAAATTTCACTATCATAGTTTGGCCACTTGTTAATCCTCTAGAATTAAATGACAACTTTTGTCACAAGAATACCACCTTTTTTAACTTAATGTTGGGGTGGATTTCAAAATTTTAATTTTTCAGAAAAAAAACAAACTTTAGAACCACAATCAGAAATCACTTGGTTCAGCCAAATAGTAAGAAAAATCACAGTAGAACTCATGGGTAATATAATATGTTATAATTTAATACAATATCTTATCGAAAAATTTATTTACCTTAGGTTGCAATTCCAATGCGAATGAGCAACAAAATCAATGCTAAATGTGGTCCAAAGAAAATATAATCATGGTCATATAAAATAAGAAATTTAAGCTGTTATTTATAATGGTAGTCAGATATCAATGTTTTGTTTTTTTTAACAGTCACAGTTCTAACACTCACAGTGGACCTGTGGGAAAAAATAATAGCAGTGCAGCTATACAACCCTGAATTTTAATCATGTTCACACTGCTCTCAACTACAGTAATCACACTCAAACTTGGGTAACTTCTGCCCCAAACACTGCCCTGTTCTGGTCCTGCTTCTGATTGCAAAGCAGAATAGCAAGTGGGCAAAAGGCCCAGAAATGCTACTCTCTACTTTCGCATTGTTTACTTACATATACACTCACTCAACTGGCTGTCTAACTGAGCACATGACTATCTTACAAAAAAACGGACTGAGTATATGGAGAGAGAGAGAGAGAGAGAGAGAGAGAGACAGAGAGAGAGAGAGAGAGAGAGAGAGAGAGATTAACCATGGAGTATTCAGGAAGAAAGGAGCTAAAAACACTCCCTTTGGAAATTACATGGCTGTCAGTATAGAAATTGTTGGTTGTAGCTTTTTAGCTTTTGACACTGTAACCTTTTCAGTCAGGGATTTTAAAGGACAGAAGTACTGCAAATTGCAAACAGAAAATGTTTCTGTGCCACTTTCTATATGCTGTGACTAATTTCAAGGTGAGCCAGAACAAAAAAAACAGTGAAGTTTATATGTTATCCTCCACATACGGCAGTGGCATAGTAGAAGGCCATAGAATGCTGGGCTTGCACACTAATTTCTCAAAGGTGAAAACAATTTTCTTTTTACTGAGCCCTGACAAGTCCTGGACCTTGATTAATTGGCATTCACGTAAAAGGAAAATGTAACGGTTTTAAGGTATTTCATAAAACTCTGACCTTGGGGTACACTGGGAGATCAAGTGGTCTTTGTTCTTACAGAGGAGTAATTAGGAACGCTTTCGAAAGAAAAGAAGAGGTGATTTTATCGGGTTCTCCCAGTGGCATTAACAACAAAGCCTAAAGTAATGCAAAGTCATGGAGTGTAACTAATATAAAATCTTGCATACAGTACTAAGGGAGACTTACAATGAGGGTTCTGTGATGGATTTTACTGACACAGAACTAGGCTTGGGTGATAAAACACAGCATCGCCCCAATGTCCCCTGTAGCATTTGCTGATTTCTAATTATTTTAGGATTGGGTAATTCTTCATACAAGGGGGCATGGTGGCATAGTGGATACCACTCTTGCCTCACAGCAAGAGGGTCCTGGGTTCAAGCCTTGCGGTTTGCAAGGGTGTTTCTGTATGGCGTTTGCATGTTCTCTATGTGCTTGGGTTTCCTCTGGGTGCTCTGATTTCCTCCCACAGTCCAAAGACATGCATGTTATGCTGATTAGCCACTCCAAATTGCCCCTATTTGTAAATGTAATTGTCAAATGTTAAATTTTACTTTTCAACTTTAGGTCACATAAACTGTGATACATACAATTTCTGTTGTACACGGATCAGTCATAATATTAACACCAGCTGACTGGTTTGTGGAAAGGTAGACACATACACAGCAAGCTTCAATGCACTGTGTGTGTGTGTGTGTGCGTGTGTGTGTGTGTGTGGGTGTGGGTGTGCTGACATTATTCTATCATAACCATGCTGGTAACACTTTCAACAGATTATGCTACAGTAGCTGTTCTGTGGGATCAGACCAGGCATACTAGCCTTCGTGCATCAATGAGGGTTGGACACACATTATAGCCTTGCCAATTCACTGGTTGTCCTTTTTCAGACCACCTTAGGTGTGTACTTACCGCTGCATACCAGGGACAACCCACTACCATTTTGGAAATGAAAAGACCCGGTAATTTAGCCATCACAACATGGCCCTTGTCAAAGCCTGAACTGACTGTTCACTTTCTGCCTAACGCATCCCACTCCTTGGCAGGTGCCACTGTAAAGGGATAATCAATGTTATTTATTTCAATTTCAGTAGTCATAATGTTTTTGATGTTAGGACTGATCAGAGTATATCATGAGATAACCTTACCAGTATAGAATATTTCTCTTTTTAAAGGGGTGGTATCATGATTGTCTGAGGGAAAGGTTCCAAATTTCAGGAATGGTGTTATCAAAAAAGATTCATATTGATGAATTTTGGGTTTATGAAGAATTCTAGACATGAAATTGGCTCATACATCAAGTTACAGAGTATCATAAGGAAATCAATATGGGCTTCATTCATTCCTTTATTTTCTAAGCGACTCAATCTTTATTAGGGGCGCAGGGAGGCTGGCACCCATTTCAGCCAATTCTGGGTGAAGGCAGGGTACACCCTGAACAGCTCGACAGACTATTGCAGGGGCAACACACAAACAACCATTTACATTCACATGCCCACACAAAATTGCCCCAAGCCCTGGGATTGAACCCGGCACCTTCTTGCTGTGAGATGTGATCGTGCTAACAACTGCGCCACCATACTGCCCTCAATAAGGCATTTTAACAATAATAGTAAATATAAATATGACAATAATACAAAATGTGTTTTGTTTTGCGTTTTTAATTTGTGCCCACTTATCACTGTAATTATATGTTGCATGTGAGTTGAACTTGCACTGTAAATAAAACTAATATAGTAGAATAAACAACCACAATGAGAGACGTCTTATTAAAATATTTGGGAGGATGGCCATTTGAAAACACTGTCACAGAAATCTTAAAAAATGGAAAAGCAACTTAAATAATGATGCAATCAAGCCAGTTGAATACATATTATTGAATGTTTGGATTTTCACTGCGCTAACTCTAGACAGCAGGCATGAAACAAACAAACAAACAAACAAATAAATAAAAATCAAGGTTATATCTTTTATAGTTCTCAAGATATAATCATCCAAACAGTGATTTTCATTTGATGTTCTTGAAACGAGGGTGAAAAAGGCTTTTACTTTGTACTTTTTAAACAATTTTATAGCCAAAACTAGAAGAAATTTTGAGCTGAAACCTTGGCCATATCTGTTATTTTAACGCAGCCTTGTCTCAGATTTTTTTTTTACAGATCTGAGGAGGTCTGGTGGGAAGGATTTTCTGAAATTTGTTGAATGTTGATTTATTGACATGAATTTAGGTGTATCACTTTTTGTAGCCCATGGGTTTCATTTCTTTTATAAAACTAATTTAGAGAATGTTTAAGTTTATGTTAGAACATTTTTTTTAAATGAAATTTTCGTCTTGGTCTTACCTGAACTGTTTCTGTTATCATGGTTGGACTATCTGAAATTTCACTGATGACCTTTCGCCCTTTAATTTTTTTATCTTCTGTTTTTCTTTGCTGTTTCTGAAAAAAAATAATTCAGAAAAAATAACTCCACATGTGAGCAGAAAATTGTAGAAGTGAAAGTCAGTACCACCCGACTTGTATAGATAATGAGATTATTTATAATGATATCTATGTATAATTTTGTGTATTTGTTGTACTCTACTAGACAAAGGGTTCATAATTAAATTTTGTTAAAGCACCAACACATAAAATTCCTTATTTACACCAACTGCAACGAATAAGCATAATAAGCAACTGATATGACAGAATGACATCAACATTTACTTTTTAAAGCTTAACCATTATAGATTAGTCATAGCTATAAATAAGAAAAACATGAATTAATTATACAGTGGTGCTTCACGTTACCACTTTTGGCTAGTAACATGGACTCAGAAACAGATAAGATGTGTGTTGTACTCGAAGTTTGTCTGAACAGTATGTTTTATTTAATTTTAATGTCATGCTCTTACGTCATTAATTAGAACAGAAAGAGTAAATCTGTGATAGTCTGTGAAAACTCTCGGCTTTCTCAGTAGACTGCCTTTGACTAAATGATTTGCATAAATGCATGTGATGAGTAAGCAGAGGAACTGCTACAGAAGCGATAATGACTCCTGTAGAAAAAGCTTAAGTTCACTGTATTATACCCAGGATTGTTCATACATGGATTGCTTCTGCTACAGTATTTTCCGAGTGCTTGTTAGTATCATTGTTCGACTGCAGTCTGCCAGATGACAGTCACTGAGACAACTATTATTTATATATACGAATTGTAAGGACTGCTTCTTGTCCTGACTTGAACTGTTTATGACTATGAGCAATTTTGTGTGAAATTTTATGAATCTGGATCCATAGACTCTTTGCTTTTTTTTTTTTTTTTTTGCTTATGTATATATTTTTCTGCCCAGAGCCCTTTGATTATATTAGCTTTTGAAGACTTTTTCTCTCTTTGTTATATTGCCAACTTATGCATGAACCCAAGAGGGCGAGACAGGCCTTGAACAATTGATTGATGACCATACACTTACTGTACATCAGAGTATACTTTAAACGGTTGCTGAATGGGTAGAATTTCCCATTTCTCATTTCTTTGTTCTAATGATACAGAATGTGACTGAAGTACCATGCAGAGAAAGGCTGTACCGGTACTCAGCAAGTGGCTGTACTCTGTAATTTTGTACTTTTCTTCAATCAGTCAAATCTTCTGCATACTTTTGAAAAGACGTATGGGTAGCGTATATTATCAAACACACTCTTATGCCTTGGGGAAAATTTTTCAGATTCAGATCAGAAGTGGAAAGGAGTATGAAATCATTGGCTTTATGTATTTATCAGTGCTTGTGCTGAATTTTACTTTCCAGCTCTTAGATCAATTTGACTTTCATGATGCTTTTGTAGATGTGCCATAATTGTTGTTGGGGTCTAATGTATTGCATAAAGACAACATTTTTTAATTACTGAATTAAATAACTAATATTAATGAATCGGGCAGCACGGTGGCGTAGTGGTTAGCACGTCCGCCTCACAGCTAGAAGGTCCT
>JAOUQZ010000008.1:6744982-6768356 GCA_028564935.1 Neosilurus hyrtlii | reverse complement strand
CTCTCTCTCTCTCTCTCTCGCTCTCTCTCTCTGTCCCTCTATTTCTCTCTCTCTCTCTCTCTCATTCTCTCTCTTTTTCTCTCTCTCTCTCTCTCTTTCTCTCTATCTCTCTCTCACTAACTCACTCTTTCTCTCTCTCTCTCTATCTCTCTCTCTCACTAACTCTCTCTCTCTCTCTCTCTCTTTTTCTCTCTATCTCTCTCACTAACTCACTCTCTCTCTCTCTCTTTCTCTCTATCACTCTCTCACTAATTCTCTCTCTCTCTCTCTCTTTCTCTCTCTCTCTCTTTATCTCTTTCTCTATCTCTCTCTCTCTCTTTCTCTTTCTCATTATTGTAGTAATGCACAGCAAGGTAGTTAACAAGGTAAATGCATTAATGCAGGCAAATGTATTTACTCCACCCAGAAACACGCAAGATTCAAACCCAGGACCTTTTTGGTGTGGGTCGGACGTCAAACCACTACGCCACCATCCAGCCTTTATCTGCTTCTTAAAAAGTTCAAATGTAGCACAGTTAACAATTATGCATAGAAGGTGATGTGGATGTCTTTAAATAAACCATGAGACAAGGCGGACAATTCAGCTTAGTGACATCCACCAAGCTTGAGGTCAATCATCATTCATCGGCTGTCGCTGATTGTGAGCATGATGTTTCAAGCATTTTCTTCTTTGAGCTACCAGTACTATTCTGTGGTGACAAGTTCTTCCACATAAGTTACAAAGTACATGTTGATTTACTGTAATTGCAGGATAATTTTCTTTGTCTGGAATGCATCAATAACATTTTCAACAGCTTTTGTGGAATCTCTCATGATGCGTCTCAGCAAAGTTCTATTATAGGCCAGATTTTCCCAATTGTTGACTTCAACATTGCATAACTTGAGATTCCTTTTGAGACAGTCTTTATATCTGAGGTGCGGATGACTGACATTTCTGGATCCATGACAGAGTTCCCCATAGAATGCTGACTTGAAAAGTCTTTCATCGCCCATACGGATTACATGTCCAGACCATCTCATTTGCTTTTGAGTGAGCAAGGCTTCAACACTGGGCATCTGAGCTCCACATAAGCCTTCCATGATAGACACCTTATCTTCCCTGGACGTTTTCATGATGTCTCGGAGGTGAGATAGCTGATTCAAAAGTTTGAAGTGTGGTACATTCAAAAGTGCCACATTGAAAAACTTATTTCAAGTTTGATGACAAATAAGAAAAGCAAACTTAAATGTGATTTTTATACTTTTATTTATTTAATTATTTGTTTATTTATTTCATTTTTTGGGCATAAATATGATTAAGCCACCTGCTCCATCGCAATGTTCATGACGGTGTCTTTTAAAACGTATTCAAGGTTTTTATTTGAAAGAATACAAAGGCTATATTGCTTACCTTTCTTAGTGTTTCTTTTGGGATGGAATTTTGTTGAATTTGTAGGATTTCAGAATCAGTAACCAAAGCAACCCGTGAATGTTAGTCCACTGTTTTAATTTAAACATTATCCTGATTGTATATTATTCTCCCATATGATAATCCAATCAGATCGTATTGTTCCCGTGTAGTATATACTAAGGTGTAATGTAGGACAGTTTGCACCATTGAAACAAAAGTGGTGGTGGGGTGGTCTATAGTATAGTTAATATAGTAATGACATGTATTATAATATAATGTAATGAATTTAATATAATATAATATTCATTCATTCATTTTCTGAACTGCTTAATCCTACATAGGGTCGCTAGGAGGCTGGCGCCCATCTCAGCCGACTCTGGGCAAAGGCGGGGTACACTCTGGACAGCTTGCCATGCCATCGCATATAATATAATATAATATAACATAGGTAATTCATATTTTATAGATATTTTGGCCAATATATTACTGACATAAATTAACATTAAAAATCATTTACAGTCAAACTTTGTCTCTCATTTGCATAATCTTGTCCGTAATGGTGTCTGTTTCCTCACCTCTCAGCAATCTGTAACTCACCTGTCAGTTTTACTGTCAGTGAGACTCTCGAAACTGTCACCAGCACTTAAAATTATTTATTATTATGTCCTCTTTATTTGAATTGTGTTCTTTAGCATAAAAGGAATATTGACACCATAATTATTTTATTCTGATGGAATGGTGGCGTAGTACTTAGCATGACTGCCTCATGGCCAGAAGGACCTGGGTTCGAGTCTCTGCATTTCTGTGTGGAGTTTGCATGTAGTCCCCATGGGTTTCCTTCAGGCACTCCGGTTTCCTCCCGCAGTCCGAAGACCTGCACATTAGGCTACTTGGCTGTTCAAAAGTACCCCTAGGTGTGAATGGTTGTGTGTGTTTCAGGGTGTACCTTGTCTTTGTCCAGTGTGGGCTAAGATAGGCTCCAGCCTCCTCATGACCATAATACAGAATTGAGCAGGATTAATCCCTGGCTGCACAGCATGGGTCAAAAGTGACCCAACTGAGTTTTTATGTTCTATAGTGGGGGAAAAAGTATTTAGTCAGCCACCAATTGTCCAAGTTCTCCCACTTAAAAGATGAGATTGGTCTCCAATTTTCATCATAGGCACATCTCAACTATGAGAGACAGAATGACAAAAACAATTTAGAAAATCACATGATAAACTCTGATTTTGAAAGAATTTATTTGCAAATTATGGTGTATTCATCTCAGTACTTTGTTATTTACCCTTTGTTGGCAATGACAGAGGTCAAACGTTTTCTGTAAGTCTTCACAAGGTTTTCACACACTGTTGCTGGTATTTTGGCTCATTCCTCCATGCAGATCTCCTCTAGAGCAGTGATGTTTTGGGGCTGTCACTGGGCAACACGGACTTTCAACTCCCTCCAAAGTTTTTCTATGGGGTTGAGATCTGGAGACTGGCTAGGCCACTCCGGGACCTTAAAATGCTTCTTACAAAGCCACTCCTTCATTGCCCGGGCGATGTGTTTGGGATCATTGTCATGCTGAAAGACCCAGCCACGTTTCATCTTCAATGCCCTTGTTGATGAAAGGAGGTTTTCACTCAAAATCTCACTATACATGGCCCCATTCATTCTTCCTTAACATGGATCAGTCGTCCTGGTCCCTTCGCAGAAACCCAAAGCGTGATGTTTCCACCCCCATGCTTCACTGTAGGAATGGTGTTTTTTAAATGCAACTCAGCATTCTTCCTCCTCCAAACACGACAAGTTGAGTTTTTACCAAAAAGTTCCATGTTGGTTTCATCTGACCATATGACATTCTCCCAATCCTCTTCTGGATCATCCAAATGCTCTCTAGCAAACTTCAGATAGGCCTGGACATGTACTGGCTTAAGCAGGGGGACGCGTCTGGCACTGCAGGATTTGAGTCCCTGGAGGCGTAGTGTGTTACTGATGTAGCCTTTGTAACTTTTGTCCCAGCTCTCTGCAAGTCATTCACTAGGTCCCCCCATGTGGTTCTGGGATTTTTGCTCAGCGTTCTCGTGATCATTTTGGCCCCACGGGGTGAGATCTTGCGTGGAGCCCCAGATCGAGGGAGATTATAAGTGGTCTTGTATGTCTTCCATTTTCTAATAATTGCTCCCACAGTTGATTTCTTCACACCGAGCTGCTTACCTATTGCAGATTCAGTCCCAGCCTGGTGCAGGGCTACAATTTTGTTTCTGGTGTCCTTTGACAGCTCTTTGGTCTTGGCCATAGGTTGTGGACAGGTGTCTTTTATACTGATAACGAGTTCAAACAGGTGCCATTAATACAGGTAATGAGTGGAGGACAGAGGAGCCTCTTAAAGAAGTTACAGATCTGTGAGAGCCAGAAATCTTGCTTGTTTGTAGGTGACCATGTGCTTATTTTATTAAGGAATTTATTAATTCATTCATTAAAAATCCTACACTGTGATTTCCTGGATTCGCGCCCCCCCATTCTGTCTCTCATAATTGAGGTGTACCTGTGATGAAAATTGGAGAGCTCTCTCATCTTTTATGTGGGAGAACTTGCACAATTGGTGGCTGACTAAATACTTTTTTGCCCCACTGTATATCTTTGCAATAAAATTATTTCATCATTCAGTATTCCAGGGATTCCTCAGTTAACTTGTTTTTGATCATCCTTATTTCCTGACATCCTTATTTTATGTTTTCATTTTTAACTTTTTCGATAAAACCCCTTTTTGTATCACTACCCTTCTAATGCACAAAATGGGTCAAAAATGACCCATATCCATTCTCTATGTTATTTCACGTGTTCCATGTGTTTCTATGATTTATCTCTGAAATAAATGTAGTTTATTATTTACTGTACCAAATCTTGTTTGTGTTTAGCACAAATCATCTTTTTTTATTTTTCCTTTCTTACTTTATGAACACGCACAGCTGCTGTATTTCTACATCAAGTTTATACACATGGGTCAGAAATGACCCACATGCATTTACTATAGCATTTGGCAGGAAACTTCTTGTTTGCAAGTAGGAACATATTAAGGTCAGATGGCATTCCACCTAAATTTTCACCGCTCAGCACAGCTCCCTTGGTACGTCTGATGCTTGTAAGTCTTCTGTTATAATTGTTCTAACTAGGTTTAGGTTAGCTTGTCTTAGCTTTGTTTAGCTTAGCTAATTACTAAATAGTTAGCTAAGCTATCTTTGCCAAATCAACAAATTACACGGTATGTATGTGTGGATATTGATGTGCATCTAAAAATACTGTTGTGCTTTTAATTTTCTTTATCCATAGCATGGATGTTCGCAAATTCACAAAGTTCTGTTATATTTTGTTTGGCCACATTTCATCGGTTCACTCGAGTTGCACTACAGATAAATTAAAGTTCACTATCCGCGTTACCTGTCAAGAGAGATATGTGCATGTGTGACAAAATAACAAATAAACATGTTGCAAATAATAAATGTAATGAGTGTTTGGCACCAATCACTGCTACAGTAATTATTTGAAACCAATTATTATTCTCTTATTAAGTAATTTAATTTTAAATCACCCTAGAGTGAATGGATCATTTTTGACCCATGTGTAAAAACTTAATGCAGTAATACAAAAACTTTTAAAATTTTTAATTAATTCTGAAATAAAAAAAATTTAAATAATGATCTTTGGTAACCAAAAACAAGAAATTTAAAAATCACTTGGAATATTTAACCATCGAATAAATCGATTTTAAAAGATAAAGGAAAGAAACACTCAGCTGGCATGAAATAACATGGGAAATGAATGTGGGTCATTTTTGACCCATGTTGTGCATTAGAAGGGCTGTGCTTATGTTGTGCGTCAAAGGGTTAAGGATGAATTATTTTATGTACTTTCTATCAGGGTGTTCATTTGGCTTTTTTGTCATTTATTTACATCTTTTATCACTGCACTCTTTTGTTCAATATAACATTTTAGTGATTCAGCAAATGTACCAGAATAAGATCTGTCTCCAGCAAATAGCTCTTTCCTCATGCATTCATTCATTTTCTGAACCGCTTAATCCTAATTAGGGTCGCCCCTTCTCAGCCCACTCTGGGCGAGGGCAGAGTATACCTGGACAGCTCACCAGGCCATCACAGGGCAGAAACATGCTGACGGCTATGCAATGGTTCTTTTACATTCCTCATGATAACTCAGTTAGCTTCACTGGCGGGACAGCAGTGACATCCTGTTGATAGTGGCGCTTGAACCCCCGACCTTGGGATCAGTAATCCAGCACCCCACCACCGGGCCACCACTGCCGCTAGCTCTTTCCTCTGATTGTTTATTTAGAAGGACATTTATTCTGCAGACCAAGGCAGGACCTTTCTGTGGGTTCATACAGCTTATTGTTCCTATAATGAAAAGTAAAATTATTTATTTTAGCATGCAGGCATGGCTTAAGTACAAAAATAACATCCTAACAGGTGCCTATTTTAGTACTGCATATACTAATGTGTCAGAAAATTTTAGTTTATGGTTTGAAGAGAATGATTTGTGCATGTAACCATAGCATTAACCAAGATGATTATACTTAATAAATGTTTAAGAAGCAAAAATTTGGTTCAGATATATAGTTTGATTCACACATTTAGCCATTGGCTGAAGGCGGTGTACACCCTGAACAGTTCAGCAAGACGCACACATCCACTCACACCTACACAATTAGCCTAATGTCCATGTTTTTGGAGGAAACTCGGAGAAAACCCACACAAACATGGGGAGGACATGCAAACTCCACATAGAAATGCATGAGCTTGGGGCATGAACTCCGGACCTTCTTGCTGTGAGGTGAACGTACTAACCGCTACGCCACCATGCCGCCCTACTGCTATATACATGTAATATATATTACAGTGGATAAGTAAGTAGTAAATACGTACATACATACATACATACATACCATTTTATGTGGGCTCTGCGATGGCCTGGCAAGCTGTCCAGGGTGTACCCCGCCCTCGCCCAGAGTCGGCTGAGATGGGCGCCAGCTTCCCCGCAACCCTAATTAGGAATAAGCGGTTCAGAAAATGAATGAATGAATAAATACATTTCATTTGTATTGCACTTCATATTTGAAACAAATCTCAAACTGCTACCAGATAAAAGCAACAAAAGTACTAAAGTCAAAAGAGACCAAGGATAAGAACATAGAGGTAGCTGCAACCAGTAAAGTTAAAAATCAAAGATTCTTCTAAAAAGTGCACTAAAGTTAAAAACTAAATAAGAATGAGTCTAAGAAGGACTAAGAAAATGATTATTGGAGCGAACCCACACGTTCACTGACCTTTTTTGTGGTACCATCTGGCATATATAATGTCAGATCCTTGTTTTTGTATTATAGTTAACGTTAGGTTATGTTACGATACCTTAATTTACTGTAATACTACTAATCTAATCACATTACCACTGTCATCACATTAGTTACTATGTCTTCCAAGTCTTTGGACACACACATGCTCTGTCTAACTTAAAGACTACAAGGAACTTGTAATTATGTAATCAGATCCTGCCGTTAGACCCATTGGAAGGTTCCTGTCTATGCATATGTAAGGATTATCGTAATATTACTTTACTTTAGTACAGTTTCTGTAAGTTCTCGAATGTCTAGTAATAATAACATGAACAATATATAGCTCACGCCAAAGGTAATAACTTATTAGGGCCGAGCGCACTCGTGGACTGCCGACAGACACACACACAATTTCCAACGAACGAAAATCAGCACTTCACAGTAGCTCACGCAGAAGGTAAAAACATAGTAAAAGTAAGAACTATTACACAGTAAGCATAGTGGCTCTGCCATCCATGATGAGTTTAGGTTCTGTAAGAACTTCAATATTGTCCGTGTATAAAGACAGTTTAGAATAAACTGGTAATCCATCTATATTTTATGGGATGTACTTGAGCAGTGGGAATATTTCTTTATATTAATGACCCTACACCAAGGTTCCTGACAATCCATTAGACTAGACTGCATGGTAGCAGTGTGACAGAGCCATTAGTCTAGTGAATGAGGCTTGATCTCATCTTGTCAGTGCTCGATAATGGAGACACTGGCTTCAAGGAAACTGCTGTTACTTTTCGATATTTGTGGCTTAGATTGACTTTTTCCCTACTTTTTCTACTTTAAATACATTTGTCAAAGAGCCTAGATTGAAGAACACACGGATGGAGACACAAAAGTTAAATAAAAGTTAAGATGAAATTGTTTCTACTACAATATGACCTTGAATCATATATATGTATTCTTTCTTACTATCAAAGCAATACTAGTCTGGTGATGGTGGGTAAAAGCTAGCCAGCATGTTTGAAGAAGTGCTAGAATTACAGGCAGCAGGTGGTAGAATTACTTATCATCATGGGACACATTAAGACATGCCTGGATGAACAGCCTTGATTTGATGAAGGAGGCCTCTGCATACTGAATTAATGACCTAATAAATCTGGGCAATGTCCTTTCTAGTTAGCATGATTTAGTATGCTTAGGAAAAAAAAAAAACAGATGTTAGCAAAAAACAGAGGAGCTCGACACTAAAAAGTTATCCAGAATCCTCACAGTGTGTAATACAAGATGTAGAATTTAATAAACATTCAATATTTAAGATTAGTGCAAAGACAGGACCAAAATCAGTTTTCTGCAGGTATACTGTTCTGACACCAAAAAGTGCAGAGCGTGCATGAATATATTAAATGGAGCTAAATAAGGTGTTTTTGTGTTTCACTAGTCCTCCAAATTCTCTCAGTCTTGCAGATTAGCACTCTTTGGAAGAGCTTAACCGTTTGAAGAATATCCTGAAAAAAGCAACCATTTCACATGATGCATTGTTGCCCTGAAGAGTCTGTCTCAGTCCCCATCCTGTAGGGATTCATAACTTTTTCCCAAAAATGTATTTATTTATTTAATTATCCGTTTATTTATTTAGTTATTTATTTATTTTTGATGGGGTGGAGGATGGAGATAATAAAGACTATTACATAATCCTCTTAATGCCTTTGACCTTTTTGTGGATTTGTCCTTGAGAGGGAAAATAAAGCATGCCTAAGAGCTATTATAGGCGTGCACATGTAAATGACCTGGCACTGCTTGGATGGAAATCTTTAGGGCATATTGTAAGCGTCATTGAGCTTTGCAACACAGTGTAAGTGTCACCAGCTACCTGTCCAGCTCTCGCTGGCCTGCTACCCTATGCATCCTCTGTGCATTACTGATAAGCAAGGACAGTATGGAGCTCTGAGGAGGTTTCTCTACTACGCGACTGGCAGATACAAGTCTTCAGGGTTTCCCTGTGGTACAGGGGGTGGAGGGCACAAGCTGCACTGCTAAAGATGCAGCAGGAAGCTAATTTCTAAGTCCATTCTCTTGCAACATGATGGGCTGTAAACTTTTACTGTGTAATTTTCCTTACAATTGCATTTCAAAATCAATTAACGTCACCTGCATCCAGATCATTTCTGGTATAACAGCATGCCAGAAAATGTGCCATGCTGTTGGAGAATTGATTTTCCAATGGCCCTTTCCTGTCATTAGTACGGCTGCTTCTGATAAGTTCAGCACTACTGATCTAACAATCATAGCATTTTTCTGGATATGTATAGATAAAGAGCAGATGATGGTCATGTGTAATTTCATTTCATTTATCCTTAATTAGGGTCGAAGGGAAGCTGGAGCCCACTTCAGCCAATTTCGGGCAAAGGCAGGGTACTCCCTGAACAGCATCGCCAGACCATCGCAGGGCAAATACATATGTAATAATGTTAAAAATTTGGCATCAATTAGTTCTATTTGATGCTTTTTCCTGTTTATTGTCTTTTAACTATTTCTGAGCTTAAAAAACACGATATCCACAGCTATAACTATTTAAACTCTATTAATATAAATATATTTCATGACACAGTGCATGGGTAGCTGTGAACGTGGCTCATTGGTTATCACTGTCACCTCACAGTAAGTTTCTGGGCTACTCTGAATTATCAATGGGTGTGAATTTAAGTGTGAATGGTTGTTTGTGTCTGTGTTATCCCTGCGAGTGAGTGGCGACCTGTTCAGTGTGTACTCGACCCCTTGCCCGAACTTATAGGAGATTGGCTCCAGCTTCACTAATGACCCTTACAGATAAGCAGTAATAGATGATGGATGGATGGATGGATGGACACGATGCATTATTATGTGAAATTGAGATGAGCTTTGTAAAATTATGCAATGCAATACTTTATAGAAATGTAATAATGTTGCACTGTCCTAACTTCACAACCCATAAAATATTTATAACATATAGCTATGCACATATTCCAGTGACTGATGTGCACAAACATGCTATAACAGTAAAAATAGCTTTCAGATAACACCAGGCTTCTGTTGTTGTGATCTACAGTGTCCAAGAAATAGGGCACAGAACTCATCCAACTTTGAAGCTCTGTTATCAGGAAAAACAATGCCTCAGGTGCTGGCACAGAGCTCATTATGTTTCGATAGGTAATTTTTGTTTTATCATAGACTTTGTTTATTTAATCAAATTGAGAAAATTTATAAATCAATGAACTTATTTTAAGACATGGGCTGCATCAGAAATCACTCATTTTCTACCCCCTATGGAATTCAATGTAGAAGACTGTGTAGTGAGTTCAAAGGTAATGTGTAAAATGCTAAAAAAAAAATAATAATAATAATAATCTGACCAACCTATGTGATGATTAAACTATGTAAAAAAAAAATTCCAAAAAATTGCTTTTTATGTTTCCGCGTTGTATATACAAGAACCGTTATTTACTTCAGGCTCAGGGGATTTTGCTAAATTGAATAGTTCCAGTCAGCAACACCCACTTCAACAAATAATTATTAATTATACCCTAAAAATTATACACTTAATATATTTTGCTTTAAATATTGTCCACATTCCCAAACAGTGCATGTAGATGATACTGGTATCCCAGACGGAAACACTTGTTCTACTTACATTCATACATTATACTCAGCTTTAATTACTGGGCTCTGTCACTGTCTGTTATTTCTTTCCTCCTCATGTTGATTACAAGTTTGGTATAAATCTGTGCAGGTAGATTATTTTACGTGCCATATAAATACACCCTCGAAGATACACAATAATAGTCCTTACTCACTCTCACTCACTCATTCACTGAACCACTTAATCCTGGAGCCTATGTCAGCTGACACTGGGCGAAGGCAGATACACCCTGAACAGCTCGCCAGACCATCAAAAGGCCTATTTTTTTATTCATACTCCCACTCACACTCAAAAGCAATTTGGAACAGCCAGTTAGCCTGACGTGCATGTCATCAGACTGAGGGAGGAAACCAGACTGCCTGAGAAAACAGCACAGGGGGAATATGCAAACTTCATGCAGAAATGCCGAAGCTCAGGACCCAAACCCAGGACCTTCTCGCTCTGAGGCTGATGTGCTAACCACTATGCCACTGTGCTGCCCATAATAGTCCAAAATATATACCTTAATGATATCGTTCTGTATTGAGTGTGAGTGTTTGTGTGGGTGTTTTAGCCCTGGGACGGACTAGCGAGCTGTTCAGAGTGTACCCTGCCTTACTCAGCCACCCAGAGTCGGCTGAAATAGGCTTCAGCTTCACTATGACCCTTGAAAGATGAAGCAGTTTGGCAAATAAGCAATTGAATTAATATTTTCATGTTTATACAAACTGTACATCAGATTTATCAATTTAGTCAAGTGAATAGGGATTGTAATGTTTCACTAGAGCACTTCCTTTACTGAAGGTTATGTTTCATAGAAAAAAAAATCTTTATTTTTACCAATCGATGGAGAAACTTTTCTACAATTCCAAACAAGGACATTGGTCCAGGCAAAATGACAGCAAGTAGATTCACTATGTAATGACTTAATCCTATTTTCCCCTTTTGTTTTAACAGATGCAACGTGGACAGCAAGGTTTCCAGGGTAGCCTGGCTGAACCGTACCACTATTCTCTTCACGGGAAATGAGAAATGGTCACTGGACCCACGAGTGGTCTTGCTGAATAACACAGCAAGGACAGAGTACAGTATAAAGATCCTGGACGTGAACTTGCATGATGAAGGGCCGTACGTGTGCTCCATCCTCACAAACAAGAAACCCGAGTCCACCAAAGTTCATCTCATCGTCCAAGGTAAAGCGCTTTTTAAAGCCAATCTTCTCAGGTAGTTTTGGAGATTTGTAAAGTGCAGCAGCCTTTTTATTTTTCTCCTTTTATTTTTATATATATATATATATCTATATCCACACCAGAAAAATAATTAAATAAAATCTTGCCGGTCACCATTTTCATCACTCACTGCTGGGATTACAGAAGTGGTATCAAAACTGGCGGGGGATTGTTTTTGGCTCGCTTGACATTTCAGCAAGATGGTTAAAGGTGAAGAACAACTTCGATTCTCCTTCCGCAGACTGATATAATTAAACGAATCTCTCCAGACGTGACTCCCCGTGATGAAATTGGGATTTAATCTGGGTTTAATTTCAAATCGTTGATAGATATTGATTTAGGACACACAGCAGAGGGAGGGAGAGAAAGAGAGGAAGCAAGAGAAAAAGCGTTCGAGCACTGGCCATCACTCAAAGCCACCACTGACTAAATCAGCTGTCAAAATGCAGACTTTTGTCATCATTTATACTGCAATTTCCCTCACGTTTGCTTTTCAAAATCAATTAGCATTGCTTGAATCTTGATCTTTTCTGGCACAGAAAATGTTTCAATGTGTTATTTTACAACAGGATAATTTTATGTACAATAAATAAATAAGAAATATTTTTAACAACCTTTATTTTTTAACAGCTCTTTTAAGCAAATAGGGATTAAGTGAAAAACATGATTTTTATATATATATATATAGAGTAAGAAAGCACTTTTTTGCTTAAATTAAACACCTTCTTATCTCCTGTTCATTAACTTTTGGCACTTATTCCTGACACTAATTACTCCTTATGCAAAATAACTAAACAAATAAATAAGATAAGGCAATTTATTTTGTAGAGATTAGATACACCAAGTGTTAATTAGTATTTGAGCTTCTAATAAAATGTGTTGTAGTTTTGCAAAAATGCTTAGTTTACAGTGTAATTACTTGAGATTTCCTCTTATCACGTTATTAAAATGCACAAGCACTGAGGAGCTGATTAATTGAGGGCTTATGTCGTTTCAGCTATAAGTACTGCATTCAGTGTGCTTCTTGCATGGATTGTTTCATTAAATTAGCTACAAGAAATACAACTTATGTAAAATAAAAGGAAACAAAAATAAATTTAAAAAAGATATAACACATAACCAGTTTAAAAACTTTACTTGAATTTTATTCTTAAGGTCTTGCGATGAACTTGTTGAGCTGTTCAGAGTGTATCTTTGTCCTCCCACCTTCTCCCAGAGTTCTCAGATAAGCTCCAGCCACCCCATGACCCCAAGTGGCTCAATGAGTAAATATAAATAAATAAATAAACAAACAAACAAAGAATTAAATAAAATAAAGTAAAAAAATAAATAATTAAAGCAACGTAAAATTAAAAAAAATAAATAAAATAAATGGTGGATTGGTGCAACCTCTGCTGTAAATCGGAGCTTGTACCGGTCCGTTGGGGTTGAAGAGGGAGCTGAGACGAAATGCAAATCTCTAAATTTACCAGTCAACCTACGTTCCAACCCTCAGCCATGGTCATGAGCTCTGGGTTTTGACTGAAAGAACATGATTACGGATACAAGCGGCTGAAATGAGCTTTCTTCGCAGGGTGGCTAGGTGGCTAGATAGGGTGAGAAGCTCGACCATCCGGGAGGAGCTCGGAGTAGAACTGCTGGTCCTCCGTGCTGAGAGGAGCCAGTTGAGGTGGCTTGGACATTTCATTAGAATGCCTCCTGGACGCCTGACTGGTGTGGTGTTTCAGGCCTGTCCAACTGGGAAGAGACCACAGGGTCGACCCAGAATATGCTGGACTGTGTCTCTCGGTTGGTCTGGGAACGCCTCGGTGTCCCCCCGAAAGAGCTGGAGGAAGTGGCTGGGGAGAGGGACGTCTGCACCTCACTGCTTAGGCTGCTACCCCTGCGCCCTGACCCACGGATCAAACGGAAGAAGATGATGATAATGAAAATAAAATACTGAAGAGTAGGAATGTAAGAAAACCTGAAGGAGAAGAAGAAGAAGAAGAAGAAGAAGAAGAGGAAGAAGAGGAAGAAGAATACCATTAACTCTTTCTTATATGTAGCATTTTCAGTGCATTATATTTTCATATGTTGGTTTGACTGGTGAATATTACATGTATTGAGGCATTTTGTCTCTCATAATTGAGTACTTAGCCTGATTAGAGTGCATTACATCTAAACTTGACGTTCTTGACATGTAAATTTATCTGTTCAGTCTGTTTTATTATTTTACAAGAATACGTAACACATCATTATCCGCTCATTTTCATTCGATCATTTTATTCATTGAGTGATATATATATATATCCATGCAGTGTTCTGGAGAGTGTTTTCAACATCTGTGTCATGAATTCACTCCTTACCAATTATATAGTCCTCCAACCCCCACCCCCCCTGTCATAACACATCTCTGCTGAAAGCATTCCCAGTTCACACACAGCCAGCCCACCCTCTGTTATCACTCAGTATTGATTGAAGGTTATCATGACATCGCATTACAAATGGTGAAATAACAGTTGATATAAGCAGGGAAAAGGTTATAAATCTACCAACAAGAAACACTGAAACTGCCTTTAGTAGCATTATTTAACAAGACTCTCATCCATTATACAAAGCTTTGCTTTGCTTTGGTTTAGAAGGTACTATAACTCCAATTATTGGTCAAAAATATGATTCCATATCTCTGACTTTTACAATTTAACTTTTACAAGTATAACAATAACTTTTTGCATCATTAGTGTCGCAGCTTATTCAGTAAAAAATTAAACTGAAAATAAAATAACAATAATAATATTAGTAATACTACTACTACTAGTACTACTACTACTAATAATAGTTATCATAAAAATATTAATAGTAATAATAATATTATTATTAGTAGTAGTAGTAGTAGTAGAAGTAGAAATGAAAATGATAATAATAATAATGATGATGATGATGATGATGATGAAAGCAAGGACTTCCATAGCTTTCTAAAGCGTGCAAAGGGTGTTGGACAGTAACTCAACATTGTTCTTGATTATGTTGATGGTGAGGTATTGCTGGACGGTACTACGATGGGTGTCAACCAAGTGAAGTCAACCATAAAAACAGCATAGTGTCACAAGTTTGTGGAGAAACTCACTCACACAACCATTCACACTCACACCTAGAACCTTGGAACCACCAATTAGACAACTGCACATGTTTCTGGACTTTGGGAGGCAACCGGAGTACCCAGAGGAAGCCCACGCAAGCACGAGGAGAACATGCAAACTCCGCACAGAAATGGCTGAGCCCAGGAAACGAACCCAATCGGACCTTCTTGGCAATCACAATTTTTTTTTGTCCATTTTATTATAGCAGAAAACTGCAATTTAATTCAGCCTAAAAAAATTTAAAAGATTATGGATAAAAGTTAATAAATTGTTGCAATAAATGTATAGAATATTACCTCTGTGTGTCATATTCCACTACCTAAGGATGAACGGTGTTTTAAAATGCTCTCTAGCAAACTTCAGCTAGGCTTGGACATGTACTGGCTTAAGCAGGGGGACACGTCTGGCACTGCAGGATTTGAGTCATTGGCTCTTATTTGTCAGTGGCTGTCCTGCTATGGCCCAAACAGCTTACGTAAAGAGACATGATGGCATGGCTCGTTCCTTCTACTACTGCCTGCGTCGTGCTTGTGGCTTTGACTCCGAGGTCCTGCCTTGGTATGATCCTGAACATGTTCAGGGCGTCATGGAAAGTGATAGCTTCAAACTGTTGTGGAATACGCCCATCTACAGCCTTCAAAAAATAGAAGCTAACAAGCCTGATCTTGTCTTGTTTGACAAACCGAATGAAGTTATTTATATCATCAAATTTTCTGTCCCTTTTGACAGTGATGTGATTGGCAAGATTCAGGAGAAAAATACCAAGTATGCAAACCTTGCTTTTGAAATGTCTCGCCTGCATCCACAGTACACAGTCGTCTGACTCCCCATTGTTCTCGGCGCCCTTGGTTTGGTGTCTCGTGACCTTCTAACACAGGTTAAGAGAGTACCCGGGTTTGCTACTGGGAGCACAGCCCTTCTGACAGTCTGGGCAATGCAGAAGGCTGCAATACTGGGGAGTCTTTATATTCTCCGAAAAGTTCTTGGTGGGTTCAACTAGGCAGTGCTTCCTGGGAAAAATTCCATTCACTGTCTGGGTTGCGTGTAGAAGGGGCAAGGCTACCTGAGCTGATGATGAGCCTAACCAGCCTGATGTGCCAGGACCACCCGCCCCTCTTCTGCTGCATATATTCATTTTTAACTCAACATAATAATAATAATAATAATAATAATAATAATAATAATAATAATAATAACTTATCAGAACATAAGAATAATTATGCCACTTGCTTGGGGTCTGGCAATTAGATATTTATTTTTAGCTGTCTCTGACAACCTATACATGTGTACCAAATACACAATGCATTCAAACCTAATAATTTAAAAGCCTTGTTATGGGCTTAATAACTCGCTAGTGGGGTAATTAGTAAGCTTGTGACTTAGCTAATTAACAATTATTAGCTGACAGGTTAAAGGAGATAGATGCTGAATAGTAAACAGACATCTACCAGACTTCCACCGACCCTGAGGGGGATAATTGTTTAAGTACATACTACACAGGAACAGGTAAAGAATATTTTACATTATTTAAGCATGACAGTGTCAGTGGCGCTCCGAGCGGATGTGTATATGTTACATTTCCAGTAGTGATTACAGCAGAGTAGCCTAGTGCTGTTCTTGAGCTAACAAATAACTTCAGTAACAACAAAAAAACGCCTGATGTTTATTTAAATAAGATTCATGTTTTAAGACTTGTTTAGAGTTTTGGTATATGGTACACTAAAAGAAAGAAAATAGTGCTCCTTAATGGCTCAAAGTTATAGACTACACGAAACAGAGACAACAGAAAAAATCGAACCAAAACAAGATTAATACTTTGGGGTTTTTTTCATTTTGTTTTTCCAAAATCACCTGCTTGGTCATGTGTGCTTCATGTATCTTTAAAAATGCCTTTAGAATTTGTATAAATTGCCTTTTTTTTAACCCTAAAAATCACAAGAGCCATTTTGCAAAGATTTCTTCATGTTTTTTCGGATGGCATTTTTTATTTTTTTAAATTTTCAGAATTAGGGACGATATTAAAATGAGATGATAACACAATTAAGAAATCTAATAATTCCTAATGTTATACGAAAGCCAAATTCTTTGATTGTTTAACTTAATTAATAATTAAAAATATTTTCAAAGGGTTCTGTCTTTCTTTCTATCTTCGGCATAGAACCTCTTCGAAACAGTCATCAAATCTTCAGCTCTCCCCAGGGCTGTGATATTCGAAGCACATTAGGAGGCAAGACATATCATATAACCTTCGTTGCTTTCTTCATGTTTTTGCTGTCTGTCTTAGTGAGAAATTTGTTAGTTTTCTTTTCCTTCAGAGTTTGAAGGTGGCCAGCTATTCTCTTGCTAGCTTTCTCTGGCAGAAATGGGAGGAGGGAAGAGGATTATTGGCGAATATCAATCATGCAATATTCCATTAACTTTAATGATAGAATAAGTCAGCCCGTAAAAGAATATCAAAAATTAATCACATGTATAATAATCTAAGATAATAAACTAACCAGATAGCATTGTTGTCATGTAATGTATACTAACAGCTGTGAAATACAGTGTATACTACACTTGTTTCTGAGCTAACACATTTGTATTTACTGTATTGATCATATTATAATATGTGTACTTTCTGACCTTCTTATTGGTTGACAAAATATATTACTTCATAGCAATGCCAAGGAAGTTCTGCGTTTACAGTCATGTTCAGACTTGCAGTGGTCTTATAACAACCTTAACTTGTTCAGATATTTTTGCAATGGACGTTACAATGAGAAAATAGCAAGTAAAAAAAATAAGAGCATGTAATGCAATGTACAGTAATGCAGCCAGCGTGGCGTGTGTGTGGCAGAGCTAAGGGCTAAATCCCTACTTTTAGGACACCTTTTGAACAGCAGCCAGTATAGGTTTTATGCACACAGTTTCCTGCTCTAGGACATTTTTCATGTGTAATTTTTAGTGTTTATAAACACCGTTCAGCCATAACATTAACAACAATATATCCACAGACAGGTGAAGTAAATAACATTGATTATTATACAGTATACACTATTTGGGAACAGTGTGGTCTGATTAGACCGCTATCTTAGGAATAAAGAAATAATTTTTACGAGTGGATAATGCTTAGTCAAAATGAGCCAAAACTATGGACACTCACAGTTTGTCATTGGACGTTCACATTTTAAAATAAACCATAAAAATACCTTCCAGCTTCCAGAGTGCAGTTGATTTATTTTATTTTTATTTTTTAGGTGAATATGGAGCTATTTTATTTCTTTAAAAAAAGGTACTGTCAGTGTTTTTGTTTGAGCCATACCGTTACCTCAATATACTTGTCGGAATAATTTTTTGGTTCAAGAAAAACTCAAAGCTACTCATTTCTCACAGCTAATAATTTAGTAGCAAAATTACTAAGCACAAGTAAGTGTGTGTGTGTGCGTGTGTGTGCGTGTGTGTGCGCGCGTGTGTGTGTGTGTGTGTGTGTGTGTGTGTGTGTGTGTGTGTGCGTATTTGTGTGTGTGCCTTGCGAAAGTATTCAACCCCCCCACACCCCACACCCTCCTTGGCATTCTTCATGTTCTTTTGCCTCACAGCCCAGAATTTAAATGGATTGTTTGAAGGTTTTCGTGATTTTATTTACAGAACATGCCTACAACTTTAAAGATGTGATTTTTAATTTTTTTATTTTTTTTTTATCATGAAGCAGACAACAAATAGGAACAAATAACAGAAAACTTCAGCCTCTATGAGCTTGCCTCATCTTGCCACTGGGATTCTTGACCATTCCTCAATACAAAACTGCTTTAACTCCTTCATGTTGGATGGTTTCTGTTGGTGAGCAGCAATGTTCAAGTCTGACCACAGATTCTCAATTGGATTGAGGTCTGGGCTTTGACAAGGCCATTCCAACACATTTAAATGTTTCCCCTTAAACCACTCGAGTGTTGCTTTAGCAGTATTCTTCAGGTCATTGTCCTGCTGCAATGTGAACCTCCGTCCCAGTCTCAAATCACCGGCAGACTGAAACATTCCATTTTTCCCTCGACTCGGATCAGTTTCCCAGTTCCTGCTGCTTAAAAACATCCCTACAGCATGATGCTGCCACCATGCTTCACCGTGGGGATGGTGTTCTTGGGGTGATGAAATATGTTGGGTTTGTGCCAGACATAGCGTTTTCTTTGGTGGACGAAAAGTTCAATTTTAGTCTTATCTGACCAGAGCACCTTCCTCCACACATTGGGGGAGTCGCCCACATGCCTTTTAGCAACCTCAAAACGTCCCTTCTTATTTTTAACACTAAGTAATGGCTTTTTTGGCATGGCATGTATAGGTGGACTTCATTTCACTAATTATGTGACTTCTGAAGGTAATTGGTTGCACCAGAACTTTTGAGTGGCTTCATAGCAAAGGGGGAGAATACATATGCAAATGCCAATTATTTATTTATTTGTTTATTTATTATTCTTTATTATATATAATTTTTCTCTTTTCACTTCACCAACTTAGACTATTTTGTGCAGATCCATCACATAAAATTCAGATTTAGAAAACATTTAAATTACAGGTTGTAATGTAAAAAAAAGGTAAAAAGCCAAGCGGGGTGAATACTTTTGCAAGGCACCGTATACATTTGTACAGAAGCAATAGAAATCTGGAAATGGAAAAAAAAAACCCCACTGAATACACTGAAGTAGTATAAGTGGTACATTTAGCGACATCTATTTCGCCTTTATGCATAGGTGCAAATTTTCTCAGTTCAGTGGCTGCCAAGGATTAGGCAGGAAGTGACTAGCCCATGGACATGACTAGTTCTTGTAGGAAGCTGAAAAAATGAACAAGTGTAAAAGGATCGGAGTGACTTTGACATGGGCCTCATTGTGATTTCTAAACGACTGGGTCTATTCATCTTTAAGGTCAGGTTTAAGGTCTTGTGGGGTGTTCCTACAAAAGGTGGTCCAAGGAAAAAACTGGCAAGAATGTCATGCGTGCCCAAGGCTCATCAATGCATGTGGGGGATGAAGGCTAGTACGCCTGGTCTGATCCCACAGAAGAACTCCTGTAGCACAAACCGTTGAATCTGCTCATGCTGGCTATAAGAGCAAGGAGTCAGAACACAGTGCATTGCTGTTTACTGCGTATGGAACTGCCTAGCCACAAATCAGTCAGGTGTTGTTATTGCTGATCGGTGTATATAAGACTGTATGTATTATGCTGCACCAAGGTACAGTGGCTCACAACAAGAAGGTTCTGAGTCCGACCCTCATGGTAGAGTTGGGGCTTTCTGTGTGGAGTTTCCTTCAAATTTGTGTAGATCCCTTCACTGATGTTCAAGGGAGGAGATGTCAACTACTGATAACTTTTTGCCTTGCCATCATACATTATGTTACTTATAATATAAGATAATATAACATATTATGTCCAGTATGTTGCTGATTATAAAAGGAAAGAAAGTGCAACCTTTCTGCAGTAAAAAACTCACATTTGTGTCAAAATCTCCAATTTCTCTAGTTGTCTTTAGCAGCTAACATTTAGTATGAATAGTTGTTGAAAGTGAAACATCACAGTCAGCCAAGAGAATAAAACACTGGGCCAATGAGGGAACTGAGCTGTATTGCATAGCCCAAGTATTTCAGGAAGAAAGGAAAAAACAATGAATAAATAAATAAATTAAAAGGAAAAAAAGGAGTGTTGGCATTTATTGATGTGCACATTAGCTTGTATGCTAGGATGTAGAATAAAGCTGGCTCCTAGGCTCTGAGAAAGTCTCTCTTGGGATCGTTGTCTGGATAGAGGTTGGTTTTGCCCAGCTTCCTGCACCTGAGCCAGCATTGTCCAGGTGGTAGCAGAACTGGACAAGATTTTAAAGCTCAGCTGTGTGAAGCAGGTTTAAAGATTAAGGTAGACAGAAGCTGATGATGAATAGAATGAACACTGAGCACCAAAAAAAACACTGCAGTGAGAACATATGCATGTCTCTCCCTTAAGCTATTTCACATAATTGGACAAAAAGGCAGATAGGAAGCTATATCGTAACTTCAGTGAACAAAAGGAAAATTTACACCATGGTGAGTGTGTAACCCGAAACAAAACGCTTTCTATATTATGGCATCTCAGTAATGACTGTATAGATAATGACATTGGATTTATTTTACTGTGAAACACTGTAGTGGAAGTATTTCTAATTATTTTTCTAATTATTTTATTTGTTCAGGAAACGAGCTAAAATATTTATTAAAATGGTCTTGTTTAGTTACATGCCTGGCATGTTTGTCTAGTTTTGTATTTGTACAGGATATTGTAAGTGAATAGCATATGTATTGGAAATGTATTCATAACCATGTACAATGATACAGGTACGCTATACCAGCACAGTCCTGATTTGAGAAATTGGTTTTACTGTTTTGTAGATTTCTGTCCAATCTATTTGCTTTTTGGGCCCGCACCATCATGTCCTGTGGGTAGGATCATTTTACTTTATCCTGCCTTCCAAGCCAAACACTTCTAGATCATGTCTTGGATTAGCGCTACACCTATTTCTGTGGTGGATGATGGTGGTTGGACGGGTTTGTAAAAGGGTAAAAAGGCCTTATCGTCTTCCGAGGCATCGATCTTCTGCATTGATCAGCGGTAATACGAGCAGAGGCGCACAATGTGTTAGAGAAGGGCGCAATTTGAAACCTGCCATTTTGACCTGAGTTTTCTCTAAAGTATACAAATATTCAAATGAAAAACTGCCATCTGGAGAAGACAAATGAAGGTTATTGCTATTCAGTTGTTCAAAAACTTATTTTAGCTTCAGATCTTCCAAGCTACAGTGTCGATTATATGGATAATGCTACTTTTATATATGTTTGTGTCTAATTCTTAGCTGATTTTAGATACTGTAAATCAGAACATACAGAGAAAAATCTTTACAAAACATTTTCACTAAAATGAACTTCATAGTACAAGCTTTTTAATTGCCAGAAAATTATGCTTTTATTCCAGTGTTCCAGTCCAAAAGAAACTTCATATAGCACCTATGATCTGAAACCTTTGTCATTTAATATTCCTGAGCAAGTACCAGAATTAAAAACCTGGGATGGAAATCACAAGGGACCATCCAACAAATTATTATTATCACAATACCTACTGTAGGTGCCAATTCAATTTGTATTGAGATTCTGTTATTATTGTGATTTTATAAATATCCTGATTCCTTATTACATTTCCTCTCTTTTTTCTTTGAAAAGAAAGTCATAGCTCAGATGTTTTAAAACCTTGAAGCTTTAATATAAATTGGGGGGGGGGGGGGGGGGGGGGACATTCAAACTATACAAAATTACATCAAATACAATTGTTGAAAAGAATAATTATTTTGGAGCCAGAGTGGTGAAATTTGAATCACATATATGAATCTCTTTATTTGTTATGCAGTGAGTTTAAAAAGTCAGCAAAGTGTTTTACTTTTCCTGCTTTGTTTCACTTGGTATTAATTTCCCATTTATATGAACTAATAAAGAAAACAATTTACAGTTGAAAAATATGTAATTAAATAAATGTGTGTGTGTGTTTATATTTGAATATTTGTGATGCGCTTAGTAAAAAAAAAAGTTTTAGCTGTGAGAAGTGAGTAGCTTTTTTAATAACTGATTTAATAGGGTGCCTTTACGAGCAGAGTTACAATGACTTTTAAAAGAAGAAAAGAATCAGTCATGTGAAATGGAAACAAGTTGTACTGCTTGCTCCCAAATACAACAGTCTGGGTTTTTTTTTCCTGACTCTTAATTTTTTATCATGTTTTACCACTGTATTAATAAGAAATACAAAATAGAAGTTGTAAAAATAAACAAGGAACTCAAAGATTTATAACATAATTTTGTTGAATTTTAGTTTAGTAGCTAGCTATAAAAAGACAAGTACGATGGTGGTGACAGTAGATCTGCAATGAAGTATAGTGAACAGGCTAAAGCACTGCTGCCTTGCTCTTTTTAGTTAGTGGGTAATTGACCAACATTTTAAAAAGACCAACACTGATCCATTCATCCATTTGCTGAACTGCTTAATCCTACTACAGTCACAGGGAGGCTGGAGCCCATCTCAGCCTACAATGGGCGAAGGCAGGTACACCATGGTGACTTTACCAGTCCATCAAAGTGCAATGCACACACACACACAAACACACACACACACACACACACACACACACACACACAACTATACACACTCACACCTAAGGACAATTTAAAACAGCCAGTGCATTTATATAGACTATGGGAGGGAACTGGAGTCCCCGGAGGAAATCCATCAAGCACAGGAAAAACATGCAAACTCCACACAGAAACATACAGTCACCGAGCCAGGGACTCCAACCCATCTGTGCTAACCACTATGCCACCATGCCGCACAAGGCCACCGTGAAAGATATTTAAACCAAAACATTGAACTAGACTTTTTATTGACAAACAAATCTTGCATGACACTGATGCAGTAATTATACAGATTAATACAAAAGTAGTTCAGGATAGATTTTTCTTTTAATTACACTTGCCTAAATGTCAGATTATGGGCTATGTGTAATGAGGTATTGATATATTTAATTTCATTTTGTTATTACAGCATGTCAGGGATAGGAGCAGAGGCAGTTGCACAGACGAAGAAAATATATATTTATATATATATATATAT
>JAOUQZ010000008.1:6729847-6743212 GCA_028564935.1 Neosilurus hyrtlii | reverse complement strand
TATATATACACACACACACACACACACACACACACACACACACACACACACACACACACACACACACACACACATATGTGTCTCATAATTTCATAAATATTGTTTGTGTAGTGGTTAGCACATCCACCCCTCAGCAAGAAGGTCCTGGGTTTGATTCCCAGCTCGGGCGTTTCTGTGTGGAGTATGCATTTTCTCCCTGTGCTTGCGCCGGTTTCCTCCCACAGTCCAAATTGCCCCTAGGTGTGAGTGTGAGCATGAATAGTTGTGTGAGAGATAGCCCTGTGATGGCCTGGCGAGCTGTCTAGGGTGTACCCCGCCCTTGCCAAGAGTCGGCTGAGGTGGGCACCAGCCTCCCCTCGACCCTAATTAGCGATTAAATGTCTTATAAAAGGAATGAATGAATATATATATTGGTGTATATATAATTAGTGCTATAAAATTAACAGATATTTACTTGGAAAAACAATAAAATAGAATGAAAAGACTGATATTTTGGGCAGTACACAGTAAGAGAAGCACCTAGTAAACACACAGGTGAGGTTTTGCTGGATGTGCAGTGTTGCACACAGAATTCTTATACTGCAGCATCTACAGTCAATATCAGTCACTACTATCACACGGAGTGCATTGTGCTTTTGGAAGTGGATGAACTCTAGCTGGCCTCGGCTGCACTGTTCCAGCCAGGTGAAGCATGGAGTGCTAAAACACACACACACACACACACACACACACACACACACACACACCCAACATGGCTCGACACTGACATTCACTGTTCTGTCAGCTTTTTGGTCTAACAAGCTTTCACCAATCACCATCCTACTGTGACAGTGCCCTCTCAAAAACAAACCTTCTCTCTGAGAGCCTGCTACGCATGTCAGTGATTTAGAGGGAAGCAAATGCCAGTTGTCAGAAGGCAGCAGTAAAGATTGTTTTGCCTGGATACTGTGAGGACGTAAATGTTCCATTGGGAACCTCAGCTTTTGGCATCTGAAGCAAGAACAACATAATGGTGCAAAGTTAAAGTGACTGTACTTAAGATGAGGACAGATTGCATGGTGTTTGGTGTGCTATTCGTTTTGGGTGGCCCTGGTAAAGGTGACAAGAAGAAAGTTTGCATTAATTCTTAAGAGAAATGTGGCTGTGGCACAAGAAGGCGTGAGACACATGGTGCTTTTCTGAGCTGTTTGTTGACTAGATAAGACCAAATGGAAATGTTACATGAAGGTCTTTCAAATGAAATTCAGATTTGATGCTAATTTTGGGAGTGTCACAGGAAAATAAAAGTAACAGCAGAAGCCTGACTAGTGTGACATATTTTTGTCAGATTATCCTTTAAATTCTGATATTCCACTGCTACTTCTGAGGAAGACGAATGTCATACCATGCTGCAGACTGTGAAACCATAAATTTTATCTTAACTAAAGAATTTCATTTCATTCACAGTAACTATATGAGTAGGTAATCCATGTGTTTCCGTGTTCGAGCATTTCTGCAGTTTTTACACTGGCCAGGGCTATGAATATTTGGGGGCAGCTGTAGCCTGACGCTTAGAGAAGCGGGTTTGGGACCTAAAGGTCGCTGAGTCTCGAACCAGCAGGAAAAATGTGTGGCAAGGGGAGTGAGCTGCACCTTCCCTTCCTCCACCTTCAGGGCAGAAGTGCCCTTGAGCAAGGCACCTAACCCCCAGCTGCTCTCTGTGCCAATGTGTACCACCCCACTGCTCCAAGTGTGTGAGCTCACTGTTTATGTGTGTGTGTGTATGTGTGTGCTCACTTTGGATGGGTTAAAGGCAGACACGATAACCTCTCTTGCGGGATTAATACAATATATATATATACATATTCTGGTCTGGTCAATGTATCCACCACAGGACACTACTGGCCAGGCATGATTTGGGTGATATGAAATTTTGCTATCATAGCAGTTAACAATGTCTTCCTGCAGCTTTATCATCTTTTTATGTGTACACCTGTCAGATAACCTGATCTGGAGGCAGAAGCAAATTCAGTTAAAGAGTTTATCTGAAACAACGCAGATAACTTTAAGACATAATACAAAACCCTGGAACATGAAACAGATGTACAATCAGGCAAGCAACAAGCAACAAGCAACAATACAGGGGTGAAATAAAAAATGCAGAAACTTGGAGCAAAACAAAATAAAAAACAGTGTAGGAATCACAATGGATTAGGTTTAAAAGTTGAGTCATGCAAATAACACCGAGCATCACTTTACAAAATAGTTGTGGCTAGGAGTCTGTATATATATGTGCTTGGTTGTAGTTGGTATGTAGAATGAGGATTAACAGGTATGTAGGATAAGAAGTCCCCTATGGCTATGTTTGTAAACCACTAAAGATCGGGAAGTAAAATCCGCTATGGATTCCGGTGCTAGCATGACAACACCTCAATCAGATGAAGTAAAAATCCTAAGACTAATGATATAGAATTTTTTAAGTTAATGCTATCAATCGCGTACTAAATATTGGATTGGTGGCAGGGTGCAATAATGTCCTTGGGCTTGGAGAGGGCATTTCTGTATAAATATATCATGTTCTTCTCGTGCTTGTGTGGGTTTCCTCCAGGTACTCTGGTTTCTTCCCACAGTCCAAGGACTTGTACATCAGGCTAATTGGCTGTTTCAAATTGTCCCTAGTTGTGGATGTGAGTGTGAATGGTTGCATGTGTATTGGTTCTACAATGGACTGGTGAGCTGTCCAGGGTGTACCCTGCCATTGTCCAGAGTCAGCTGAGATCATAGTAGGATTTAGTGGTTCGGCAACTGAATGAGTAAGTAAACATTGGAAACACATGGTGGTGCCGATGGTAGAATTGATGCCTTATTGATCTAAAGGCCCTGGGTTGATCCTGAGCTCAGGTTATAGTCTGTATGGCATTCCATATGTTCTTGGTGGGGTTTCCATGGGGATTCCTTCCATCCACATGTTTAGTAGCTGTAGTTGAATAATTTCAGTAGACTGAAGTGGGGGCTCTAGTTTGTCCTACATGTTAAGGGATCCTGTATGCAAATGAGTTTGTGTGCATTGTGCCCTTCCATGGACTCGAGTCCCATTCAGGGTGTAGTCCATCCACTTACTCATGGATTCTGTCAGACTGATCCTCGGCTACTGATGCTGACTCTTGGAACATGGAATGTCACCTCTGTAGCGGGGAAGGAGCCTAAACTGGTGCGTGTGGTTGAGAGATACTGACTATATATAGTTAGACTCACCACAACACAGTGTTGTGGGCGGAGCTGAATGAACCTACCAATCACGGTGAGGTATATGGCTCTCAGGGGCGGGACATCAGCCGGGTTTGATGCAAGCAGAGAAACACTTCTCAATGAGTGAAAGTTACAGCAGCGTTGCCATGGAGAGGTTTCTTACGTGCCTGACTGGCTGCCTCGTTTCTATTGGGCTCACGCGGACATTCGGCCCAAAGCGCTGCATTCACAATACTTCAAAATAAAAGTGTTTTTAAGTTGCCGCCCAGCAGGACATTATACATATATAAATAAATATATATACTTAGACACACATGTCAGTGGCACTTAGAGAGTTAATATGAGGTCTCTCTCTCTCCCTGATAAAATAAATCAAAGTGATGCGAACACGGCGAGATAAAAGAACAGTAGGAACTTAATGCAGCCGAATGCAGAGTCTGCAGTCACACAGCGACACCATCGGCAATAACAGTCCCCAGTATAACAGTAACCCGGACCAATTATAGGGTCGCACTGATATCTGTGGGTCATTGTTTTTTATTTGCATTGTATTTGCTTTGCCTCACACAATAAACTTTACATATATTTCTATATGATGTAAAAAGGAGTCAAAAAAAATGACATCAACAGCAGCACGATGTCATTTCCGCTTCCTTTTCCAGTAACGACAGCACGCCGGATAACAGTCCGCGAGCCTTTTTTGCGCTCGCTATCGCGGTACTTTCTACCATCTACAAATGTGTTCACGTCATCATAAAAGACATGAACATCAAGCATAAAAACGAAGGAGCCGCTACCGAGCTTTTTTCCGCCGACCGCCGTGCTGCGGTTACAAGAAAAAGGAAGCGGAAGTGACGTTCTCCGTGCGTCGGCTTGATTGAAACTTCAAGGCAAGAGAAGCCACGTTCAGAAGAACAGTTCATGTTCTTCAATGTTCCATTCATGTTCAGGACAATTCATGTTCAGAAGAAGGTTAAAGGTTAAAGAATTGTGTTAATACAGACATTAGAATCTGAATACAGCAGATATAGAAGACTGAAGAAACCTTATATAGTCCCTGACCAGAGAAATCTAATTATTATTATTAAGATTATTATTATTTTATTTATTTATTTATTACTAATTTATTTATTTATTTTCTTATTAATTCTTATTTTGTTTATTTATTTTTTCATCTTATTTTGTGTTAAAATATAAAAATAAAGAGATTTGAGAAGATTGAAAATTTAAAAACAAAGCTTTTCTTGTGGAAAACCTGATGCGGCCCAGTATCACCCAGACTCCGCCTCCAGTGGCCCCTGGGTAAATAGAGTTTGAGACCCCTGTTTTAGTGGATATAATTAAACTTCTATTCAGCTTCCTCTCATCAAGGCTAAGACATTATATTCATGGAATAACTGTTAATTATTTTTAGGTCATAGTGCCTGTCCCCCCAGTGCAGCTAACTTGGTTATCAAATTCCGGCCATGCCTCTCACTGTCTGCGGTAAAAGAACCATTGCTGATTTTTGTCAAGAGTAGCTGCATAGCCGTCAGCTTGTTTCTGCCCTGCGATGGCCTGGCGAGCTGTCCGGGGTGTACTCTGCCCTCGCCCAGAGTTGGCTGAGATGGGCGCCAGCCTCCCCGCGACCCTAATTAGGATTAAGTGGTTCAGAAAATGAATGAATGAATGAATATTTCCTGGCCCTATGTCTGTAAAATGCAAAAATTCATCTGAAGTTAAAATTTAATCAATATCAATGGTTGGAGCAGAGATAGAATTAATTCAGCTTATCAAATGATTTATGTCCCTACTAACTGTACAGCCAAACAAGAAGTGTAGGTCAGCTCATGTATCCCAGCCAAAATAAAGACACAAATCCTCCTTTCACAATGATGTTGTCTCAATTCCTTCCTGATTTTAATATGATGTGGTAATATGTTCTGCTTGGCTACACCAGATATCAAGAGACTACTGCTTTTCTTTGTTTTGAACATTTAATGAGGGGGAACATTCTTCTCCATCTTGCTGGTAGAGAAACAGCAGGGAATACGGTCAAGTTCCACTGGGAGTCTCCAAGCAACAGAGCTGAGAGATTACTTAGCTTTTGTATTCTAAATATCAACGCAAAAATCAACATAATACAAGAGTCTGAGCAATTCCAGACATGCTAATACATCTGACTAAAAAAAAATTTTTTTTTAAAAAAGAGAGAAACATACAAGTCAGAATATTCTGCATTTCATAAACATGCCTTCCAGAAGTACATTTCTTACAGAAAGGACATGCTGGGGACTTTCAGGAATACAATGCTCCTTCATTCATTCTTCCATTCATTTGCTGAACTGCTTAATCCTGTCAGGGTTGCAAGAAAGACTCTGGGTGAAGGCACCCTAAACAGCTCACCAATCAATCACAGGGTAAACACACACAACCATTCATGTGCACACTCACACCCAGGGACATTTTTGAATTAATTAAACTTAAGAAGGTCAGTACTGCCAGTATCTACCTGGGACATACACTGAACCACAAATGACTTGAAAAATCTCGGTCCAGAGCATGTAAACATCAATGTTAAATCAATAGCAGCTATATAAATCTCAGGACTCACTATATTATGCACAATATATCTGTGTTTTCAACACCAGTCTTCTAGTAGTTGTGATGTACCAGTGGTATTTTAATGCTTTTCCCTAATCTATTACACTTGAGTCAAGGCAGGAGAAACCTGATTTGGGTTTGGCTGGGTGTGATAGAGCAGTAAAAATACTATGCAGGGCACAGTGCAGTGCATGCTGTGCACTCCAGGTTCAGCTTCATTAGACACCTCTCAAGTGGGGCCAAGACTGATATGTTTTGCTGTGAACAGGCTGAGGGAATGTAGCTTCGATATTATATACACATACAACTAAGCTATCGAGCCAAAGGATTTGGCAGTGACTTCCAATACCGTATTATGCAAACTGAGGTGGCCAATTTTTATATGAAAAAATTTTTCACACACCCTTTTATTTTAGGTTTGATGAAAAAAATGTATTGAGGTTTGATGAAAAAAAAAACAGTCAAAATTTATGCCTACAAAATAAGTCTGAGGGGTCCCCCAGACCACTTCAATTTAAACGTTATTTCTGCATCAATAATCCATTTAACATCTAATCAGACCATGTGAATTAATAATACAAATTGTTTTAATATATATAAATATAAATAAAGTGTAGTTTTATCCATGATGGCATGTGTTATTTAAAAATTTCATCAGTATGTACTATACTATGTATCAGTATGAATTATCATTCATAAATAACATCCGAAATGTGAACTTACACCATATTTCAATTATTTCATGCAAAAGCAACATCAGTTCTATAATACTGTTGAGACTGATCAGAAGTTTTTAATTGACCTGTAGAAAGCTGTTTTAAGAAACCTGACCTGTAAGTGTAATTGAGTACTTGTCTTTTAGTACTTGAGTACTAGTCACATAACATAAACTTTTTACTCAGTAGAAAGTGAAAACTCATCGCTATTATTCAGGAGAAGCCTGAAATGTGGTGTTAATAATGGTCACCTCCAAAGAAACTCATACTGCCATCATCATACATGCTTTGCATCAAAATGGCCTCACAAGCAAAGAAATCTGTGTTAAAGGAATTGCACCTAAAAGAACAATCATCCGGATCATCTAACGCTTCAAAGAGACAGGTTCTAGTAAAGTTAGGAAAGCCTCACGACGTCCAAGAGTGTCCCGTATGTGCCAGGATTGCCTTCTACTGAGAGTCAGCTACTAGTTGCCACCAGTGCAGAGCTTGCTCGAGATTGGCAGCAGTCAGGTGTGAGTGCCTCTGCACGCATGGTGAGGCGAAGACTTTTGCAGTACAGTCTAGTGGAGGGCAGCAAAGAGACCACTTCTCTCCAAGGAAAACATCAAGTGTAGAAAGACTGGAGCAAAGTTATTTTCTCTGAAGTACCCTCCCTACTGTTTGGGACATCTGGAAAAACAACTGGTCAGAGGAGAAAAGGTGTCGTGCCAACAGTGAAGCATCCCGAGACCATCCAAGTGTGGTGTTGCTTTTCATCCACGGGAGTGGGCTTGCCCACTATTCTGCCCAAAAACACTGCCATGAATAAAGATTGATATCAAGACATTCTCCAAGAGCAGCTTCTCCTAACAATCCAGGAGCAGTTTAGTAAAGATCCGTGCATTTTTCAGGATAATGGAGCACCATGTCACAAGGCAAACATGATAATAAAGTGGCTTGGAGATCATCACATTCAAATTTTGGATCCGTGGCCAGGGAACTCACCAGATCTGAACCCATTTGAGAACCAAAAATGCTTGTAATTGTTCATTAGTCTATAGTACAAACATGAAAAGGAACATTTATTCAAAACAGAACCAGCAAAATCTGCTAAAACACAAAGTTTTTGTTACCGCCAAAACTTGTGGCCATGTCTGTATATGAAGGACAGTATTGCACGCATCTAACACTGTCTGTATGCCTGTGGTGGGGCTCATACATGAGAAGAACACTGTAAAATAAAATTAAATGAATTAGGAAAGCAAGTTCAACTCTGAGAAACTTCAGGAAAGCAATACAGTTAACCATTTAATTCATATATCCTGATGAAAATCAAAACTAAGGGGTATATAATGATGATTTTGATTGAAAATATTTGTTTATAATATTTTATATTTTATTTATTTGTCTGATATTTAAAAGTGGAGAACTGGCTAAATTCCTGAAGTTTTCATTAAAAGCCCTCTTTCCTGAAAATTAACTGACCAACAAAGAGACTAATAAAATACATCCCTGTCTATTTAAAAATTCATTCATTCATTCATTCGTTTCTAAGCCGCTTAATCCGAATTAGGGTTGCGGGGAGGCTGGCGCCCATCTCAGCCAACTGTGGACGAGGGCAGACCCTGGACAGCTTGCCAGGCCATCACAGGGCCAACACACAAACACCCATATATGAAAATAAATATCAATTATTTAAAGCTACTTGAGTTGTAATAAACATACCTTCAGTCTCTCAGACACCCCATCAGTGAAGCTTATGGTGAACTCCTCCACTTTAGGCACCTTTATCTTAGTCTTATTCTTCTCCGTCTGGTATTCACTTCGTGTCTTTACCACCACCTGTACAAAAAAGTGGGTGAACATTGTATGACACAGAAAAAGTACAAAATAAACTGTGAAAAATGTTTAACTTCTTATGATCCTGATAAAAGGAATTACTATGGAAGTATATCTGTCTCATCAGATTTTAAAATGAATGTATGTATGCATTTATTTATTATTATTATGATTATTATTATTATTGTTGTTGTGAATACATTAGATATTTACTGTGTATTCAAATTATGTCATTTAATGCAACAATGTCTATTTCTAATGACCTGACCTACCGCTTTTGACTTAACATGTTCAGTAGAGATTACAAAGCACTTTTGTACAAAAAGTACTACAAAGAAGTTTTATAAATAACAATTATTCAAATGTGATATTGATTGCTGTTGTTTTAGAACTATGAGTAATCCTTTACATCCCCACATTTCATACAGCATCCAGCAGTTCAAACTATTTTCTGTCCGAGTTACAACACCGTTCATCTCAGGAGTGGATACCACTTACCCTCCCAATGTTCCCAATGTCTGTGTCACTCATTTTTCCACATAATTATTTTGAAAGTGAACTATAGTTGGAGATAATATAAACATTACAAAAGTAATGGGAACATACATCCTGGCTGATTACAACAGGACTCTATACCAATACTACCAATTAACTTCTAAGGCACATATAACCACAGTTGTTTCCCTCACATGCGTTGCAAAAGAGGTACGAGGCTCATATGTCTGCCTGGTGTAAGGTCATTTTGACCAGTTACAGTTGAGGGCAATTCACCTCGCTCTGAAGTTCTGAGGTTCCCAAATATTGCCATGTGCTGATTTGCAGAGACAGCATTGTGAAGTCCAAATAATATATCAGATATTAGAGCAACAGAACACTGAGGGTTCTTTCTCCTGGGTCCTGGCATGGGACCTCTAACTTGCACTTAACGAAAGACCATCCTTATGCACCTGTGCTTTAGGTTTAGTTGAAGTGTGCAGCTTTTTGCTAGCTTCTTTGGTCTCTGGTGACACTCTTGTGGTATCAATCCTCAATGAGAGCAAGCTTGAATAGCACTAATTGCAGTAATGCGCAATGAGTAGCCATATCTTCCTCAGACCAAATGCTCGTTTGCTGTGGATTGCCACAAGACGTAAACAGAGGCTGGGCCAGTGAATGGTGAATGTCATCAAATTCGAATGGATAAGTGCCCAGCCCATACTGTGAAATGCCACTCTTTGTGGCACATCTCCTTTAAGTGGGTCTTATTTTGGGATGTGCCACTTCAGGAAATTTGTGTTCTTCTGTTTCTAAAAGCACCTATCAATCAGTAGCAAATGTATTCTTTTGCACATCAGTCAGAAGTTAGGCTTATGTTAATGAAAATTGTGTTAAATATTTCCTGCTTAAATAAACTAAAAAATCCTAAAAAATGTGAACTGTGAGAGACGTGACAATTGGCAAATGCATACTCCACTTCATAAAGCATAAGAAGGTTGGAAAGTTGCAGTGAGGCACCAATGAACCAGTTACAGTTATCACATGAGTGGTCATGTGGTTCATAACATTAGTGCTTTTTTGGCACATCAGCCAAAGGAATGCTTTATACAGCTGACAGACCCAAACCAAAGGCAAATCATTCTACTATAATTAACTACTAACCAAGATCACAAGATGGAAACATAGATATGTGGCTGACCAAAAGTGTGCAGCAACAATCTGGAGGGAATTCTGAAGTGTAAGCTGCCCCGTCAGCCTCTGAAGGGAGCTCTGGAGTAAAGGATGCACTGTTGGCCTCTGGAAAGATCTCTGGAGGCCTTTTTTCTGGGGGTCTTTAAAGATTTTTTTGGGTGTAGGCCTTCCTGTTGACTGCTGGAGGGGGTTCATTAGAGACTTCCCTGTCAGCCTCTTGAGGGAGTTCTTAGCTTGAAGCTGCCATGTCAGCCTCTAGAAAGAGATCTGGAGTAAAGGCCACCATGTCAGGAGGGTTCTTTGTAAAAGAGACCCCAGTTGGCCTCTAAAGGGAGCTCCAGAGTGAATGCTGCTCCTGTAAAAATGATGATTCACTCTTCCAACTGCATCCAACTCAGTTTTATACTAGAATCGAATTTAAAATGCCAAGTGCCAAGTATTTTATTTATTAGTTTTTTTGTTTTTGTTTATTTATTTGCTTGCCTCCTTGCTCGCTTGCTTTTATGTTCCTATATTCCACAGGACTTTATTGATGCAAACAAAACCTACATATCTTCCAGGACATACACAGTTGTCTGTCAGGACCTGTCTACATGATAACAACATGCATGTTCATTTGTTTAAATACAAGCTAACATGCATGAATAGCATCAGAACAGGGTGTATATTCAAACAGTGCACAAAATAATAAACATATCTTTGCGATTTTTATCAAGTGTTTTCTTTTTGGAATTGGAATTGGGAGTAAGTAGGAACCAAATCACTAAGCTGAATCAGAACTGGTAAAATCAGAACCCTAATAACTTTTAGGAGGCTTTGAGATTATGAAAAGCACATTATAGTTATTTGAAGATAAGTTCATTTTTCTTTTGATTGTACTTTATTTCACCCACTTGTTTTCCATGTCTGCTATATCTTTAAACACTATGAATTAGATTTAGATTTTAATTTTTTATCCACTACATACACATATGACTGGGTTAACGGTCATTCTATGGTCAATCAGACATGATTTCCTTAGACAATCCAAGCAAACATCAGAAGATATTTCAGCTTTATTGTGAACATACACTGTACAATATCATGACCATTTTGCAACAATGGGCTTAGGAAATGAGGATAAATTGGTGTCCTGGAAATAATCTAGTTGCCTTGGCAAATAATGCCTTAATTTATTTTCCCTAGATTGCCGTTAGTCGTGCATGTAAAACCAATCACATCCCTCATGGTGCCTTCTAAATTTGTCTCTCTTATTAACTGTACACTGCGTTAGCAGGAAATACAAAATGTTCACAGTGTATTAGCAGAAATGCCTCAAGCCCAGGAAGACTGGTGGCTTGTTTTGTTGTCAGTATACATGCTTACAGTAGTGTTAAACTCTAAGTGTAACTGAAATATCCTCTTGAGACCCCAATGTCCTCTTATGAGGACATCATATTTTTTCCCAATAATATTGTATGTATGTCCTTGTAAAATTATCATATGAGAGCCATTGGGTATCACTACTTCTTATGTGAAAACTTCAAGTTCAATAGTTATTTCTGGTGTGGGACAGAAGCATTGTGAAGAAACAAGAAGACACACAACATGAATTTTCGGTCCCAGGAGGATACTAAAATACTAAAACCAAAGCAGGTGTTATCAGAACAGCCTTGACACAAATTCAGTAGTTTGCCATCACCAGGGTTCCATTTTTATTTGCAAGTAAGTAAAGAAAAGCATGTAGCTGTGGAGCTTTCAGTCTACTCACATTCTAGCTTTGATTTAAAGTGCTTTTTAAGCTCCTCACCTCAGAGGGCTGTAACAAATCAACCACCACAACAGTGGCACATATTTATGGCAACACCATATTGCAATTTTTGTCAGCACTCAGCCTTCTTTGAAAAATGCCTATTTACTAGTGAATGGCTGATGTGCCTCATCTTCCATTATCAGTTCATTCTGGTTAAATACAAATCTTTCCTGGCCAAACCACCCAAGCTTACTGGATAAATTTCTCTTATTCACCTGCTTTACATGTGGTTTGGTTCTGTGACTGTTTTCAATAACAATAACACGGCTGTGTGATCAGAAGAATGATCTTGAGCATGTGCGATAACTTGGCTGTGCAACACAGACTAACAGAAAGTGGAAAGGTCCAAGATCAAGTGTTAAGGAACAGAAGGCAACTTTAAGAGAAATAAAATTAGCATAGCACATTTTACTCCTCCTTCTCTCTCTCTCTCTCTCTCTCTCTCTCTCTCTCTCTCTCTCACACACACACACACACACACAATCACACACACACTCACACACATACATACATACAAATTTCATTCGACATCTTTGAAGCTACTTGACACTTACCCATTTTTCACTGCTTGCATCATCTGCGTCTACTCTGTATTTATGGCCACCATATTTTATTATAGTTCTTGGTGTAATATCTTTCGCCTATAGCTTTTTGATAGCTTTCGCCCAAGATGGTGATGTTTACTAATATAATCACATACAGTACAAATGGTCTGACCTTGTTTGGCCATCCGTAGAAGTTACAGTGGGTTCCTTTGAGATCTCATGGGCTATTACACATTTTGCTCTTTAAGTGATCTTTGTTGGTTGAGAAGGTTCATGGTCTTAAATGGTCATGCACCAAGATATTGGCCCTAAAGACATAAGTCGTTCCACCAAAGAATAATTAGAGATGGATAAATGTAATGTTTTGGAAAGACCAAATCAAAGTGCTGAGATTAATCCAATAGAGATGCTGTGTGAACAGTTTACATGAGGAAACCCACCCACCTCGGAGGCAATGTGCAGGACTGATCAACAGTTACCACAAATGTTTAGTTATTGTTATTACCGCACAACTGCATCTGAAAGTAATGCTTCTCAAAATCTTTTTACAACTCACTAATATATAAAACTAAATGGTTTTCCTCAGTAAATAAATGAACAAGTCTTATATGTTTGTCGTATTTGTTAAACTGGGTTCTTTTTATCTACTTTTCAGACCAATGTTCTTTGCGATAAACTATATTGTTTTCTTTCCTCACACAAAAGTGTGACAGTGCGTGATTAAATAAGTGAGTGAGTGAGTGAGTGTAAAACTGAGTGAGTAAGTTAGGGTGTGTAAAACTCAGTGAGTGAGTGAATGAGTGAGTGAGTGTAAAACTGAGTGAGTGAGTGAGTGTAAAACTGAGTGAGTGAGTGAGTGTAAAACTGAGTGAGTGAGTTACGGTGTGTAAGAGTGAGTAAGTATGTGTAAAACTGAGTGAGTGAGTGAGTGTAAGACTGAGTGAGTGAGTTACGGTGTGTAAGAGTGAGTAAGTATGTGTAAAACTGAGTGAGTGAGTGAGTGTAAGACTGA
>JAOUQZ010000008.1:6709973-6728397 GCA_028564935.1 Neosilurus hyrtlii | reverse complement strand
GGAAAACCTGATGCGGCCCAGCCTCACCCAGACTCTGCCTCCAGCGGCCCCCGGGTAAATTGAGTTTGAGACCCCTGATCTACAGGATCCTGGAGGAGGCATGGAAGTTTGCCCAATCTGTTCATGTGCTTTGTGGATTTAAAGAAGAGTTTCAACTGTGTCCCTCGGGCTATCTTGTGGGGTGTTCTCTGGGAGTGCGGTGTACCGGACCTGTTGCCTCTGGCCATTAGGTGTACCACCGAAGCCAGAGCTTGGTCCACATTGGTAACAACAGGTCGAATTTGTTTCTGGTGGGAGTTGGAGTCTGCCAAGGATGTCCTTTTTCACTGGTTCTGTTCATAACTTTTATGGACAGAATTTTTAGGCGCAGTCATGGCGTTGAAGGGATTTGGTTTGGTGGCCATAGGATCTCGTCTCTGTTTTTTGAAAATTATGTCCTTTTGGCTCCATCAAGCCGGGACCTCCAGCTCTCATTAGAGTAAATTGCAGCTGAGTGCGAAGTGGCCGGGATGAGAATCAACACCTCCAAGTCCGAGGCCATGGTTCTCAGCCAGAAAAGGGTGCAATGCACCCTTTGTGTCTGGTGCAAGGTCCTGCCCCAAGTGGAGGATTTTAAGTATCTTGGGGTCTTATTTACAAGGGAGGGAAGGATGGAACGGGAGATCGACAGGCGAATTGGTGCAGCCTCTGCTGTAAAGCAGAGCTTGTGCAGGTCCGTCATGGTGAAGAGGGAGCTGAGCCAAAAGGAGATTACTAGAACTTGAAGGTGGAATTAGAGAGAGAATCAAGGGAAGACCGTGTGGGCTTTCACTTTCGGTTTTACTTTCACTTTCGGGAGGGGCTGGTCCGTGTGCTTTCCCTTTCTTCTTTTCAGATTTCTTGGTCGGAGTAGTCATTCGCTTGCGTGGTGGCATGTGAGCAGCACTAACACATGTGATCCCCATAAAACACATCTTTATTGTGTGTGCATGTGTAGAATTCAGGCAATCATGGAGCTAGGAACAAAGCACCTCTCCACCCTTTCACAATTATCGGTGAATGTTCGAGGAAGCTGACAAAAGCTTCAGAAAGGTTCGCCGAGTAATCTACTTTCACCGAAGGTTCTTGCATACCACGGCGAAACTTAACCGATGCTTCCAGGATGCATCGAGAACATGAATGGTTTGCGAAATATATGGGAATGCATCCCTGAACCATCCCTGTGAATCTGGGAAGCTCCTGGGAAGCCTCCACATCCTGTTTTTTCAACAAAGTGTCGGAAATACATCAGTAAAAATTTCAATTTAAACATTGAAATTATTTTGCAGTTATCCTGAGGCCTCCTGATGCTTCAGGATGGCTTGTGAAGCTCCTGAATATTTGCAGATACATCGGGGAACATGGTCAAGATCCCTCCCAAGGCTGATCAATTTCCATCTGGATTTTATCTCCGAGGCAAAAGAAGGCCCAGTGGGACTGGGCCATTAGAGATAGGGAGAGAAGCTCAGCAATCCAGGAGGAGCTCGGAGTAGAACCACTGCTCCTTCGCATTGAGAAGAGCCAGTTCGGATGGCTTGGGCATCTGATTAGAATGCCTCCCGAACGCCTACCTAGAAACCGTGTTTCAGGCATGTCCAACCAGGAACAGCTAGCAAATTAAATAAAAATCAAAAGTAAACTATTGATGTAGACATTGACCATAAATAAGCTTTTCTAAGTAACCAATTGTTTCAACAGGCCATTTATCTAAGTCTTATCTGAAAGACTTACAGGTACCAAACACATCCAATTCATCAGAGCTTCATAAATGAGTAACACTACTGCTCAAGTCAAATACTCACCTTCATTTATTCATTTAATGAACTGCTTTATCCTACTCGAGTCACAGGGAGGATGGAGCCTATCTCAGCCAACTGTGGCCAAAGGCTGGGTACACCCTAAACAGTTCATCAGTCTATCACAGGGCCAACACACACAAAACTATTCACACTCACATGTAGGGGCAATTTGCATCAGCACATTATTCTAATGTGCATGTCTTTAGACTGTGGGAAGAAACCAGAGTGCCTGCAAAAAACCCACACAGGCATGCACAGAACATGCAAACTCTACACAGAAATGCCCTTGCCAGGCCAAGGACTTGAACCGAGGACTTTCTTGCTGTGAGGCGTACGTGCTAAAAACTCTGCCACTGTGCCGCCTGCTGAGGTGGTGCCGCCCGCCTTACACCTGAGGTTCCAAAACAAAATAAATAAAGATCCATTCCATCCTTTGTTATCATGAAAAATGAAGGTGAGGCATTCTGTATGGAGATTCTGTAAGGAGTTACTTAATTATCTGCTTTGTAACAGTTAGTAAGTTGTCTGCGAGAGGGTGTATGACAGGGTGTTCAGGACAGAGGACATTTAAAACTGTTTAACGTGAATAAAATATACTGTTCCTCTACAAGATTAATAAAACCCATAAAAAAAAATTAGTAAAAAGGGTCAAAAGCTATCAAAAACGTACCACAATTATTGGAACACCAGACTTGGGCAGTGGCAGTACCACCAATCTGCTACTGCTGAGCCCTTGACAAGGCCCTTAACCATCAACTGCTCAGTTGGATGAATGAAATAAAAAATATAACCCCCTTTGGAAAAGGGCATCTGCCAAATGCCATAAATGTAAAATGTTATACTTTGTACAACCTCCTTTAGCCATTAAATAGCACTGCGTCGTTTATAAGGCTGGAGAATACAGAGCATGACATCTGAGACTATTTCTTTTTTAACAGAATCCCTCCAAATGTTCCAGGGTCCTCCAAATGTTCCAATTTTCTTCAGTTCTCCCCACAGGTTTTCAATAGGGTACAGGTCATGGACTAAGATTTCTTAAGGCTAAAGCTTGATTCTTTGGTCAGCTAACTATTTTTGGGTTGATCTGGAAATATGCTTTAGATGTTTGTCCTGCTCCAATGATGACCCAGTTTTAGTTTCCTGGCAAAGGAAGCCAGATTTTGATTCAAAGTGTCCTGATATTTGGTGCCATGGACCCTAACAGGGATTTGTAGTTAAAAACAGCCTCAGAACATCACAGTACTTCCACAGTATCAGTTGTGGTAAGGTTCAACTCCTTAATATAGCCATCTTTTGGTTGCTTCAAAACCAACCCTGAGGGTTTATTAACAAGAAGCTACTGTTTTGTTTCATTAAGCCATAGAAAGTTACATTTCAGACACTTACATTTGTCTTTTTATTAAGTCAGCTGGGTCATGTGTACTACACATGTGCTGAACTCTGACTGTTCGTCTTGTTAAGGTGAAACAGGTGAAATTAATCGATAACTAGTCAAAATTTTCCTTCGTTGAATAGAAGTTTTTTGTACTAAATTCATAGAAAATTGAAAATCTGTTTTAGAAATTTTTTTTTTTAATATGTGCGATTATTTTTGAAAGATTGGGTCATTCGAGTGGCTGTTTTTGAGTTTTGGATATGCACACAAGAGGAGGGAAGTGCCATGGTAGCGGCCGCAGGCTGTTAGAGTTAAAAGTGTGTTTTTGTTTTTAAGTGTTAGTATTCCTACTTTAGCTGCTTTTGTCAGTAAATTGCTTCTGCTTTTTAGATGTGTTCAATCTATCATGCTGTGAGATTTCAGTTTGACGGGATACATGTCTAAATTGCGCCCTGCAAAGTGCTTGCAAGACATGAAAGAAAAGTAAAGTCATGAGGTACTTACCACTCCAATGCAATTCTGGTTTGTAGAGTCACCTATTTATGCAGTTTTTCATGATAATAAATAATTAGAAAATTTGTAACCAGCTCCAGTGAACCACATTTAGGAAGGGTCTCTTATCCTTTGTGTAGTGCATTAGTTAAGGTGTTGAAGGCTCTGGTTTAATCTTAATTTGGTGCAAAATGTATGTAGTGTATAGGCTTTTGGGATACAGCCATCAAGATACATAAACATAGTTTAATACCTTTATTTTAACATGGAATTGTTTTCTTTTACATTTAATTCAATGTTTCAAAAGTCATAAGAAATGAGTTTATTAGCATGTTTTCTCAAAAAAAAAAAATAATATATGTATAGTAGGTGGGCCATTAACCCTCCAAATACTCCAAATACAATGGCATGTTTAAAGACCTGTAGAGTTTACATTATCTTTTAATTTACAAACAGTAATCCTTGTGTTATTCTCTCTCTTTTACCATCCTCCTCCCTGTACATGGAGACAAATTAAACTATGGTCCTCATCCCAACAAATTTGTAACAGTTACGGTTGATGTCCACTTTTTTATCATTGCTTTCACAGTATGAGTGGGCATTCCAGGGGCGTACCTCTTCAGATATATTGTTTTCATAACCATTCTCTGACTTGAAGGTAAACCCACTTCTTTATTTGGTTTGTGTGTTCTGTGATCTTTCCTATGTTGATGGATGCCCCCCCTCCATATTTGTACTGTAATTAATCAGGAAGTCATGAATTATTTCTTAAAGTTTTTATACATTCCATTCAACACCAAGAATTTACTATTAAAATGAAAATACGATTCAGTTACATTACGCGCAATATAATTTCCATGGGAGGGCGGCACAGTGGCGCAGTGGTTAGCACGTCCGCCTCACAGCAAGAAAGTCCTGGGTTCGTTTTCCAGCTCGGGCGTTTCTGTGTGGAGTTTGCATGTTCTCCCTGTGCTTGCGTGGGTTTCCTCCAGGTACTCCGGTTTCCTCCGACAGTCCAAACACATGCACAGTAGGCTAATTGGCTGTTCCAAATCACCCCTATTTAATGCAAATGATTGTGTGGCTGTTGGCCCTGCGATGGCCTGGTGAGCTGTCCAGGGTGTACCCCGCCCTCGCCCAGAGTCGGCTGATATGGGTGCCAGCCTCCCCATGACCCTAATTAAGATTAAGTGGTTCTGAAAATGAATGAATGAATGAATAATTTCCATGGACGCCAATAATTTAGCCTCCTTTTAAAAAATAATTGAATTCTTGATGAGGATTTTGCCTCTGAATAAATTTATTCAAATTGAAGTTTGATTTTTCTCACTGTGAGATGAAGTTGCTTCATCAAAAGGTGGATTTCAACTCATTTTACTCATCTTTACAAGAGGTGCCAATAATCGTGGAGTGCACTGTAGGTGGTAACAGGAAGGAACTTAAGGATATCTCACATGACTAAATGTAGCTACGATGATGCGTTGTTGATTAACAAGGTGTTGGTTTTTATATCTTGTCAAACTGTGGTATAAGAAGAAGAACATACTACAGAATGATTGCCGTTTGTTGTTAATTCGATGCTGTTTGTTTTAGACCACTCTACCTGAATTGATTCTCTACATGGTGATGGTGGAAGCGGCACAGTGGCGTAATGGTTAGCACTTCCGCCTCACAGCAAGAAAGTTCATTATATGTGTTTTGCATGTTCTTCCCATGTTTGTGTGGGCCTCCTCCAGGTGTTTCCATTTCCTCCCACAGTCCAAATATATGCACATTATTGGATATTTTTCAAAGCTTTGCTCTTTAGCACTGTGTAATTTTACTGGATACATGCAGTATGCATTCTTGACCCATTCTTATCCTTCTAAATATATTTATTATTGTGAAACAAAGTGCAAGACATTTAATTAAAGGGTCTTTAAATGTTTGGTGTAAAGTTTGGGTTTGGTGTCTGGCAGTTAAGAGTGTTCTCAGTCCGTATGCACTGTATGAAGTGAGTCAGGTGAGAGCAGAGAAGAGCAGGAGGAATTAACAGCTTTTTAGGCTAAAAGAAACAGATCAGTGCTGAGTGACGAAGGAGAGCAGCGCAGGCGTCTGTCCCTGTGCATGCCGGGTGTTGGAGGTGATGATAACGCACCATATGTTCTACTGATTCTGCCTCTCGGTGCACACAGTTGGGGTAAAAATGATTGGGTAATTCTAACTTAGTAAGAACAGAACAAAAATCACTTGCAGATTTCCAGCTATATGAATTCCTCTAATTAAAGTTTTATTCTGTATTGATGTCCCAGAACACTGTACACTGACACATTTGTACAGTGAGTCACTCACCAGTCATTTGTGTGATTATTTATGTATATTTATGTTATTTTTGGAAACAAATAGTCCAATAAATGTGTTCAGTAATCATTAACTAAAGACTAAATGAAAATATAATTGAGTTGATACTTATTTAGCAAGAATGGATCATTGAGAACTGTCAACTGGTTTCCTCCGGAATGAAATTAATATAGATTCTAAATATTTGATTATCCAATTTACAGCACAGATTTTACTAATATCATTAAAACGTTGTAATATTATTTAAGAACTTATTTTAACTGTATTGTTGTATTTAATATTTAAATATTAATATTTTTCATTTTTTGAATTTAATATTTCTGAAATGAAACAAAGCTATCTAAGTAAGATGTGACTCATCACAACGAATCAGATATTAAGTTGCATGGGCCAGTTTTGAGCTAGGAGAAAGAAAAAAGCTGCAGCCCAAAAAAAAAGAAAAAAAACATACAGAAAATAAAGAAATCGACTCAGTTAACTTGCGAGGAGCAAAATTTTGCTATGTATGGTTTAAGTGGGCGTCGCCGCCTTTATAAATCTTGACCACACCCACACTTCTTTTTATCAGTGCCAATTATCCAGAGAAAACGATACGAATGTCATTATTTCACCCATTCATGAGCCATTCGAACGTGTTTGGTCAGTTTTAGATGAATTTCACCTGTTTGGAAAATTTGTAGATTTTCTGCATTACCCTTTTTATAGTTTTTGATACTAGAAATCTGCATAAACATTAAAAAAAAAAACCTGTTAGCATGATTCTTTTAATGTATTTGAATAATTTCATGGTGTTTGAAGTTCATTGGTTCTTAACTTTCTAACCTGTTTTTTTTCCTCTCAAAAGAAATCCATTTTGAAATCTAATAAAAATTCATAAATATTTTAATGGCTATATCCCAGCAACCAGACATGCAACATAAATGATTTTGGTAGCAAACGGAGATTACTGAGTCAGGAATATGGAAATATTCATAACTCATATAGCCCATAATGCAATTTAATACCTGATTTGATGAGATGGGTCACATATTGTTTAGAAATGAAAAACTGGGGTCAATACTCTTACCAATCCAGTGGTTAATGCTCAAGGGAATTTCAGCTTCTAAAATGTCACTAAAGATTTTGTAAAATATGTGCTGTTATTATCTATTGACGCACAGTTTCTCTTAAGTCTTTTGGCATTCAGGATACGCTCTGCTTTCAGTACAGCAAAACAAGACATTATTTGGTCAATGCTTGAAACACGTCCCAGTGGGTGGGTCAGGACGCTGGGCTGCTGTATGATGATTGGAAGAACTGTCAAAGTGGCTGGAACCTCTTTTTTGACTGACAGTGGCACAAAAGCTTCTCAAGTTTTGTTGGGCATTTAGTTTATCTTCTTGTAGTCTGTTTTTGCTAGCTTTATAATGTACTTTTTTCATTTGTACATGTCCCATTATAGCGGACCTCCTGCTTCACTCTGTGCAAGTGGAACACCATTGATAAGAAAAAAAACGCTTAACCATCGAGTTGGCTTTGGAATGTCAAGAAAAACCTATAGCGTCCGTCCGTTCCTCTTCTGTGTGTGTGTGTACACATGGGAACCCTGTGTTATTTTTTGAAAATCGAAAATTCAAAAAAAGGAAAAACGTAACAAAAGTTTTTTGGGAGGGAGCAATATAGAGAAAAAGAGACGTATAATAGTCGGGTCACATGATGTGACTTCATCGTTAATGACATGAAATAAATAAACAAATAATGATATTTTTGTGTTATTGAAATATTCTCTAAAGCTCTAAAGTTTCTAAATGGTGTACTTTACATGTCGAGACTAAGATGGTGCGTTTGGTTACCTCATTTTTATTCCCTTCTATAAACAAGCTATTAAAAATGAATTAATTTTGATATACTTGGGATACGTGTGTGGGGTTTGAGATTTCTCATGAAAAACGTCAAGTAAAAAAGCTCAGCTTTTATCTAGTAACTAACTTTCTGTTATATAAAAGCATGAATATAGGAATATATTTCTGGAGTTTGCACCTTATTTTAGTTTAGATGGTTTAGTAAAGTTTGTTAGCTAGCTGTGTATGATGACAGGCAATACAAGAGACTTAGAATTTAACAGCAGGGCAGATCAACACCCACAATTGATTTTGTTCAGTAGTCAGGAAAAATAAGTGGTCATAAACTCTCCTGGTGTGAGAAGGTGAGCAGGCTGACTAGAAGTGATAGAAGGAGAATGTACTGCTGGACTTTTAATGAAACCATCTCAGGGTGTTTTGTCTAAGTTCACAGAGTGTACATAAGAACTTTCATATAAATAACATCATACAATAATTGACAAATTTTATGATGTAGTGCTTCACCTGTTTCACGGATCACATGCCACCACTACACCAATTCACCAATAAACCAATTCACCAAACTGAAATGATCAAAGAATCAGTGGAAAATCAAAGCCAGCATATCTGGCACTGCACACCTGACAGCCGCTATATTGTCCACACAGTCACAGAGTTAATAAGAGAGAATGTATCCTACGAATTTAATCAGGGATTGTTCCCTGCTTTATTATGAATAAATTTCTCCCATGTCCCCATGTTGTAATTATTAAAAAAAAGATCATTAAATGATTAAAGATCATTGTAATTATCACTACATCAATTGTAGTTTATACACAAACTAATAATAAAAACTAGTCATGCTAAAGATAGTCCACCAATATCTAACTGAGATTTTCTTATTTAAAAAAATACCAAAAATAAATGGAAGATAGTTAAGCAGAAAAACAAAAAGAAAACATCTCAAATCTCAAACCAACACAGCTTTGGAATGTCTAACCATTGGCCAATGGCACTATTTAAACATGAATTTTTTTTTTCTTATGTTGGTTTTTTTTTTTTTTTTTTTTTTTTTTTATTTATTTTTTTTTTTTTATTGCCCTTCTTTCCTTCTGTCCTGCAAATTCTCTATAACTTTCTGGTTAAAGTCAGCCATTTCAGTCTCCAGTCTTTTTTCCAAGGACAGCATGGCCAATGCATTCAGTTTCTTTTGGACCGTTGTGTTTCTGAGAAAAGATTTAATTTTTTTCAAAGTTGAGAAGCACCGCTAAGCTTCCGCTGTGGTCATGGGTCCTCTACTGGCCAGGTGACATAGTGGTTAGCACATATGTTGTACAGCAAGAAGGACCTAGGTTCGAACCCTGTGCCCTATGAGAACATTTTTATATGGAGTTATATGTTTTCCCAGAGCTTGTGCAGGTTTATTCTGGGTACTCCAGTTTCCTCCCACAGTCCAGAGACATACACATTTAGCTAATTGGCTGGTGCAAATTGCCCCAGGTGCGAGTGTGAGTGGTTGTGTGTATTGGTCCTGTGATGGGCTTACTTTGAGCCCTGAATTTTGCCTCTGAAAAATGAATTTGTTGTTAAAGTGTAAATAAATTGAGTGTTATGCTTGGACTTGCACAGCTGCTTCTGCAAAAGGTTCACTAATCTTCACTGATGATGTAACTCATGATGGAAGCTGGATTCAGAAGTCAATAAAAACATTCTGTCTGCCTGTTTACAAAGAAATGCATCAAGTCTAGTTAAGATCTTCGTCATGCAGCAAGACAGTCACCCAAAACATGGGATGCTTTTTGAGCAGGTCGTTTATTAGACCTCATCGCATTTTCACTTCCTTAATAGGAGACTGGACAGAGAACCCCTGTGCAAACATCCACTGAAAGAAGCTCAAGTACAAGCCTGGAAAAGCATTATGAAAGAAAAATTCAGCAGTACAGTGATGTTAGTGGGGTGCCAGCTTGGTGCAGTTATTGCAAGCAAGGGATACACAACAAAATATTGACCAATTATGCACCAAAGGCAAGGAGGGTTAGAACATCCAAGGAGCTCTTCAGTTCAGCCTGAGGTACATCATTTTTTAAGTATGTACTGCATGGGAATAACAGCGACATAAGATTAGATTTTTATGGTTCATTTTCAAAATGTTTGTTTCAGTGCAACTGCAAAAAGCTGTACAGCCTTAGAACTGTGTAACGCTGTCTCTTTTAACCCTTTCAGAGTTTTGGTAGTACTGTACAGGCATAATTAGGTATAATAAAAAGCAAACTAAAACAAGAATTTTCCGAGCTTATATTTAGACATTTTAACCATGACAGAGACTGGTCAGGTGTGCTGTGCACTTCTAGAAGAATTGATACTGCCGTAAAGCTAATAGAGAATTTGGAGCATACTCTTTCAGAGATTAGGACATTCTGCACAGACACATAAGGAAACCAGCTCCGTGAAGGTGTGGTTTCACGCTTGTATCCTCTGAGAAGTGTAGGGGATACTATGATTTCAGGGGCTGTCCATATTCGCCGCCACCACGGACACTTCTTGTTAACACTCTTGCAATGCCTGTTCTTTATGAATTTATTTTATAATTATGTTGAATGGTCCCTACGGCAAGCCATACCTGCCTATCTAAACCGTTAACCCAATAGAGGGCGAGGTTCACCACATGGAGGATGTAGTAAGTGTTCTGTGACAAGACCACATTTTCAGTTTTAATATACTTCAAGGAAACAAACCAAAATGAGATTTGCTAGAATGACCATGACAAACTGTGAGTGTCTGTTGTTTTGATTCAAGCATTATTCATTCATTCATTTTCTAAGCCGCTTATTCCTAATTAGGGTCGCGGGGACGCTGGGCGCCTATCTCAGCCGACTGATTAGTCAGTCACACTACATTAGTGTATAGCCGAAACAACAGATTTGGCCCCCTGAGGGTTCCTGATATGCTGAATCCATACTTATTAACAAATATATGTCCATCTTTCTGTGCACTTCAAGAGAACGTTGGCTGAAGGATTACTGAGAGCATGTGTCCCTGTTTAAAGATTCTAAGTAAGATCCATAGTTTATGACCAGTATGTCCTTCGAGTTATCTGGCATAATGTGTCAAAGTGCAACAGCCATTCAATTCAATTACACACCACTACAGACAGCAGCCAGGGTTATTCTCTCTCCTCTGCTCAAGTGAAATGATGTGTCTTTGTTTTAGATTAGTGCCGAAAACCTCTCCTCCTTAGGGGAATATATCTGACGGCCTCTCAACTAGCTGTGCATTTGTGTAATAAGCCTCGATTCTCCTTTATTGGATTGAGAAGCCGCCTTTTTCCTCATTTTAAACAGCAGTAATGAGCCGTTGGAAGGTTAGAAGGAAGAAGTTATGAGAATGTAAATGGGAAAAGAGTCCTCAGCAATTTGCCCATGTAACACATTAGTGGCAGCTAGTTCAGCACATGCAGTGTGGAGTCCATTTTTCACTGACAGAGTTCTTCGGGGTACCCTGCCTGCTTTGCCAATTCCTTTATCCCCCCCACCTCCACCCCACTGCATGTCAGCATAATAGAACTGAGATTGGAGGCTGGAAAAATGTCAGCATATGTGAGGATAGGAATGTGTGAAACATTTTTCATTTCAGTCTAGCACAGTCAAGAGATCAAGATTATCTAGTTGTTGTGACACCAATGATCAGCTCTGTGTTCATGTGTTAAGTTTAAGTCATTGTTTCAGATTGATGTTTATTTTATTGCATTATGATTATTATTTTTATTTTGGCAATGTGATGCTATCCAGATGGTTAATCTAATGTTTTATTATGGCAATAAAAGGATTATTTAGTAATTAGCAACGATCCATACTTGAGAGAATGTGGTAATGCATTAACCTGACCAGCTTGCCATATGTGTCAACCACAGGCTCTCACGCTTTTGGTGTGTGTGGTAATCTCAGGTGTCGGCAATCCAGAAAACATCTTCAGATTTAAAATATTTATCTTCACAGCTATAGTGTTCCTAATCTGGTAATATAGTTTGAGGTTAAATAAGTATTTCTCCCTAAACATATAGATTTGGAAAACACTTTGTTTGACAAACCACTTACAGGGTCGCGCGGAGTCTGGAGGCTATCTCAGCCAACACTGGGCGAAGGCAGGGTACACCCTGAATACACCCTGAATACACTGATTAGTGTATGTGTATGTCTAAGGACTGTGGAAGGAAATGAATGCCCAGATTTAACCCACATAAGCACGGGAAATACATGCAAGGTCCATACAGAAACGGTCGAGGCCTGGACCTGAAACCTGCTGCCTCTTTTTTTTGGAAAACATGACTAAATAATGCATTTTGAACAGAAACGAAACACAACTCAGTAAACTTTAATTGAACAAATGGAAAAAAGATAATAAATGAATGTTAATATTAGAGAGATAAGTTCAAACCTTTTGCAGTTAAATATTGAATTACAGGTTGATGTGCAATATGCAGTAACATTCACAAAATAGTAACAGATACTATGGTATTAAAGCTTACGGTAATGAATACTGTGGTGACAATTACTATGGTAACAGTACCAGACATGCAATCCATTGTACACAAGACACAAAGCTCCGTTGTTAATCAGTGTGACCTTTTACACCAGATGCATGTTACATGGCTCTGTAGTGATTTCTCATGTGTACAGCATTGCTGCTAATATAAAATGGCTGCATATTAGTATTTTAAATTTTATAATTGGAAAATAAAACACTGACTCAAAAGTGGATCTGTCAGAGACAGGTGTCCATGTTTGTAGGCAATTTCGAGAAGTCAGTTGACCTAATGTACATGAGTTTGGACGACATGACACTGGAATACTCTGAGAAAACCCACAGAAGTTTGGGAAAAATATGCAAACTCCACACGGAGAGGCCCTTCACACCCAGCACCTTCTTGCTGTGAGGTGCCAGTGCTAATAACTGAGCCACCATACTTTGGCACATCATATTACACAAAAAGTCTTTTTGAAATTGGCAGTGCATTTTTAGGATTTTTTGTGTTAATCTCCAATATGAAAGCATATATTATTCTTTCTCTAACTATGGGAAAACATGGATTTCCATAATGTATTATTGAGTAATATAAGGTAATACTGTGTTAAGTATCTACCCACTGCATGTCTCTAATCCCCACTGTTAAAGCAGTTAAGAGTGCCATCAGAGTCTCAGCAGTATCCTGCCATGGTGTTTTTAGCGCACTGTTCTAAAATTGCACTTGCTATTTCCTTTTGGCTAAAGCCTCTTTTTCAGAAAAAAAAGCTCATCATATATTTTCTTTTCTCAAATTATGTTTATTTAACTTTGTGGCATAGAGTTACAATAACTTGAGTAGCAGAGATTACCCAGAATGCAGTGTAGCAGTGCTCCTGAGCAGAGCCCCATAGGCATGAAACATGACTTTAATGAATATTCCATGTCTGCCAAAAGCACAATCGAACTCAGGTAGGCAGACAAACTTTTGCCAAGCAATACAACACCAAGCATGAACGTAAACACAGAACATGAACCTGTTAAACGAATAATTAAATTATTAATGCAGAAATAAGCTAGTGAAAGTCGGTAAAAAAAAGGCCCAATGTTAATCTTTCCTGTTCTCACCCCAGACCGTACAGTGGTCAGGAAACACAGGAGATATGTATTTATTTATTTAATTATTTCCTCGGGGCTAAAGTTATTTCAGCATTTAAAGGACATGCATTAGTCGTACAACACCAGCCTCTGTAATATCTATCGTGAGCTCTGATATTAGGCAGTTCCTACATCTGTATATTAAAGAAATGTTATTTATATATATATATATATATATATATATATATATATATATATATATATATATATGTATATATATTAAAACCTAAACGAAACAGCTCTTTACATTGTAACTATGAGCAATGCTAATGCATAACACTTACTGTTGTTCCCTGGTGCTATTTTGCTGCATATGGCCTTCGTGAAGAAGGTGACAAGGACAAGTTGATAATAGTAGTGAAATTTAAGGAGGAATAATAAAATGCCATGGAGACAGAACCACAGATGACTGCAGCACAGTGATGGCATTTCCTCACAAACCTTCAATTGGCTAGAAGCAGCCATAGTACCTCTCCACTGTCTCAAGAACATGACTTTTAGTATCATTAGAAAGAGAGGATTGGCAATCACAGCACAAAATATTTGATCTGTCCAACGTGTTGTTTGATTTCTGTCCATCAGGCATCTAGCAAAGCAAATTTATTAAATCATCCAAGCAAAGTCACACTGTCACATAGCATATTAATATTACATTGAAGCAAAGACTGATATTTGGGCAGCCAGTCTTCCAGTGTGGCTTTCAGTCAAAGAGAGTTTGATGTTTCCGAGAATCACAGGATTCTTTTATGTCTGACACTTGTTCTGTTCTAAAGAATCAATTACTAGTTATCTTTATTCAGCTGAATGAAACATGAAAAAAAACTTTTTTTTTTGTAAATGTTCTGAAATATTCACATTAATTCCACCCATACAGAGTATATTCATTGTTACAGACATTGTGGACATTGTATTGAGATCATTTATGACTTGGAAATAGTTTCAGGTCGTCCAATATGGAATTGTTATTGTCATTGTGATGCCCTAACTGAATGACACAATGCCATTCTGTGGTGACAGGCATACAAATTGCCTTCCTCCATCTTCTAATTCAATAACTGACAGCTTTTTTGAGTTATGTATTCTCCAGTATGATAGGAAGTGAAATAGTTTTGATGAGATATATGGAAATGCATTAAAATAACAAGAATGTAGCATAGAGATCAGCCAATATATGGATAAATATTTTACTAATATTGCTGTAACTACTTGACAGAGAAGACAGCACTTGTTAAAAGTTAATCTTATTTCAAATCTTTCTTTCTTTCTGTGTGCAAAGTTTAAGGCCGATAGCTTCTGTTTTACAGAGTTTGTGGGCAGTTATTTTAAAAAGCTAAGTCACGGAATGACAATATAATTAAGGCCAAAGTTACCATGCTCACGTGTAGGATTTTAAAATATTCATTCCATTTATTGATAAATTTGTGTTGAAAGTTTTAAATTAAAATCATTGCCTGTTCATTGAGGAACTATATATGCACCAGGATTAAGGTATTTTAGCACAAACAGCAGATTATAGTGAAAGAAATTATGTTTAAAACCCATGGATCTCTATGGTAACTTAGTTCTTGATGATGCAACCCACCCATAAAAATGCACCTATTTTATTATTTTAATTTATATTAAATTTGCAAATTGATTTACTGGAATTTTATTAAATTATATAAATTATTCACTTATTCACTGGACTGTTTAATCGTATTACTATGGTTGCAGGGATGCTGTGCCTATTTCAGCCAACACTGGGTCAAGGCAAGGTACACCCTGAACAGCTCGCTAGACAATGCAGGGCAGTACACACAACCATTTACACTCACATCTACATCTATGGACAGTTTGGAGCAGGCAGCCTAATTTGGACTGTGGGAGGAAACCAGAGTACATGGAGGAAGCCTATGCCAGCACAGGGAGAACATGCAAACTCCACTCAGATACACCCGAACATAGGACTCCAACCCAGGACCTTCTTCCAACCCAGGACCACTGTGCGGCCCTTATATTAAGTAAATATATGATAAATAAAAGAATGAATAAAAAGCTATATGGTGTAGTGATGTTTTTTTTATTCACATGGCATATTTGGTTTGTATGCTTGCATTGCATGCATGGTGGTCATATGTGACAAAATAGAAAGACTGCTGAGTGCAGAATTTGTCAGAAAACAATAAAGATCAATAAAGATACAACTTAGTTTTACCCTAGTAAAGCAATATCCATGGCTACCCACTACATCTGTACCAAGGAACATTTTTTCCCTTCGGAAAGAGAAACAACAAAGAGAAGTGGAACATTCACTAGAGCTGTCAGTATCAATTCAGATACAATAAAATAAACATGCAAAATGTTGGAGATTCTTACTTTGGAGGTGCTGTGTGATCTATATCCCGAGCTTGAATCAGAAACACTGAAAATTTATCAAACCATGTTATTTTTTTATTCCTCTCTCCAGATACCCACCTCAGATTTTTTGCAGCACTCCACCTCTGTCCTACATAGATTTATGGGTTTGACATAAAAGCTGCATATAAACCAAAGTGCACAGCACGTTTGGGTTAAATTGGGGTGAATCGAGTTCTCACTGCAGTCAAATCTTAAAAGGATTTACTTGCCAATGACCCAAAATCACTTATCATCACCATACCTGTAATCACAGGTGCACTTCAATTCAGTAGAAAGTGGGCATGCAGTGATACACGGTATGTTATCGAACTGTTAGGATATGTTTGAGGTGTCAGTGATTCTTCCATCCAAATGCTACACAGTGTTCACAGACATTTTTAGCCAGCTCTTCAAAATAACAGACGATGTCCACTTAAGGATTTAGAGGTTATAAATCATTTGTTGCATTCAGCTTAGAACAACTGAAGAGACGCTAGGCACATCTTTGCTATGAATAATGTTAATGCTTGCTGGTGATTTTTTTTTTTTAAGAATTTATTTTTTGACATCTATTTTTTTTAATCAATTTATTTTTTTGCTTGCTAGTGAACTTGAAGCTGTGTGAAATAGTGACATGATGAGCACTCTACATTTCTTCCATTTTTTCACCAGAGACAAAGATAATCTGTTTGTCAGGGACAAACTGGTAAAGTCTGATTTTCTGTTATGCTTTCCTATTAAGTATTATAACAACCAGTTTATATCACCAGTGTTTTCATAGCATGAAATAATGACTCAACACTAACTTCAACTATAACTACATCTGCTTTTATAGATAGTGGCACATTACTTTATTTTACAGAACATGCTGATGTACCTGTTTATGCTTCTGAATATGTACATGTATGCCGCTTTTAGCTTGGCAGCCCCAGTACAGTTGTATGTTGGCTAGTAAAGTACATGGGCTGGAGTTTAAAGTGATCCACTAGGTGTGAATATGAATGGTTGTCAGTGTGGGCCCTGCATTGAACTGCCAAGCTGTTAAGGGTGTACCCTGCTTTTGAGTCAGCTGAGATAGCCTCCAGCCTCCTTGTGAACCTAGTAGTAGGATTAAGCAGCTTGGCTGAAATTGGAAACATTCATTTAAGTTTGATGTGAAAATGTGTTGTTTGTTTGTTAGTTGTCACTTTTTTTTGTCAAATTATATTTGTCTTTATTATTATATTTATATAACAAATATATTTGAAATTATATTATAATAGCAGCATTTTATCAAACCACAAAGAATGAACTATGACCAAGATTATTTCATTAAGAAATCAGGCAGCAAACATGTTTCTTTTTTGCGCTTTTGGTACAAAGGACAAAAGAAAGCTTCCATTGTTTTGCTCCTCCTTTGATGTCATGTAGGACAGTAACTCCAGTAGGCTCTATTCAATACGCCGTTTGTGATGTGTTCCTATTAGACTTATTACTGGTAAACTCTAAAGTATTGTGGTAGTGCTGTCTCTATACAACTAGTCTAAAAATAAAACATACTGTACTGTAGAGCTGCTAATGTACTGTGACAGATTTACAATAAATAAGAAGTTTTCCTCTTTCTTAAAAAAGACAAAGTGCATCACAGCATTGTTCTATCACAGTGTCTTCGGTATTAGTGAGGTTTAAGTCTCTTGTGAGTTTTTACTCATTTACACTGGAAAAAAAGGGGTGAAATGGCTCGTCAACATCAAGAGAGATAATTTCCAAATTTTCGAACACACCAAGGTCTGTGGCGCTCATTTCACTGCCAGTGATTATGTAAAGAGAACACAGGGAAGATGCCTAAAAAAATATCCTGACTTTGTGGTAAGATTTTGACGGCTGTAAACCATTTTTAATAATATTGCCACAGTCCTGAAAATCTTTATGATACACATGCTAAGTCACATGATTCATATTTTTCTGTGAACACTACCTGAGCCTCTTGACCTGTATCAGCATGATTTTTTTTTGTGCTGCTGCTACATGATTGGCTGATTAAATCACTGTACAGTCATTGTATAGGTGTACACCTGTGACCAATAAAGCGAATATTGAGTGTACAAAACTTTACAAATCGTTTTGTTTTGCACTGCAGTTCCTATAATATGTACATCCAATCTGAGAGTTTTTAAACCATAACTGTGTGGTGACAGCTTAAGGCAGTTTTACCATGGAATATTTAGTTTTGCATCCACGATAGTATAATCTATCATAATAGTGCACCCGCAATCTTTCCCGGTTTCTAGCTGTCCGGTTGGTTCAGACTGAAAAGGAGAAGATGGGGGAGACAGACCAGCTGTCATTATTGTGTTTGCAGATGAAGTTATGTAAACAGTATTTCCGTCACAGCTATGACATCATTTCAATCATTTAGTGGAAAAAGCAGGGTTGACTCATTTCTCTCCCTATCTATATCTCTATATATCTCCATATATCTCTCTCTGTACACACACACACACACACACACACACACACACACACACACATATACATATATATATATATATATATATATATATATA
>JAOUQZ010000008.1:6680885-6692817 GCA_028564935.1 Neosilurus hyrtlii | reverse complement strand
CACACACACACACACACACACACACACACACACACACACACACACACACACATATATATATATATATATGTGTGTGTAAATTGTTTAAGCGGTACAGACACTTACTTTAAGATAAATTAAGATAAAAAGCACAAAACTGGTCATTTTATCCCATGGATTACAAGCGGTGTGCTGAACTGCGGGGGGTTAGCACTTTTTCTCCGGAAGCAACATCAACACGTTGGTCGTGGTTAATGTCTCTTATGGAGACAGTGAAAGTTACATTGTAGTGACTCAATTACCACTGTTGGTCACCACTTAACCACCACTGTCCACATTATCAAGTCAGTACAAAAATATTTTAGATATTTGAGCAAAAAAGGCCATTGGGTTGCCGTCAGCATGTTTCTACCCTGCAATGGCCTGGCGAGCTGTCTAGGGTGCACTCTGCCCTTGCACGAGTCGGCTGAGATGGGCACTACCCCCCACGACCATAATCAAAATTAAGCGGCTCAGAAAATGAATGAATGATTACAGAAAGCAGTATATTACATAAGAGACCTTTCAGACAAAAAATAATGAAGGTTGTTGGGTTTTACATGGAAATAAAAAAGCAAGTGGTTTCCATAGGATGTACATATTTTCCCATGACTCATTACATATTGTTATTTCTGTATTCATTATGAGGACTGATATGCGAGTCATTCAAGGTGGATGTGTTTCTTCTTTAACATCCCCATTGCTTCACTTGCTTCATATATATATATATATATTTCATTCAGCATCATACAGATGAGAGAAGACCATTCACTGCATTAAATACATTATCATTACAAAAGGTTGGGTTAGGTTTAGATATTTCTTTTCCACAGTCAATTAAATAAAATGATTTCATGGTTTTTAATGATGAAATGACCTGGGAATAATGCTCTTTTATTTTCTTTGTTTAAGAGATACAGTCAAACAAGACAATTTAGTGCACTACCTTTACAGCCTGCGAGGCTGCAAGAGCAGGAAAGTTTTAATAGGATTAAAATATATCAATTTCAAAGCACAGCGAATGAAGCACTCTCTGAAAGGGCTTTTATGATATTGCACACTGCTGGAAGCATATGTGCATTTGTTTTTTGTTTCTTGATGAGATGGGGCTTTATTGCTTTAGGTTCTCACAGAATCTGTATCAGTGTTTATTATAAGATAATAGGTTTTTTGTTTGTTTGGATTTTTGTTTTGTTGTTTGTATGTTTTAAGGAAAAGTTGACCAATACTAGTAATGCCATCCTTTTTGTTTTCAGGGAAAAACTGTAGGCTTGGGTGGTATAGCATTAATCAGACATGTTTAGATATTTCTAGAAATTTCAGGTGTGGAGATCACAAGTTTGAATCCACACACAGTCATTCGCGACCGGGAATCCATGGAAGCTATTTGGCCGAGCTCTTACTGGAGAAAGGGATGACATACGTCCCACCTCCCTATCACTCAAGGCAATCACCAGCCAATCACGGGTGTCTGTGTGTTCAAGTGTACATGGGGGTGGAGAGCGCTTTCCCTCTGAGTATGTTGGCTGCCACTGAATACGCAGCCACATGGAGTTTGTAAAGACTGCTACGATGGGGGTGCATGCGCGCTTACACCCCTCACTGGTTGGTGTTGGTTGAGTGATAAGGAGGCAATACTTGACGGGTGGGAATTGGCTATTACTAAATTGGGGAAGAAAAATCAGGGGGTGGGGGGACATTTATTTAACAGTTTATTGCTTAGCCATTTGCTAATATGACTGATGATACAGTTTGATAATTTGAACAATGAAGACAGACATTTTTCTCTTAGTTGTTCACTAGTCAAGCTTACGCTTACACTTACACTTCTCTGTGTTAGTGAAAGACTATGGATTAGCTAGCTAATTTACCCCACTGCCAAGCCTTTTGTTTACAATAGAAAACAGCAACATCTAGATTTTTATTTATCTAGAGTCTAAAGGGAGGGGCAGTGGTGGCCTGGTGGTAGGGTGCTAGATTACTGATCCCAAGGTCGATGGGTTCAAGCCCCACTATCAACAGGGTTCTTACTGCTGTTCCCCCCAGTGCAGCTAACTGGGTTATTAAACGCCGGCCATGTCTCTCACTGTCTGTGGTGAGAGGCATGTAAAAGAACCATTGCTGATTTTTTCAAGAGTAGGCTGCATAGCTGTCAGCATGTTTCTGCCCTGCGATAGCCTGGTGAGCTGTCCAGGGTGTACTTTGCCCTCACCCAGAGTCGGCTGACATGGGCGCCAGCCTCCCCTCGACCCTAATAAGGATTAATCGGTTCCGATCATTTTCCTAACATTGCCAGCAGTAGAACTAATTAGCAACCAACTAATTATTTTTATCAGCACAATTCCAGTACAAATACATTTCTATTTTGTTTATCTAACAAGATATGATTTCTGGAAGCTTCCAAGTTTACGGATAGTTTGTGTAAGGCAGTAGGCAGGATGCAGGTGCGGGTTTAAGTCCAAAATATGAATCCATTGTGGTCAAACAATTGATAACCAGAGTAGAAATGCATGAAGCAAAAATAATTTGGCAAGACTAAACAATACTTTGCAAACTTGCTGTAAGTGCAGAGTAATAAACACCAAGTACAAAATCAACCAAAATGTGGAACAGCCGTGTGTAATGAACAGGCCCAAACATGATCCCAAAGTGCAACTGAAGTCTGGAACTGTAGTCTATTTCCTCAAACCATATGCAAGGCATGCAGGGTAGCACTCTTTAGAGAGGGCATCAACTCAGGCATGGGCATGAAAGAAGGCACTGTAAGAATAAAATCTCTGAAGTTAGGAGGCAGAGGTATGACATCATCCCTGAAGCCCGGAGATGAGGCTGCCTTGTCACCCTTTGCTGAGAGCTTTGGAGAGGAAACCACACTGTCAGCCTCTGGTGAGAGCTTTATATAGGAGGCCGCCATCAGACTTGGGTGACAGCTCTGGAGAAACGGGTGTCCTGTCATCCTTGGTGAGGGCTTTGGAGATGAGGCCATGCTGTCAGTCTGGGTTTAGAGCTTTGTTAAAGGAGGCCACCCTGTTAGCTTTTGGAGGAAGCTCTGAAGTGAAGGCCACCCTGTCGGCCTCTAGAGGGAGCTCAGAGTAAAGCCCCCACCCCACCCTCCCAAAAAAATAATTCAGGGGGTCTTCCTTCTTGAAATCCTGGAACAGCCACTTGCTAGTGAACCCCATGGAGTCTTTAAGGCATGGGTGCTTAACTATGAACAGATACTTAGCCCACCAGCATGCCGGTCCGATGAGACAGTAAATCATGCAACTCACCCAGAAACTCTCTGCAGGTTCTCATACACCACCCAACCCCTGTGGACCTGCTGCAGCCATACTGTGCAGCAAGGTATTCTGTCATGTAATGGGGTTGGCAGGGCCCAGGTGCAGTTGACTGCAGAAGTTATCAAGTCCAAAACATGATTCTGCGTTGTGGTTAAACAGGTAGCAAAATGTCAGGCAATGTACAAACAACAATCAGAGGGAAAAAACCAAGTCAGGCCAAGAGCAGATCTGCATAAATAACAAGTTTATAATCAACCAAATCAGGAATAACTTTGTGTAATGGACATATCAGTCGCAGCCAATTAACCTACTGTGCGTGTTATTGGACTGTGGGAGGAAACCAGAGTACCTGGAGGAAACCCATGTAAGCACAGGGAGAACCTGCAAACTCCACACAGAAACACCCTCGGATGTGAAGTGCAACTGAAGTCCAGATGTTAACTCTTAGTTTCATTATAGCTGTGTATAGCGCATGTGGAGGGAGAGAGAGAGTTCATGACAGAAATAATATGTTTTTTCACATACATGAAAGCACATATGTCTCTGCTGAGAGAGCATCTCCATAAAGATTATTATATACTTTAGCAGTCTTAACATTTTAATATGCTATAATTTGTCTGTTTTCCTCCATGAGTTAAATGTATCTTTTTTTTCCATCGGTATCAACCATGTTGTATATAAATTGCACGTCTAAGTGACCATTTCAAATAATCCGTGCTGAAAGAAGATGGGTTTGTGTGAGGTGACACTGGGGTCTCAGCCATGCTTCCTGATAGCCACACAGTGGAGTTGAGGAAAAATAAGAAGGGCGCCAGAGTAGAAATAGAGGTCAAGGGGAGAGATTATCTTACACGCTTTGCCAGTGTTCCTCAGTGTGGTGTCAGGGCCCAATCCTTCCTCTCAGAGAGGCCAACATGTACCCAAGCATCCTGCCTGATGCATTTTTCTTCTTAGACATCATAAATCACCAGCAAACACTTGCAAATCAGGCACAGCTCCGATGTCATTAGCAATAGAATAGCAAAAAGGCAGCGGCAGAGAGTATGAAGCAGAGTTGTGGCGCTGCGGTTAAACCTCATTTTGCCTGACATGATTAGCTCTCGCAGGGCTTTTCTCTTTGGCAGCCCCCCATGACGCTGGTGGAAAAGGCCTCAGCCTGAAGCTGCTTGACACACCACTTCAAGAGACTTCATTACAACTTAATAACATGTCATTGAGAGCTACTCCAACATGTCCGGCACTGACTAATCCTTAAACGGGTCTAATTCATCATCTGCTTGTAATGTGCATTTAAAATAATCACCACAGCTTTGCACTTCATTGAAAATCTTGTTTCGGATAATAACAAATGTAGCACTCACTGGATTTCATCCTGCGGAATGTTGGGTATTTTACCTTTTGTTGCTAATATGCTGAAAAGTAATTAAGCCTGCTAATCACAGATGGGGCATTCTTTCTTGGTTTTACTGATGCTCTCATTTTCCTCTGTCCGCTTCCAGTCTGGCAGTTTCAGTGGGATAACTCAAATAATAAGTCACGTATCAACACAAAACTTTTATAATGTCTTAATAAATGAAGACAGATCGAGTTTGATTCACTCGCTCACTCATTCATTAGCTGAACTGTTTGAGGGTTGCGGCTGGGTACACCGTGAACAGCTTTCCAAACCATTTCAGGGCTCACACACACACACACACACACACACACACACACACACACACACACACACACACACTCACTCACACCAAGGGGCAACTTGAAACAGCCAATAAGCCTATTGGGCGTGTCTTTGAACTGTGTGAGGAAACTGGAGTACCCATAGAGAACCCACTCAAGTACAGGGAAAACATGCAAACTCGACACAGAAACGCCTGAGCCAGGGACTCAAACCCAGGACCTTCCACCTGTGAGGCACATATGCTAACCACCGCACCACTGTTCCACCCCATCCAAAATCAGTAAGGTGGTATTTTCATGCATTGTATCCAGTTATATATTTGTAGCATGTAGCAGAGTACCAGGAAGCAGCCCACAAGTTTTTCATTGCATGCACAGTAGCATCGTTTCACGTAGGCAAGCATATTTTCGTGATTTTTATTCAATTGTCTATTAATTTCACACCATCAAAATGTTGTTAATGCTGTGAAAATATGCAAGTCAACTTTTTTCAACTTCCAACGCAATAACACTTTCAACGAATAGAATAAAGAATTTAGAGGAAATCGACACTGGACGCTAGCCTCAGCTTGTTTTCGCTCAACAAGTTCAATGGCTTTGCGTGACTGTGCGGTCTTGAAATTGACTGTTAAGTCATTTTTTTGTCTCTAGGTTGCTCAATTGTTGCATGTTGAAAGCTCTTTATAGCACTTAGCTTAACTTAGCTCAAGTCTCTTTTATTATAGTTTTAGATTTACATTGTTTGTCTGTGAGGTGCTGCTGACTTTAATAAAGCATATCTCCTTACTAATCGTATTAGATGTTTTCGTTTTAACCTCTGCTTTTTTTGACGTGTGATGTTACTCTCATTTAAATGGAAAGTAAATGTAGTCTGTCTCTAAATTGATAACTAGTGCTGCCACATTGTATTTTTAGGCTCTTTTGACCTCTGAGTTTTGACTATTTATAAAGTGAATTGTCTTCATTTTTGTGAGAGATGCAGCCCTACAATAGACTGGCAGGGTGTACCCCACCATTTGTCTGAAGACTGGCTCCAGCTTCCTCTGCGATCCTGAAGAATAAGTGGTAGAGATGAAGAATAGGTGGACGAGTGAGCTGCTTTGACATACATGTGAACCATTATGTTGTTCGTTACAAAATATATGAATGCAAACATTAAAAATTATTTTTATAATACTCAGATAACCCAGTAACACTAATAACTTGTTTGGTTTTGTGTGTAAAAAAGAAATAGTGAGATATCTGAGAAAGGTGACTCAAGTTCAACAGAAGGCACTGCTTTCAAATATTAGTGAAAATGGAGCACATACGTGGAAACATCTGCGGTTATCACCGACCTCGTTAATAATGCAGATGCTCTGTGCAGAGCTGAGAGCTGGGACCTGCAGCGAGGCTTCTGACTGTTGATCCTCCAAGTTTACGTCTGTATACACAATGAAATCCCCCAGTAATAGGCACCCTCCCTTTCTGCAATTAGATGGATCAGTGGCAGCTCCTCCATTAAAGGTGCAGGGGTGACATCTCCCCTCCAAATATCTAGAAAGAAAAAGGGCACTTAAACATAAATCAATAATTAAATAAACCATAAATATTATAATATAAAATCAGCCCGTTTATTCATTATCCATACCAGAATACATACAAGCACAGGAAATACATGCCGGGACCTTCTTGCTGTGAGTGCTGTTCACTGTGCCGATGCAAAAACTGTTTACTTGTAGGATGCATCTGATAGTCTGTAAGCATTCATTTAAAATTGGTTGCAAATTATATTTGCTAAATTTCTGTGTGAATATATACCGGTATACTTCCTGGTTCAAGGGCACCAGAAAAATCAGAGTCTGTGGCTCAGTATAAACATCCTTACTGGATATTGCTTGTGTACTGATCTTGATGAAAAAGTAATATGCAATACTTGAAAATTAAAAAAAAAAAATGCAGTACACTACAGTTTCTTTTTTTGTATGATATACTACACTGGAGAAAATCTAGTATACAGCCAGAGGTCACTTCTCATAATACTACATTTCATGATTCATTGTGGTTATTAACTAGTTTCCTAGAAATAAATAAATAAGTCAATACATAATAACACGGTAGACAGCTGTGTGAGTTATGTAATACAGGTTTAGCCTGTATATAATATGTCATTTGAACCTGAACTGGGAGCAGGTAACATGATAAACCCATGTTTAGCAGCAGCTGCTACTGATTTGGTTGGAACCCAGGAATCATTCATTCATTTATTTTCTAAGCCATTTAATCCTGTTTAGGGTCGCGTGGAGGCTGGGCTCACCAGGCCATTGCAGGGCCAACACACATACAACCATTCACACTCACACGTAGCATGTTTTCTCACTGTGCATGTTTTTGAACTGTGGGAGGAAACCGGAGTTCCCAGAGCATCCAAACTCCACACAGAAACGCCAGAGCCCAGGAATCAAACCCAGGCCTTTTTTCTGTGAGGCGGACATGCTAACCACTATGCCACTGTGCCGTCCCCCAGGAATCACGTAAAGGGTTTCTTAGAAAGTATTGTAAACAGGCTGACCACTTAAAACTTGTGCTTTCCCTATCCTCCGAATGCTTCCTTTCACATTTGATGAGAAATCCTTAATGAACCTCGTTGTCGCTGTTATTGCAGCAGCGCCATCATACATAATGATAGATTTGATGGAAGAGGATATCACCCACCTAGTATAACTTCAATCCCTTTTCCATCCATGTTGGATGTTATCACTTTAGATTTCCAGGTTGAAGCCGGACCAGTGGTTATAGTGGTTAGAACATCCCACTTACAGCCAGAAGGTCTTGGGTTTGAGTCACTGGCTGGGAGGACGTTTCTGTGAGGAATTTGCATGTTCTTCCTGTGCTTGTGTGGGTTTTTTCTTTGGGTACTCTGGTTACTTCCTATAGTCTAAAGAAATGCACATTAGGCTAATCGGCAGTTCCAGATTGCCCCGAGTTGTGAGTGTGAGTGTGAATGCTTGTGTGTGTTGGCCCTGCAGTGAATTGACGAGCTGTGATTCACGATGTGCCCTGTCTTCACCCAGAGTCGACTGAGATAGGCTCCTGCCTCCCTGCAACCTTGGGTTCAGCAAACGGATGTGTAATAAATAGATTTTTGTGCTACAAAAGTTCTGCTTATGTTTTTACAACCCTGGGACATCAAACCCACAGAGTTTCATTGCAGTGCTTTTAGTTGGTGCAGCCTTGATGACAACGAGTGTTAACCAGGGCAAGATTCCTGGAATTAGTGAATGAGTGAATTGTCATGATATTTATTTAGAGTATGTGATATTTAATAAATAGATAATAGGTTAGCTGGTAGATTTAGGAGAAAGTAAAAGCATTTTTTAAGATTTATTCAATCAAGCATACTTGTCCTGTGCCATTAAATGATCCTCGTCTCTGTGGTGCTGCACAATTTTATGTGGTTGACACACATATTATAATGAAATATGATTAAAACAAAGATATAAGTATGTTTACCGATGTATCACCATTCTTTTTTGCTTAACTTCATATTCGAACATTTGCTCAAGCCCTCAAGAGAGTAAAAAACACCCACTCTTGAGATTTTTTTAGTTCAAACACACATCTCTCAGCTGTACATTGGTGCTATTCTCCGCATTAAAATATTCCCAGACACGACTTTCCTTTTCACATTTTTTCATGTTGATGCTTGGCATAATTGAAGTGAATATCTGTGCAAATTTCCGCTCCAGATGCTTATTTATACACGTATACATATTAGTAACTTATGTATAACAGTACTGTATTCATGGCATGGTATACGCTGGGACACGGCCATGATGAAATCTGCAACCAACCTCTCAATTCTCTTTAATAATAGTCATAGAAGGCCAGTCATTATTAGGGGATCTCTGGTGGTTCTAAGCAGCTTTTTATGTTGCTTAGTATATACAGCACCATTCAGTTTACAACATATCCCAGTTTCAGCTCAAAATATTGCAGGTGATTGATTGATTGATTGATTGCATTATTAAGTGTGTTTGCTTGTAGCTAAATATTTCTGGTATCCACTGGGAAGAATGGTTTTCCTATTATTTGAGCCCATCAAACAAACAGGTAGGTAGGAAGGTAGGTAGGTAGGTAGGTAGGTAGGTAGGTAGGTAGGTAGGTAGATAGATAGATAGATAGATAGATAGATAGCTTTTGCAGAATACTGAAAAAAAAAAAAATAATAATAATTTTGAACTCAAACACATGGGATTGTTTTACTCTCTGCATACTAATTAACGATTATTTGCTGACAGAAAGGTGGACGTCATAAGAGTCCCTGAGACTATGTGCAGTAAATACTACACATGAACATAAAAAGTGTTTTTTTAGTATAAACTTTAATGTAGATTCTTATTTTATGATTTGTAAGTCAGTACCAAATATTTTAGATTTCCAAATAGTTTTTCAGCACAAAATTTAATGTTACAGGGAAAAAGTATTATAATAATAAAGAAAGCAGCATTTTATTGATTATATTGATCATTTAATCTGGGTTTACATGCACTGGGGTTACATGCAAATAAATAAGTGACTGTGATGGTGAAAATCTCCAGGGGAACTGTGGCTGGTTCTGCAAGAACTGTACCTTTATTGTAAATGTAATGTAGAAAATGTTAATTTGATTATTTAGATTAAAATGTGAGGCATATTTGCTCCACTGCTTTTGTTTTCATGTAGCAAAGACTTTTGCACAGTACCGAATATTTACATATTTTGTATATTTTGAGTGGCGCATTGACAAGACGCGTGACTACCAACCCAGAGATCGCAAGTTCGAATCATGGTTGATGCCACAGCCATCCGTGTCCAGGAGTGCATTGGAGCTAATTGGCTGAGCTCTCATGGGAGGGAGGGATGGCATACACTCACTTCTCTGTCACTCTCAACGATCACCAGCCAATCATGGGTGTCTGTGAGCTCATTCATACGAGGGGGCGGATAGCGGATAGCGCTTTCCCTCCAGGTGTGTTAGACAGCCCCCAAATACGCACTCGCAGAAGTTCAAAAAGAGGTGGGTGTTAGCATCGTATGTCATGGAGGGGGCATGTGCATGCTTACACCCCTCCCTGGTTGGTGATATGGAAGGCAATACTTTTTTTCAATTTCAAAGTGTGCCAGTGATGCCTGAGGATATTTACACACTTCACTTACACTTATTGAAAGATGGGTTAGACATGTCTTAGATGATTTTTAGATCTCAGCTCACTATTAAAATTTTATTTACTTGTAAATAAGTTTTAAAAGTAGCCACAAGATACTAGATTCCATTCCTAAAATTGTGTTGTGTTGTCGTCAATGTGCAAAGAAAGCATGCCGACGGTTCATCAAGCGTTCATGTGCTACACCTTTTACTTGCGGTTCATAATTTTATACAGAAATAATTAATTTTCCAAGTAAGCAGTTTCTCTTACCCTGATGTACCCCATGTCAGCATTTTTGTGGATTTTAAAGAGATAATTTTAATATTATTTATAGAACAATACAAAATTTATGCATTTATTTCTGGTCTCAGATTTCATTCCAAAGTTTTATTTACAGACCAAAAATGTACACTTCTGTGTGATTTAATAGTTTTATCTATTATCTGTTTGTCTGTTCAAAGCCAACACTGTGCATGGAAAATGAGTTTAAAACCATGAATGTTATGGTGTGAAGCTGAGACATGCTTTTTTTTTTTTTTTTTTTTTTAGGTAAAATCCACCTACAAGTATCACACAGCTCACTGAATAGCACTTAATTCTGTTAGTCTGAATACTGATGTGCACAATTTCAGTCCAAGCACCTGTAAAGAATATGCAGCCTTTTTTAATGGATGTGATTTAAGGGAAATGACATGCATGACTTACTTTTGTAGCACATCTCTTGGAAGGAAATTACATGAAATACATGCAACATCTATAAACATCAGCTTATTGTCGGGAGTTACTGCTTGAAGTCCAATGCAGTTTGCTTAAAGCTGCTCTGAGCAATATAGTAGGTCCTGTGCATCACTGCTGCCCTTTGAGTCACACTCTGCTTGTTTTAATTAGACACAGAGGCAGTAAAGCTGATTATTGATTGCTTTTTTTTCCCCCAGAAAGGTCATAGATCTAAGTGAGAGTGTGTGAGGAACAGGTTGGTGAATCGCAGATTAAATGATGACGTTAAATGGAGTGTGTGTGGGCAAGGGGAGGGTTCTAGCTGATCAATGTGCTGCTACTGGACCCTTCATTAAAGGGCCAAGGAGCTGGAAATAAATTACTGAACAGCGCAAAGCAGCAGCGACACAAGACACTAAAAGGATGCAGTCAGTTTTGCCTCAGACACCATTTATCACTTGGAAACTAATGGACACAAACACACACACACACATACACACACACACACACACACACACACACACACACACACACAGTTCTTGCTCCTGTCTGCCTCTCTACATCTCTCTCTCTCTTTCTCTCACCCTCTCATGTTTCCACCGTGATTTGTTTGGTTGTCTGATAAATGTCCATTTAGACCTAGACACATGGCCCTAAATGGGATAAACATGCTTGATATGCAAGTACCGGAACCTCAATTTTGCTCGTTTCATAGTTCACCTGTTGTGCCCTAGATGATCCGTGATGAGCACTCCCAGGATAATTGTGTGGATATTTATTTATTTATTTATCTGTCTATTTATCTATTTTTGTTCTATTTTCTAGGATAATTAGGACATTGTATAAAAAAGCATTTTCTTTCTTTTTCTTTCTTTCTTTTTTTTCACTGCTGAGGGTGCAGGTTTTTATCACCATACATCAAATTAAACTGTCCCCATTCTGTCAGCAGCTCAGCCAGGAGAGAGAAAAGGAGTTTCTTGGCTGCAAAAGTGTATCTCTCTCTCTCTCTCTCTCTCTCTCTTTCTCTCTCCCTCTCTCTCTCTCTCTCTCTCTCTCTCTCTCTCTCTCTCT
>JAOUQZ010000008.1:6660342-6680785 GCA_028564935.1 Neosilurus hyrtlii | reverse complement strand
TCTCTCTCTCTCTCTCTCTCTCTCTCTTTCTCTCTCCCTCTCTCTCTCTCTCTCTCTCTCTCTCTCTCTCTCTCTCTTGCTCTATCTCTCTCTCTACAAATGGAATGCAGGTCAAATACAAATGTGAAACCAAGCAGATGCACTATTTCAAGTAAAAGAATGTGAAGGAGCAAAGAAATCATGGTTTGCTTTTTTTTTTTTTTTTGGTCTTGACACACAGTGAATGTGCATAGGTAGGGTGTGTGTGTGTTTGTGTGTACAACCCATGGCAAAAATTATGGATCACCACAAGGAGTTCACCCAGGTTTACTTATTAATTATTATTATTTATTATTTATTTTTTTTGTATTTTATTTTATTTACTTATTTATTTGGTTTGTTTTTAGTAAATTAACAAATCAGGGACATTTTTTGTTCAATTGCTGCAAGTTCTGGCTTTCTGTAGCCTACCGCCAGCCAATTCAATTAAATGATTTTAAATAATCGGAAGCAACCTCCACACAGGGACGCCCCGAGCCCGGGAATCGAACCCGGGACCTTCTTGCTCAGAATGAATTTAAAATTTACAAAAAAAAAAAGGGGGGGGGGGGGGGAAATTAATCTACACTAAAAATATTGTGCTTCCACATCTTAACAAGCTGTTGGACTTGACAAATAAGAAAGAACGAAAGAAATCATAGACGTGACAAGAGAGCCGTCAGTTAAAACAATAGAAATGAATACAAACCCCTTCAAGATGGAAATCATCAAGTGTGGCAAAAAATGTTTGATGTTTCCAGACAGCTGTATTAAAAATTTTATGCAGGTATAAACAAAATTGCAAGTTTATAGAAGCAAAACATACCTGTAGACCAAGGAATACATCAAATCAATGGGATGGAAAACTCAGAGTAGTATGCCTTAAAGCCTTAGAACACGCACAGCAAAACACACAAAACAAATGGCTGAATATGGAACTGTAAGAATTGAGCTGACATAATTGGGATTTACCTACACAGAGCAATCCTGGACTGTGGATGATGAATCCTGTATCACAGAGCAGCAAATGCTGAAGAACGTGGCAAATTTGGGATTCACCAACTTTTCTGATGATTGTTGATGAACATCATGGTTTGCATCTGTCATTTTGCGACATTAAAATGCTTGGTGACAGTTAGCAACATTTGTGTGAATGTTTGCGGAAGTGTTTGTGAAACACAGTTGGCAACAATTAGTGACTATTAGTAAATGTTAGCGACAGTGCGATTAGCAACTATTTGCCACTCTTTTGCCACTGTTTGGGAACGTTTGCCAACTCCTTGACAAACCTGTTGAAACCTTTTCCCAACTCCTGGCAAAATACCAGGAAAATGTCAGACGAACCTTTGAATTGAAACACCCAGCTCGATAAAGAGGGTGAGGAAACCCTCCCCAGATATAAATGATGGACTTCCAGAATAAGGTAATGGATTTCTGTTAGGAAGAAGCCCGACGTGCTGCTGCCTGCTTGAGGAAGCATTGCTTTGTCTGGTTGCTTCTGCAGCTATCCTCCAGCAGTGGAGAAGGAAAGAAGAAGAAAAAGAAGCCAAAAAAGAATGATTGATGGACCCAATCCTATAAAAAATGTGATCTAACCAAAAATAAGACCTTTAGTGACCCGTGTTAGAACTGTTTTGCAAACATCATTTTTTTACAAACTGTTTGAGGAAAAATTAACGTACAAAGAAAATTTACAATTTCTTTGTGACAAAAAAATAAATAAACTGTTTGTGAGCTTGTGTTTTAGTAACATTTTACAAACCTTGATAAAACCCAAAATTCTCTATGATCATCAACATTCGCCATTCTGTGAGATAATAGCTTAAGATGAAAGTGATATTCAGTGATTAATGGTCAAGGAGATGATGCTGGAACTTTTGCCTCATGCCATTCTAATTGTTTTACTCGTATCGAACTCTCTCCCTGACTCTCACACACTGCGAGCACACCCCCCTGAGTACTGATCATCATCACCTGCATCTCATCACCAGCCCTGATTTGACACTGACAAGCAAGGGGTCAGGGGTGGCAGGTTTAGACAAGGTGGGGCATGACACCACCTGAGGTGTGATGTAAGACTGGGCTGAAGGGCTCTCTATGGTGACCATAGAGAGCCGGTGGTGGTACCACCATCATAGAGAGCCCTTCAGCCCACTGTCAAATCAGGGCTGGTGATGAGGTGCAGGTGATGATGATCAGTACTCGGGGGAGTGTGCTCGTGGTGTATGAGAGTTGGGGAGAGAGTTCGATACAGGTGTAACACTAACAGAACAGTGATAAATGCCTTCAGAAAATTCACATTTCTTTGCTCATTTATGATGTGGGGTTGCATGTCAGGTAAAGGACTAGGGGAGATGGCATGACCTCATCAGTCAATGCACAGAAATACACTGAACAGTTAAGCACTTTTCTTATTCAATTAATAAAATATGTTGAGGAAGATAAAGTAATTTTTTAGTATAATAATGCATCTTGCCACAAAGCAAAGATCAGTAAAGTATTTATTCAGATCACAGATCAATTCAGTGGCATAACTAACAAAGTGCTCAGACCTTTAAAATCTTAAGGTGTAAATCTCTCTCTCTCTCTCTCTCTCTTTCTCTCTCTCTCTCTCTGAGAGAGAGAGAGAGAGAGAGAGTGTGTGTGTGTGTGTGTGTGTGTGTGTGTGTGTGTGTGTGTGTTTTCCCCCGAACATTAAGTGAATCCATGTTCTTTTCTTGCACCTGAACAGGAAAAATGTGTCATCGATTAAAATAATTAAACTTAGATTAAGATTAAAATATTTTTTCATAAAGACAGAATGTTCTGCTACTTAAACAAAAATTGTTTTGTGTCATGTCTGTGATTTGTTTGTTTGTTAGAAAGTAAAACGCCTGGTGAATATCCCCTAAGTCTTGGGATTCCATATTTTTCCCCCCAGGGTTTGCACCTGTGTTTGGCTGAGATAATGTTAAGTACCTGATTTTTTTATGCACTTCTCTTTCTCGCTCTCATTTCTTATCCTCTTTAAGGGTAATTAGCTCATATACACCGTATGGCTTCAAATACTCTTTGTTTCCTTTAAGCACTTTAGCCCCACACTTCTACCCACCAGGTTAAAACTAGTGTGGCAAATTGGCTTAAAGAGAAATCATTCTGATTACTTTCCTCTCTGCAGAATGCCTCTGTGGTTTTTTTTCAAGCCTTTTGTTCTCGCCGAGAAGATAATACAGTGTCGTTTTACGCACCATGGTGTTCAAATGAGAAGTGTCTCTAAAAAAGGCAAACAGTGTTCCTCTAAGAAAATCAGATTTAAGCATTAGTGAGTGTTTAGTTTTCTGTAATTCAATAAATATCGTTTTCCCCTTTCATTACCAACACACTTGGTGCTAATGCAGTGCATCCTTTCAGTAAGAGATGAAACAGCATCCACCCCCACACCCCCCTCATTCTGTTATGAGCTGTTCCATTGAATGCTGAATCATGAGGAGTGTTTGTTTTTTTTTCCCCATGGTAAGACATTATGTTGGAGAGTTGTCAGGTTCTAATCTTTTATGAGGGCCTTCAGTGACCCCATCAGTGTAGCGCAGTGACCCATGTTGGACTGGAGAGACGCTTCTTGCTGATCTGTCACACTAACACAAGGAATCAATGGTGCACTGTCAAGACGGAGTAGCTAATCCTCCAGTTTTACTCACACTAGTCCAAGTGTTCATCTCTGCAACACTGCACAATATTGCACAAAGATTGTATGAGATTTTTTTTTTCCATCCAATTTTCACTTGCTATAAGAAATATTACTGTTAATAATAATAGGGGATGCCACAGAGGCATAGTGATTAGCATGTCCATCTCACAGCAAGAAGGTCCTCAGAGTCCCGGGCTTGGTGAAGGCATTTCTGGGTAGTTCGGTTTCCTCCCCCTGTTCAAAGGTGACATGAACATTAGGCTAATTGGTTGTTCCAAGCAGCCCCTAGGTGTGAGTATGAATGGTTGTGTATGGAGAGCTGTCCAGGGTGTGCCCTGCTTTTGCCTGAGTCGGCTGGGCTGCCGCCCTAGTAGGATTAAATAATTTGGTATTTTAATTGACACGGGATTATATATAATTACATTATATATTATTAAATATTTTTATTTTTACTTTTTGACCCTAACTGCCAACCAGTCTTTGTGTATTTTATTAACAACTCTTTTTATGCAAACCTGGTAGTTATATATCATGGAAACGTATTTGTAAAATTTGTTAGCTGTTAATTTCTTTCACAGCCAATCAGCTGTCTGAAAGCCAAGCCAGTCTATAAAAATGCAGAGACTGTTTAATACAAAGCCATTATCTACTTGATTTATTTGAAGCAGTCGATTCCAATAATTTCACATTATTTATCGATTATATTTATATATATTTCCTTTTTTTTCTTGTCAATGTTTGTTTTTTTGTTTGTTTGGGTTTTTTTTGTTTTGTGTGTTTGTTTTCCAAAGCAAACCAGTTTTGTTTTGTTTTTTAAATCATATCTTATATAATCATAAACATAATCCTGTCATATTACATCCCATATCATCATACTTACATGCAATTTCGCAGGTTGATATTATGGTTAGAATTGCTTGGCTATGTTGTTTTTCCTCGTGCTGCTTGTATGTCTGTATTTGCTGAAATAGTGTTTGCTTTTGATGTGCTATTATTTATTAATGTTGTTCTGCTTCCTGTTGCTTTGTATGGGTTGTGTCTGTCTTGATAATTATTGTTTGTTGCTGCTGTTGTTTACAGGTTGTTTTATTGTCCTGGCGGGGGTGGGTGGTGGTGGTGTGTGTGTGTGGGGGGGGGGGGGGGGTAAACTTTGTTTTCAGGTTTTCAGAACATCTTGCCAAAGGACTCCCCTTGAAAGCAAGTCACCTGCTTAACACTGGCACATTTACAGGCCTGATGATTACCATGTGTTGTCGTGTGAATGAAATGGAATAACAAAAGGAGGCACAGTGGCACAGTGGTTAGGACAGTCACCTTACAATAAGAAGGTTATGGGTTAAAATCTTACAACCAACAAGGGCTTTTCTGCATGGAAGTTTGCAAGCTCTCCCTGTGCTTCAGGGTTTCCTCCTGGGACCTCAGTTTACTTCCACAGTCCAAAGACATACACAGTAGGTCATATACACATACACAGGCACATACACAGTTCTAGGGTTAAATTTCCCATAAATGTCACTGTGTTTGTGAATGCTTGTTCATTTTTGTGTTAGACCTGCAAAAGACTGCTGACCTAATCAGGATGAGCCCCACCTCTCAACCAAAATCAGCTGAGATTGGCTCCAGCCTATCCTGCGACCCAGATGAGTAAGGCGGTATAGATATAGATGGATGAAATAACCACTCACTCACTCAAACCACTTCTTTGCCAAACCACTTAATCCTTCTAGGGTTACGGGCAGGTTGGGGAGCCTATCTCAGCCAATACTGGGTGAGAATCAGGGCCCACTCACAAAACTATTTGCACTCACTCACAAGGTGCAGTTTTAATTGGGACAGACAGTTAGCCTAATGTTCTAATTGGAAAATGGGAGGAAACCGGTGTACCCAAAGGAAACCCATGCAAGCATGCAGAGAACATACAAATTCCACACAGAAATGACTGAGCCTGGAACACAGAACCTTCTTGCGGTGAGGTGGACGTTCTAACCACTATGCCTCTGTGCCACCCATGAAATAACCAATTCACCTAAAATCATGTTCCAGTAGAGTGGAAGGAAAGATAATAACCCATAGAAAGGCTACGTGGATGCAGAAAGAACATGAAAAAAACCCCAAAAACAGTCAGACTGTAATCTGAGTTTAAGATTAACCCTGGAGCTGTGATGCTGCAGCACTATCCGCTGCACCACCATGACACTGTTCATGAAGTATATTGATATTAATAATAATAATATGTGGTTATGCTGAACTGCTCATATTATAATTGATACTAATGTAAGAATCCCTCCAACACTGCAATGCATTACAGTGATTTTGGAGAACCCAGGGTCAAGGATGATGAATTAGCTTGTAGGCTGTGCATAATGATCCAAGGTTCACCTTACTTACGGCATGACTTCCTTATTCATCTCTGAAAATTAGACCCGGTCCTTCTCTCTACGGAGGCAGTTTCGTTATTTGTTTTCATATTCTTGGACTCTTTTAGAATGACAAACTCATATGCTCCTGTAGATCCCTTCTGAATCCAAGTAAATGGCATTGAAAGCCCTTGAAACCCAGAGGTTAAAGCACATCAGTGGTGTTTATTTCATTAGTTCATCTTGACCAGTGCCACAGAAGAACCCGGATTCAAGCTTTATGTCTATGGGTTTGATTTCCTGAGGGTTTTGCTGTTTATGATTTTGTTATGAAGTGCGATCAGTGTGATGTTGGGGAGCGAAAGAGATTATGACAGCGTAATTTAATGTCTAGGCAATGTGAAGCCTTTCTTTATCACAGGTACTGTGACAGATGATGGGTCTTCCTGTCTTTTTCTGATGCTCTCTATGTCAGTTTCTTTCTCTCCATATATCCTTGTATCTGTCTTTAAGTTTCTCTCTCTCTCTTTCTCTCTCTCCCCCTTTCTCATTCTGTCTAGCTTTCATGGACAACTAAATACCTACAAAAGTCAAAAGATTTTTTTTTTTAACTGAATGTCTTTTAAATATCCCGTCACTCCCCTCTCCAAAATTGTTGGTGTCAACTTCCTCTTCATTCCTGCCAGTAACCCCATATCATTTCTCTTTTAGCTCCATCATGCATGTTTCACTAAATATTACCTCAAATGTCAGGGTAAAATTAAAAACATTTGAAAACATTTATTGCTCTTTAATTTCCTTTTGTCCGCTGACTGGGTCATATTACCTCAGCACTCACCGTACAAATGAAACTGTTCCCAAATGATTCAGCCAGCATCCATGCATATTCTCTGTATTTTTGTACTACATAGAAGAAAAAGTAAACAGCTTGTCATTCTACGTTATTGGGGTCCTAATAGGAGGCCATGGATATAATGACACACCTCCAATCCTCAGCCTTAAAGGAAAAGAAATACAGAAAAGGGGGGAAAAATAAATTATTTCAAAATGAATTCGAAAAGTTTGTGCTGTGAGGCGGACGAGATTAGCACTACACCACCGTGCCGCCCAATGCTATACTGTGAGTCACTTAAATACACAAAAGTTTTGTTGAATTGCTTATTTATTTATTTGTTTGTTTGTTTGTTTATTCATTTATTTATCGATCTATTTATCTATCTATTTATTTATTTATCTGTCTGCCCATTTATTTATTTATTTATCTATCTGTCTGTCTATTTAATTATTTATTTGTTTGCTTGTTTGTTTGTTTATTTGTTTATTTATTTGTTTGTTTGTTTATTGGAAGTCTTTAGAATTGATTATGATACACATTCACTGGTGTATTGTTTTAACAACTATATTCGCTGTCATGACATTTAATTTCACCCAGAGTTGCAGTATTTTTTTTGCTGAGACCTTGTGTTAAAGATGAGAGAGTTAAACCACTCTGTAAAGTCTTCTCCAGCACATCCTGAAGGCCTTCGGTGGGGTTAACGTCATAAACCATAACGAAACTGTCGACCTTGCTGGTATCAGCAGAGGGCTGTTGAGAAGGAAGTTTACTTTTGTAGGAGGTAGAACAGAAAATAAAAGTCAAGGTTTGTTAATGATTTAGTAAACTGTAAGACACAATGTTGGTGTTACTGTTTTTCTTTATAACGACTACAAGGAAAACTCTTCTTTCATTGCCTAAAATTATGCTGTACTGTATTTAAACTTGTCCTAGGACCATTAGGATAAATACTTCAAACAGACATTACACACAAGTGGAAATATTTAGGATATGCCAGTAACAGCATACACTTCTGGGGCTATCGCTATCAGTGAAAGCTAATTACAAAGACACAGAGAGATGTTTTTGGATTAGGGTTTATGGAATCATGGTAATTGACTGATTCAGTGCAATTCCCCACAAACCAAGTAGGATTAAGTAGTTTGGCAAATAAATGAAGCAGTAAAATAATTTTAAAAGTGGATAATATTACACAGCATTGCTGGATACATAATGGATCCATTTGTGACGCAGTGTGCAGCAGTGTGTCCAGAACCAGTGGTTCTGTGTGCTGTCCATACCATTATTTATAATACCACTATTTATCCTATTTACTTATATTTATTATATTAATGCAAAGTTCAGGTGGCATGGTGACACAGTGGTTAGCGCATTTGCCTCACAGCAGAAAGGTCCTGGATCTGATTTCTGTACGGACTTCAGGTTGTACCCTGCCTTTACCCAGAGTCGGCTGAGATGGGCGCCAGTCTCCCCGTGACCCTTATTAGGATTAAGCAGCTTAGAGAATGAATGAATGAATGTAAAGTTGTCAAATTGCCCATATAGCAGAAACTGCTTAACATCAGGCAAATCTGTAAAACCCAAAATTTCAGAGGCTTTAACTACTACAGGAGCATCCCAGACGACAAAGCCAGAGCACAGGCAGCTCTGTGAAGCGCTGTGCACTGAGGTGTAAGCCAGACTACAAAGTGCTCTGCTCAGACCTTCATTGTCCTGTGTTTTCCTTGCAAATGCTCAGTCATTTTCTAACAAGATAGACAAAGTAAAGCCGTGGCACAACACACAGAGATCGCTGAGGGACTGCTGCTCACTGATTTTTGCAGCAAAGTGGCTTAATGCACTGGAGTCGCTGCACTGTGCAGACTGAACAAAGGAGTCTGGTAAGAGCAGGGATATCTATATCAACAATGACTGGTGCAACAACCACACTTAATCTTATTGTGTTTGTACAGTGACAATTGCCATTGTTTTATTCCTTACAATACCTGCAGAACTGTTGACGTTTCAGCTATGCAGCCTCGGGGAAATATATCCTGAACTTGTACGTGGACTGGTATAGGCATATTTGTTACAAGTCAGTTCAGGGTGTTGCCATTGGCTTTTTATTTATTTATTTATTTTTGCATATGTGTAATTTGCATTTAAAAGAGAAGACAAGAATGTTTGATGTTTGTTGTACACGAGTTGCATGTACTGAATTTTTTTTCTATTAATGCTGGAATAAATACGTATTTCCATTCTGGGGCACCCACAAATGAATCATGGAACAGGTATGATTATATTTGCCTTTTAACCTGTCTGACAACAACTTCATGGTCAGAATTCATTTGTACGGATTAAATACCTCACTGCTGCATACATGTGATATACATTCACAGACCATATTTATGACCTTTTATGAATATTAATGGACAAGCTTAGATAAAAATATAAACATGGTTATTGGTAACAGATGCACTAGGAAACCAGAAACTGAAAGTATTTATCCATGTGTACACTCCTGGGCAAAAAAATATTTAAAAATGGGCCGAACCCAAAATTTAAAAAATAATAATAATAATAAATAATGGAGCAAACAGCAAATCACTATTAAGAAACTGAGCAAATATAAAATTATCACTCATGAGACATGTACCACCATTTGCTTGTCACAGCTTGTTGCTGCTGCAAAGTGGTGAGGTACACCCTTAACAGCTTGCCAGACCATTGCAGAGCAACACACACACAGCCATTGCTGCTCACACTTAGGGTCAATTTTGAACAGCCACTTAATCTAATGTGCATGTCTTTGGACTGAGGGAGGAAACTGGAGTACCCGGAGGAAACCCACTCAAGCACAGAGAAACTTCCCAGGATCTTCTTGCTGTAAGGCGGACGTGCTAAACCACTATGCCACTGTGCCGCCCAAGGTGAACTCAGTAAAGAAGATTTAAATGTTTGATCTGAAATTTAAACTAACACGTCTTAGAGTGCAACATATTCCAAAGTATTTTCTGGCTTTTGGTATCTCATTATTTGGTATCTTCCTCAACTGATGCAGCCCATCACAAACCTGATAACAAGCTTGTAAATAGAACCAGAGGTGGCAGACATCCACAGGTACAATTCGCTATGCAGCGGTGTGTGTCCCAAGGTAAACGAGTGAGAAAATCTGCTCCAGAAATGGATGTTTTGCAAGTGTTGGCCACATTTTTTGTTTTGCCCAGGAATTTAATTCTCCTAGGTTCTTCATACACAAAAATCTTTAAACTTTATCAACAAAAAAAAAAGTGGAAGACTACTCTAACTACTCTTTACAACCACATGGGCAAAAAAGCCTCCAAGTCTCACAGCAAGACCAAAAGTAGAAGCAAATTAGCTATAAAAGCATTTAGTTCCACTCCTGTGAACCAAGAACAGGTAGGTGTTCTTTGGCACTTTTACTGCAAAATGACTTTGTGACTAGTAAAACTTTTTTTAGGATTATTTTAGTTTATTTATTGTGGAAAGTGGCACAGTAAGCTGATCATGGTACAAGAATAGTCTTTCTATATTTATGAGGCCCTCCTTCCATGAAATTTGGTAGATTACCAATTCAGCCTGACACCATTTGGACTCTAAACTTCCGCTGGCCTGCAGGTGTTAGCTTTTATTCGCTTATTAGCAGGCAAGGTCATGCAGTGTAGTGAGGATGTATAGACTGCAGTAAATTTTTGGTTTAGAACTTTGGATATGGAGATAATGGTAACTGATAAGTATTATGGGGAATTCTTATTTGTCGCAACATTGCTTGTCAATAAAAATTATTTCATGATTCACAGTTCAATTGTATATTTCACGGTGCAACAAAATTGTATTAAAACTTCTGGGTTTTACTCTTTACAATTACTCTTTTGCCAAACTGCTTAGCCCTATTACTAGTACTAGGGCTGGGATAGGCACCCTGAACAGCTTGACAGATGAGCACACACATACACACAACCATTTACACTTACACCTCTAGGATAAATTTTGGGACGCAGAGTTAGCCTTATGTGCATGTCTTTGGACTGTGCGATGAAACCGGAGTAACCTGGAGGAAACTCGTGCAAGTACAGGGAAAACATGCAAACTCCACACGGAAACCATCCAGCCCGGGAATTGAACCCCGGACCTTCTTGCTGTGAGATAAACGTGCTAACCACTACCTCCCATGCCAGAACATATTATTTGTGGTTCCTCCTTCTTTCCTGTTTAGATGTGGGTGTGTGATTGTGTCTGGGAGGTCGAGTTAACTTAAGGTTATGTACGTTATGTAAGTTATACTTGCGGTAGGTCAAAAAACAGCCTTTATACCTTTTTGTTACCTTGATACCTTTTTGGTTGTTTTGTGTGTTTTTTTTTCCTTGATTAATTTCTGTTTTTCATGTTATAGTTCATATTATAACGTTTTACCTGCCATTTATAGTGAATTGACTGGTGTTTACTTTAAAAGAGGTAAACAGTATCCAATCTTGGCTGTTCTGCTTAACACCACTAAGATCTTTTGCGGTCTTTTTCTTTTTCTTCATTCCTCAGTGTTGTAGCATCCATTCCTTTTCAACACTGAAGAGTAATCAGCTAATCAGCACTTCCTCCACTTGCCTTAGGCATTGCTGAGCCCTAACTGAAAGACAGTTAAAAATGAAAACTCTGTTTTAATTAGAATGTGTATCGACTATGTCTCAGCTAATGAAGAGCTTTGACATTATTTATTTAAGTGTCATTGTGAGACTTCACATGATACAGTGATGAGTATCAGAAAAAGAGAGGAAGAGTCAATGAGACAGCGGCACAGTTCTTTACATCATAACATGACATTAAAGCATCATCGAGGGATTCCTTGTAGTCCTCTATCTCCTCACACACACAAAATTCCCCATAGAACTATAACATTTGTATTTTAGCAATTTTTGCATCCTCAGCTATACTTTACAATGCACTTGAGTTCTGACCTGCTTCCTTAATGTGCTTCCTACTGTAATAACAAATAAAGATAATATTAACAGTGATGATAATGATCATGATGATGATGATTATCATTATTACTATTGTATTAAACATAGTCCATACTTGTGCATATTGCTTAACTATAGACAGTAAAGAATACAATATGCCGTATTTAGTGCACAGTATGCAGTGTTCTTCAATTGTGCCATTCGAATTATATGACTGCTGCCATGGTGTACCTATTCTTGTATATAACTTGTTTTAAAAAACACTTCAGACTGACTTTACTCAGTTATACATATAGTAGTTTATAAATGTGGAGGGGAAAAAAATTTAACTCTTTAGTAACCTTTATAAATGCAGAAACACTGATGCTCTGAGTCCGGGGGTGGGCAATATGGTGGGACAGAACAGAAAGGTATGACCCCAGGGATTGATAGTTCTACTTTTTGTTTTAACATATTAAATTTGGGTGGGGGATCCTGTAACTATCTCATTGATGATTTTTTTCCCCTTGAACTGTTGCTATTAGTGTACATCTTTCACCTGGCTGTTATAAGTTTCATTGAGTAAATACAGCTGGAAAAGTGTTTCATGTGTCTTCAATTTAGGTTGCAAAGCAATACAATGTGAATATTTTAAAGGGGGAATGGTTATTTTCTATACCCACTGAAGCCACTGTGTATACTTTAGCTTTGTAATGAAATTGTCTGACACAAGACACACATTCACTTTCCAATAATCAAACACAACACGTCCCTGTAATTGACTGCAGTGTATGCTATAATAATGTCTGCTGACAGTTATGCTTTTAGCATTGCTAACTGGATAAATAATGAACAGGGCTGACCCGCTGAGAACACACCATTTTATTAAAAAAAAAAAAAAACGCGACAATCCTGTTTTATAAGGGACAGGTAGCAACCCTAATCTCAATATGGACAGGTTTATAATTGCTTGTGTTGTTTTATTTGTTTTGGGGTTTTTTTGTTTGTTTTGATTTGTTTTTTAAAAACATGCACACAGAATGTCAAAGATCAGAAATGTCAAAGATTAATCAAAGATTTATATTGTGCGATCTGGTCATAAAATGAGTGTAAAATTTATATTTATAAAATAGCGATTGATTAACATTGTGGAATTTACACTATTCTGTACTACCTAGTAGTACCTAGGGGGTGGTATGGTGAGGGTAGGTTCAATTCCCGGGCTTGGCAAGGGCTTTTCTATGTGTAGTTCACATGTTTTCCTTTTGCTCACCCTCGCCCAGAGTCAGCTGAGATATGCTCCATCCTCCACATGACCCTTATAGGATTAATTGGTCCAGCGAATGAATGAATTGATGTAGTAAATAGGGTAGAAAGAAAGAAAAGAAAATATAGAAAAGAAAACATGATTCTTTCCTCCCTTTTCGCAGGAGAGCAGTCTGAAATAATCCTTAAACTGGTTTTATACTTGATAAAAATGAGTCATTTAATTGGCTGTTTCATGAAGTAAAACAGCATTCTTCAAACTTGTTTTCAGGCTTCACGCCAGCTTAAGACACTGTCACATACATGGCAGAAAAGGTATTCAACAGGCCCGCGACAAAATATCAGGCTGCTGTTACAGGAAACTCACCTGTTGTGTGAAGAAAACTCACCTTGTATATCCTTGTCATGGAGTTTAAAACATTTTAAAAAATAGTTATTAATAAATTATTAATAGCCATCTTAGGTAAACTCTGACGTCAGGTCCAAGGTCTGATGTGTGATGCTCTATGCTGTCCTGGTCTTGTCTTTTGATAAAAATAGGAATTTCATATGCATTTGGGTCGTCTTTTGCACATTTGTATGGTTTTCTTACAATCGTCCTGTGATTACCTTACGTTAAATCCACAATACGTCCTTGTATATGGGCCATTCTCATAGAAATGCATATTTTATATCACTCTTTATATACCCGATTATTTTTTTTTTTTAAAGATTGCAGTTTTTTAATTTTGTATAAATCACATGGTATAATCACACCCAAATGTATGTAAAGAAAAATACAACACCTATCTTAACTGTGGTTATATGCACAAATGCTGAATTAATAATGTGCTGTGTCCCTAATACCGCTGACACTACTTTAGCATCAGTTCTCCATTTATTGATTGGGTTTTACCTAGATCTGTTCTGATATAAAAGTACCTTCATGTGTTGATAATTTAAGCTGTATATGTACAAAAAATATATAAATTTCAGTCTTTATTTTATTTATTTATTCTTTTTTTTTGTCTTGCAACAGTTATTTGAATTACAGACCTGACATTTTTTCCCAACAACAGATGTACAGCACATATTTTATATGGGAACGCAGCTTTCAAATCCACCTCAGCCAAACCTACGTCAGTCCCTTCTGTTGTGGCTTTGCTAAATTTGGATTAAAAAAAAAACTCAATTGAAGGTTGTTTGTAAAAGTTCTTTATGGATATCCTTTTTTTTTGTGGTGATCAACTCCTATTAAAAACATATTGCAATTCCTTTTATCTGCATTTAGAAAATGTATTCATATACATATTATAGGGGGTCAGTGGTGTAGTGATTAGGGTGCTGGGCTCATGATGGAGAGGTCGTGGGGTTGTGGGTTCGAATCTCCATTAGACCACCACACCATGCTAAGATCCCTGGGCAAGGTCTTAACCACAAGTGTGTCTCTGTCCACCCAGTAGTATAAATAGGTAAAATTAAAAATACTAGGAAGGCAACCTGCGATGGACTAGCATCCCTTTCCAGGAAGAGTTGAGCTCCTAGTTGCTTCACGCAGAGGAAACCAGGGATAAGCAACGGTCTGATGAGCCAGTAGGCTTGGGTGTAAAAGCCCAGCAGACCTTACCTTACTTAAAATCTAATGGGGCAGATTGGCAATCTTTTATGGTGCTAAAACCATTTTTTCTTGTTAGTGGTAGTCAAGCCAAGCTTCCAGGTGTTTTCAAAAAGTTTACAACACTGTTCCTGTATTGAAAAAACAAACTGCGTCACGGACATGCAGCAGAAGTGAGCAATAACTGTCGAGAGTCACTACACTGCATGACATTGGTACCCATGTTATATTGGTGTCAACATCAGAACCTGTGTTACAGATTTGTGTAACTCTGCGATTTGGGAATTTGTAACTTTACTCTGGACTGAAGAGCAAACAACAGATTTCTGATTCAAACTGAGGGCATGGTGGCATAGTGGTTAGCACATCTGGCTCAGAGCAAAAAGGTCCTGGTTTATGTGGGGAGTTTGAATGTTCTCCATGTGCTTGAGTGGGTTTCCTCCAGGTACTCTGGTTTCCTCCTACAGTCCAAAGACATAAACATTAGGCTGAGTGGGTGTTCCAAATTGCCCCTAAGCGTGAACGTGAGTGCGAATTGTTGTGTGTGTTTTGCCCCTGCGATGGTCTGGTGAACTGTTCAGGGTGTACCTTGCCTTTGCCCCGTGTCAGCTGAGACATGGGTCCCCCGTGACCCTAATAGGATTAGGCAGATTGGCAAATGAGTGAGTGATGAGTGTTTCAAAGCTGAGAAAATCAGCAGCGGAGACCCGTACAATGTTTCAGCAAGCCTACGGCAATGAAGCAGTGAATGCAGCAAGGTTTTAATGTGGCATTCATGTGTCAAGAGCCGCAGATCATCATCCTCCAGTAACATTGTCCCTCTTAGAAACATGGCTGCCATTCAAACACCTTGTCTGGCTCATAGCCTCATTGCTGAAGCATTTCAAGGGTCTCTAGTGCAGATAGTGAATGCTTTTATAAATCACAAATGCACACATGCCAGTGTTAGAAAAGTACACATGACATAGGTCCCATTGTAGTGTCACTTAGTGTATTGACACACATGAGTTACTGTCCATGAACTTTTGGATTGCACCATGTACAAGTTAAAATCAGTTGATTTATCACTCAATCATTTGCAGAACAGCCTAATCCATTTAGACTTTCGGGGACGTTCTCAGCCAACACTGAGCAAAGGTGGAGTACACCCTGAACTGCTCGCAATACTATCACAGAGCCAACACACACACATCCGTTTACACTCACAGTTACATTCATCTACAGGCAATTTGAAACAGCCCGTTAGCCTGATGTGCATGGTTTGGGAGGGAACTGACACAAGAATGGGGAGAACAGGCAAATTCCTTACAGAAGCATCCAGGACTCGAACCCAGAACTTTCTTGATGAACTCACCACTTTGCCACCGTTCCACCATCAGCTCGATTATAAACACCTCTTCAGATTAAAATAAAATAAAGATAAAAAGTCAAAATCTAAATCATTAAATTAAATATAGACCAGAGAAATCACTGATGTTTCACAGGAGTATTAACTGAGTGACAGCTAAGTGAAAGAAGGAAAGGGAAGCGAGTGCAAAGAGGGAAAAGAGTCAGCAAGGGAGAGAGAGTGATTCACTTGATCAGTCTCCATGATCTGGGTAACCATGGTGACCCGTTGCTTAGTGAAGTATGGTTGGGTGATTCAGGCTCACAGCTTGAGAGATGACAGCAAGACACAAACCATAATTCTCTCCGAACTAGGTCCAATAATTCCCTCTTGAGTGGAGTTGATGGGGAAAATGAAGGATCACTTGTTTGATTTCAGTCTTATGTTCATTCATTATTCATTCACATAATTTATTCATATATTAATCCAAGCCCACAACCAAGACATGAGACTCGTGTTCAATATATGACCTGGAGCACCAGAATCAGTAGCCCTGAGCATGATATGAAGGAGCCCTTTCCAACCTCCAGCAAACCTGTGGGTCATTCTCACTTTCTTCTGCTCATGTTCAAATGTCAGCCTTTCTAAACTCTGTGTAATGCAGTTCAGACCAAGGCCACATCAAACACTCAGTGACTTTTCAACACTGGATCACAACAAACCAATTCTAAAGGAAAAGAATGGCAGTGTCTTGGGATTGTGTCTTCATTTAGCTTTGCTTTAACTCTATATTGAAAAAATTGTGGTGTGGCGGTCATGAACTGGAACCGTATGGTTCAATGATCAAAGAACCTCGTATTTTTGTTCCAGTAGAGAAAATATTACCGGTTTATTGATACACTCTGGTTAGGATTTGATTGACAGCAGTGTAGTAACAGTTTCAGTTTAATTAAATTCTTAGTTTCTTGTGTAAAATTTGGAAATCTGAAAAGTACTGTAACAATTAGAAGATGCCTGTGTGAAGCGCAGCTATCAGATCCCCTGCAAAGTCCCACTGTTGCAAAAACGACATGTACTCAAGAGGTTACAACTTCCCAATGAGCACATTGCCTGGCCTAAAGAGAAATGGAGCAACATTCTGTGGACTGGTGAAAGCAAAATTGTTCTTTTGGGGTCTAGAGGCCGCAGACAGCTTGTCAGAAGATTTTTTTTAAACTACCTAATATTTCTTTTTCTTGACTTTTTTTTGTATTTTTCTTCATGTGTTGATTTGGAATTGAATGTGCAGTTTTCTCAATGCATTAGCATGTATGGAAATAAAAGCTAGAACAAGGGTCTTGAGCTTTACTCAATTTTTTAAAACAAATTGCTGTTATTTTGAACACACCTGTACATCATGTTTTAAAGACAACATCCTTTAAATGGTAGATGTGCATTTACATTTAGAGCATTCGGCAGACGCCCTGATCCAGAGTGATTTATATATTTATACAACTCAGAAATTGAGGGTTAAGGGCCTTGCTGAAGGGCTCAGCAGTGGCAGCTTGGTGGTACTGAGGCTTGAACCCATGACCTTTGGATCAGTAACCCAGAGCCTTAACCACATTCCTCATCATTGTCTATACACGCTTGGAGGCGATTTCTGATGGCTGATGGATCACGTCAGGTGGAAAAGTGGCTATTTCTTCTGAATAGCAACCTTAACGGCTTCAAGAGTTTGGAGTTGATGAGTATACACTCTTGATTTAAGGTAGCCCCACCAAAAAAAAAAAAAAATCACAAGGGGAGATGTCAGGGCTACAGATGTCAAGATCAGCACTTCCAGTGATTTTCGAGCTGTGTGTGCCGTAGCTCCATTTTTGCTGAAACTACACATGGAGTTCTTCAAGCTCAAGGTGTTCAAGTTGTGGCCTTAAAACCTTGTTGAGCATATTATTGTAATAAAGGAAGTTACAGTAACCGGTACACTGCTTTCTTTAAAAAAATAAAAACTGTATTGAATGAATGAGTGCGCATTATAATGTGATTATCTTTCACCTTTTTTTTTTTTATTTGCCCTTGAAATGTGGTAGATTTTTCTGTCACTCTGTACTTTTCATCCATTATATATCATGAAGAATGAAGCAGTTAAATATGAAAATATGTTTTTCCTTTTTTGGCTGTAGTAAACAAGATTATACATTCACACTGAAGGCTCCCTACAACAGATTCAAATAAATTATATATAATGATATATGCTTTCATCCTATTCATTGTCAAATAATAATAATTTGTATATACTACACAGGGATGGGACGTTCTGATTGGTGTGCTATCTGGGGATTAAAGGTCTCATTTACTTACCAGGTATTTTTAAACAAACAGGAAATATAGTGCTATCTTTTGGAAATAAAATGGAATCGGCCATCATGTCTTTCTGAAACCATTTGCTTCCTCCTGTATGTGGGTTTATTCTGAGCATTGCCTAAAAGCGGAGCTCCCGATAGATGTCTATTGATAGGTGTCCGAGCACAGGTTTGCTTGGTACCGCCTTTCTGAGTTACGTTTTTATTTGTATCATCTGTTTTTTTAGTTTAAGTATCTGTTCAACGAGTTCATACCCTCAATAATATGTACATAATAAAAATAAAATTCATACTGTCAAAATTCTGATTTTAGTCTTTGCTTCACAAACATTTATTTATCTGCAAGTTTGCCTGCGTGCTTGAATTAGATTGTGTGTTTTCTGGTTTTTCTTTCATTATTAATAATATCTAAATAAGATCAGGGTTTTTTTTGTGTGTGTATTTTTTTAATTGCTGCCAATGGTCACGCAAGTCAATTATAACGGCCAGTCAGCATCAATTCACAGACACAGCAGCCTAATTGGGATTCCCGTGGAGGACACACGCAAACACAGGACACCCATTCGAAATGAAGTCGATGGGTTGTTTTTATTCTGTGGTGGGCTCACCATATTGCATGACTGTGGCGCCCCATTCTGGAACCCCACTAAAAAACTCTTAACAAATAGAGATTTATTGTCAGAAACAAAATATACTATGGGTTTACCATACCTTCAGTGTGTTACGTGTTTACTTTTATATAGTGAATATAGTGAATAAATATGCTTCTCAGCGTAGAGCTTCAAAGTCAATTAAAATGCTTGGTTTCAGTAATTCTAAGCCTAAGGACATAGCCAATTTTGCTGTTTTGACTCCCAGTTACAGCAATCTGGCAAAATCGTTTCCAGTGCACCAGACACAGTACATAAAAAATAGGGTGTTTACCCTGGGTTTACATTAGGCTCGATGTTCGTGATCTCCATGATTAAAAAAGTGCAGAGAATCACGAACTATGTGCACACTTGGAGCGCGATCGGGGTATCAAAAGGAGGCTGGGTGCATCCACGAAAATGAAACTTGAAGGAATCATGTTTCCAAGTTCATTAAGATTTCCTATGATGGCACATCAAGGTCTGTTACGTTCTGTTAAGATCTGTTAAGGTCTGTTACACTCTACTGCGCTCTTTGGTGCTTCCCATATTCTACGCCGTAATCTACAATTTACGATCAAAATAAATCATAAACGTTTTACCAGGATCAGTGCAATCATCCCAAATCCACCAGGTTTCCACAAGATCATCACGATTCGATCATTTGATCATGATTCGATTATGAACATAATGCCCCAGTATAAACCCAGGGTTATAAAAATACTTGTCTTTTAATTTTTTTTATAAAGGTGCATAGCTGATGTTTTCACAGCCATTATGAGATACATTATCTGTACCTGTAATTGTGAAAGTCACTGGTTTACTATCTGAAGCTATCATCATGCGTGTGCTTTTTTATGAGGGTAACCCATGCACATGATTGCACATTGCAATTAGATGTGTTCACAAACATTAATAATGGTCAGTGCCTGATTATCAACTCATTAGCACAGCTCAATCTCATTATACATGTAATATCATCACTTGGTTTGTTTATTGGTTTACTGGAAGCCCACTGGGGAGGCATAAAGGCCTAAATGAAGGTTGCTGTTTATCAATTTATTAGGGTGAGCAAAATCCAAACCAATGTTTCCTGCCTCTCTGTGCCTGGCCTAACTTCCCTTCAAAGCTGAAATGCCTAGAAACACTGACCCACTTGAACGTATTTTTTCTTTCAGACAGAAAAATGATTTGAACTCGTATTCGTGTTTGCATAACTCTGTGTTTGGTGGACTTTAAAGAGCCTTTATGGTCATTCATTCATTCATTCATTTTCTTAACCGCTTTTTCCTAATTAGGGTCGCGGGGAAGGCTGGTGCCCATCTCAGCCGACTCTGGGCGAGGGCAGAGTACACCCTGAACTACTCGGCAGACCATCGCAGGGCAGAAACACACTGACGGCTATGTAGCCTACTCTTGACGAAAATCAGCAATGGTTCTTTTACATGCCTCTCACCACAGACAGTGAGAG
>JAOUQZ010000008.1:6636489-6654116 GCA_028564935.1 Neosilurus hyrtlii | reverse complement strand
GAAACGCCCGAGCTGGGAATCAAACCCAGGACCTTCTTGCTGTGAGGCGGACGTGCTAACCACTGCACCACCGTGCCGCCCTTTTTGCAGAAAATCATTATATTTATTTGTTTTATTCCAATAGCTCCAGTTTGAATGCAAAAGTTGAATACACCTGGACATGTGGCTCAGTGCGTGTTCAATGAATCATGCATTAAAGCGATTCTAATCAAAGATGTAACTCATGTCCAGAGTCATTCTGTTGATTCAGTAAACTTTGTTCACTTGCATTTTCTGACAATGCTTACCAGCGACAAGCTAGCTTCCAGTCTTTCTTGAGTCATGAATGACTAGCTGTTTGCATGAAATAGGCTGCTGCCACCTAGTGGATGGATTATGAATTAGGTTTCATGGTAATGGTCGATGTAAAGAATGTACGATAATCGAATTCTTTGAAAGCTCTCGTGAGCCACAGAAAATGAGTTGGTGGGTTGGATTTAACCTGCTTGACACCTGTGATGTAATGGTGTAATGGGTATGAGTTCATCTGGACAACTGTGTGGTCTCTTTCAGAGAAGGAATAAAGTAGAAATGATACAGAAATCTAGAACCATTTGCCCTCTAACGAATTCCTAATGAACTAAATCTGACTGTCTATGGTAATTAATATGAGTGTGTTAGCCTAAATTACGTTTGTCTAGTCCGTTTACTGGCCATAAAGGTAAATGTCCGAATATAATATGCTTCACACTGAATAAAATTGTGCCTCATGAAATCAGTCGTTAATCACACAGTCATATTTCTGTCCACACTATTTCATGTCAGCCCAAAATTACAGAAATGAGTAATTTGGTTAGATAAGCATAATTACCCTGCTATATCGCACTATCCCTAAGGCCATGGTATTATGAGTTGAAATAACAACTTATATCAACTGCTCAACCTTTAAAATAAGTGAGAGAGAGAGAGAGAGAGAGAGAGAGAGAGAGAGAGAGAGAGAGAGAGAGAGAGAGAGAATTTTTTGGTGATTTAATGAGAGATTTTTTAATGTAAAAATGTTTCTATGTATTGACATTTCCCCTGCCTAGGGATAGGTTATGTGTTAATAAAGGTGGAACGGTCTCAGATAGAGTTGGAACACATTCAATGGTTGGTACCATCTCAGTGTTATAATAAAGTAAATCGATTTTCAATACTTTTAATGTTGTGTTTAAACTGACCCACACTAATCTCATATTGCATTCTGCTTTAGCAGAAAAACTTTATCTATAGACGAGGGAAATTGTGCGTGCTAATTGGAGTCAGACGAGCGAGACGCATGCAGTGCCTCAAGCAGCCCGCGCACAAATAAATAAAACAAGTGTCACACCCTCAACACACTGATGAGACAGCAAAGAGAGTGACATTTGGTCTCGTTTTTTTCCTGCTTCTCCTTTTTTTGGGGGGTTTGTGTGATCATTTTAAAAATTATTTTCATGTTATCTATGTAAGAATTACAGAGGATGTCAACAGATAAACTCAGATTCCAGCAGCAGAAGTCACAAAAAGATATCTCACCAAATGTAAAAAAAAAACCAAACAAACAAAAAAATAAATATTAATTTAAAAAAAAACATTAAATACAGCATAAAGAATTGGCTCCAAAAAAAGGCGTACATTTCAGTCCTCGCTGGTTATGTTCTTTTGAATCAAAGTAATCTTTGTCCATGTTCTTACTTTAGCTGGCTTGGCCTCATTTATCACAGCAGTGGTTCCTTGCCTAAGCGTATTATATCTCAGTTACACCATTTGTGTAAAATTTTCCTTTTTGCAGCCATTATGCTAGTGAAAACTGTCCTATTCTGAGTTGGTGTCAAGGTAAAAAATCTGTCATTACATAATAAACATAGACAGGACTTTTTCCCCTAAGAATGTACTTAATAGATTTGACAGTACTGACAACTCTCTTTAAGCCTTTGTGTGTATTTATTTGTGGTGTTCACATCGTAATAACCTGTATGTTCTTTTTCTTTTTACTCATGATGGTTTGAGGGTTTGATCATTCAAGTGATTGTTTGTCTTGAATGATTGATGCACCAAGTGGATCAACGCTCCTAATATCATTGTCGCTGTGCTTACAAAGAAATTAAAGCCTTCTTATTTTGTAGTTTTAACATTTTCCCAAAAAATGAGTGATTGATTGATTCTGAAACATATAATTTAGTGATTTAGACACTGCATAAAAGTGGATCTCCTGTATGATTTCCCTTAATTATATACACGTATTCTATGTATATCAAGACTAATTCATTTGAATGACTTGCTTATAGAAGGGAATAAAAATGAGGAAACCAAACACGCAATCTTAGTTTTAACATGTAAAGTTACAACATTTAGAAACACAAGAATAACAAGAATAACGTGACCCGAGTTCAGGGATCCCATGTGTACATGTCTGCCGGAGGGTTTTTCTTGACGTTCCAAAAGCATTCCGATGGTTAGACACTTTACTTATCAGTGGTGTTCCGTTTGCGTGACGCTTCCGCTATAACATGTGTTTCAGGAGCAATAACATTATATATAGCAGAAAAAGGTGGAAACCCAATCCATTTTATTTCAGAAGTATGGCTTAGAATGTGCCATTATTTATGCATTTAAAATGTATTAGTTTTTGAGCTAGGTTTTTATGAGCTTAAGCCAAATAATATTCCGGTTAGGATTAAATTCAATTCAATTCTTTTTCTGTTCAATTCTCAGAGCAAGACTCATCCAGCAACATAGTGAAAATGACTTGTTTGGAGAAATGAGGCATAAACCATTTAGTCAGCGGATGTGAACTAATTGAGTTATCTCAGAGGACCCCATAGGTTTTCATAGCTGATCTCATTCTGATATATAAACAAAATTATGTCCTGGGGAGAGTGAATTTGCCTTTTAATTTGAAGAACTTCCATAAACCCAATCACTAAATGTAAACATGCCTCGATCTCTCTCCAGGCAGGACACGTCATTCATGGTCCATCAGACAGGGGTCATTTGTAGTCATTGCGCTGTACTTATTACTAGTGCACACGAATAGTGTTTTCAAATCCCTACTATAATTTTATCAGCCGCTGACAAAGCTTTTAGTATACGAGTAATATTAGGTTCAAATCTAAGCAAAAGATTCTTTTGGTTAAGATCAGTATAGGATGAATCAATATAGGGTCTTCGGGGTTTCACTACAGCATCCTCAGGTAAACATCAAGAAAATCTAAAATCACTGCTCATTCAAATGTTTACTGTAGAGTGATGTAAAAAAAAATCAAGTTTGAGCAAATGCAAAGTGCCAGATTGCTTATGACACTGCAGTCTAGCATGCTGTGTTCTAGCCCATTTTACAGAACATTTTAAATTGATAAATTGTAGCTGAAGCAGCGAAACTGTCAAAAATTGTCCATGCCTATAAAAAAATTTAGATTTTTCTTAAAAACTGACCAACTTAACTTAGCAGGTTTTGCAGGTGGACTTCTCAAATCTTGTTTTTATTTGATTTTTTTAATGTTTGCATGTATTGTGGCCTAAATGAAACTAAATATTTGCCTCGAATTTGGTGTAGACTTTTTGTCGCAGAGACTATTCAGCGATATCCACCTCATCTTCAGTGAGTAAATGCTATGTTTCAGGGAACTGGCTTCACTGATATGTTTTGGGGCAAAGGAAATGCAATGTTAATAAAGAAAAGAATAGAAAAAAAATAGACTTTTAACAGGAGAATGCTGAGTGAGCTCTACTTCGAAGGGTCTGTTCAATTTATTTGCAAAACATTTTAACACAGATGTGTTACATTTTTTTAAATAATTAAATAAATTGCAAATGAGAATAGAGGATGTTAGTCGTATTAAGCTGGTTGGAACAAGAAAATTGTAATTCAAATCTCAAGTTTCTTATAATAAACGAGAACGTTTGGATTCTTATTGCAGGTCGTCGATTCATCAGTGAGGGCGAATATGTTGAGATGACTGCGATCACTAAAGAACAGTCTGGATCCTATGAATGCATCTCTTCAAATGATATCTCACCCCCTGATGTGAGGACAGTACAAGTCACAGTAAACTGTAAGTCTGCTGTCAGTCCCCCTGATATGAAAAAAATGTCTGTACAATCAATAACACTGACACGGTCATTTATGATCATCATTAGTCTAGTGCGTTCACCCCACAGATCCTCCTGTCATTTCGCAAGCTCACAGCACAGGGACCGCTGTTGGACAGAAAGGCGTGCTGCAGTGTGAAGCGTCAGCTGTTCCACTTGCTGACTTTCAGTGGTATAAAGAAGAGCGCCGGTACGTTTTCTATTTTAAAATGACAGTTTTGCAACACAATGTTCCTAGCACTTCACAGCTAACACAGCTAACAAGGACACACAGAATCATAGGTACAAAGCAGCCCCTTTGGGGATGAGTTTGTGTTCCAGAACAAGGCCGTAGAGAATTGGGTTTCACCTTCAGGGAATTGATCTGAGCATACTTGTTTTATTCTGGGTTTTATCAGTAGTGTTGCCATGGACTTACTTCCAAGTGCAAATGATAAAAATGAATGAAGCGAAAAGCAGTCATTGCAATGAAACACAAAATAATTTTGTTGAGATAAGAGTTGGCCTGGCTCACAAGAAAGCTGAAAAAGTGGGTGAGAGGCCGAGAGTGCAAAAACCTAACATTTCTTTAAATTATTCTGAGTCTGAGCATTACACTTCAATCCCATTTGAGTGTAAATTTAAATAGTTAAAAAAAGGTGATTCTCCTATACCAGCAGGAAAACCCTCCTTATTCATGGAACCATCCAATCAACCAATCATGTGCCAGATGTGATGAACATATGACATGAAAGCCAGACTGGTCTGAGCTAACAGGAAGTGTATAGTAACTCAAATAACCACTATTTACAGTAATTTCATTTATTTAGTTGTTTACTTATTTATTGGGGGGGGGGGGGGGTCGGGGGTTTGAGGTGAATGACCAGCAACAGTGGATGTTCCATTTCTGTCACCAAAAGCAGTAATCAGAGGCTACAGACATAAACTCTCTGATAGTCGATAGGTGGACAGTGGAAAAGGACCAGATGTATGCTTCTTAATAATATTATCTATTAATGTTTTACTTTAAAAGGCTGGCAGCATGTTGGTATAGTGGTTAGCATGCCTGACTCACAGCAAGAATGTCCTGGGTTCGAGTCCTGGGCACGGACGTTTCTGTGTGTAGTTTGCATGTTCTCCCCGTGCTTCTGTGGGCTTCCTTCAGGTACTCCAGTTTCCACCCACAGGCCAAAGCCATGCACATTGGTCTAATAGGCTGTTCTAAATTGCCCCTAGGTGTGAATGTGTGTATGAATGGTTGTGTGTGTGTCCGCCCTCACCCAGTGTCGGCTGTGATAGACTCCGGCCTCCGTGCGCCCCTAATAGGATTAAACAGTTGGGCAAATGAGTAAGTGATGATGAGGGAAAACACTGTACACTATAAATGCTATGAATTGAAGGTTACTGGATACCGTACTCATATTGTTTCCTGAACGATCTTTTAGTTGCTTAAGGAATAGCTTCTGCATATGTTGGTTGACAGTGATGGTTCAAAAATGGATAAGTCTCTCAACACTGTGACTACTTGACTGGTTTATTAAAGAAAGTCTTGTCCTTTATAAAACACTACAAGACTGCTTTAGATATTGCATTCATGAGTATCTGGTGAGAAAATTCACAATTAACAATTGTGAAATATCTGAGAGTAAACATTGCCTGATATACCTGTCTCCCTTAATTTAGTATCGCACCTCATCCGATACACATTCCCAGCTACCACCATAAAGATTCCTACTAGATAAATTCATCACAACACCAACACAGCTGGGTACAAAAGGTGTTACCAAGAAGAAAGGTATTTAAATAAGGACTTTTTGGGAGACACGTTTTATCAATAAAGTACAGCTTAAGGTATAATTTAGCATAGCATTAAGAGGGCTTCTAGCTCTTATTCTGATGATTTTCTATATTGCGCTGTTGCAACAACATTGTCTGACTGGATAATTATATGAACAACAGTGGTGACATGCATGTGAGATGTCGTGCATGCATAGCACAAGGCCGAGGGCGCTCAGGCTGAGTTACTGAATTAAAATAGTGAGGAATGAGAATGGAAATGTGGAGCAATTGAAATGAAAGAAGGAAGCATATCTCTGGCTCAGCACTTTAGTTTTAAACATTCATTTCAGCCCCTAATTACCACTGTGTCTTCTAATAAATGATTTCTTGTAAGTGTACCCTACCCTGTAAGTATATTTCTTGTAAGTAGTGGTATGTAACCCACATATACTTTAATGGGGAATCAGGTTCTAATATTACTAGATTAAATTCATGGAGATAGATGCTTTTTCATCACATTGGACTACATGGCAATTATATGTTATGTTAAACCCTGGACAGGTCATAAAAAAAAAAAAAAGTAAAACTAATGTAATCATTTTAATGTAAAACTAATGTAAGTGCTGCTAACCGTTTATATTGAAGTTTTAATATGTGTTGATAAACCGCAGTGACTTTAATTGACAGTAAAGCAATTTCAAGATGTATCTATAATATGTAGGAGGTGAATGTTGTATAAATGAAACCAAGGGAAGGGATATAGTGAAGATACACACATTATAACAAACACATTTTAAGATTTTTACTGGACGAATAGCAGTGTAGTTTTCACACGCATACATATCACAACCTGATATTAAATCTGAAAAGGCTTTAGTACAGGCATATAAACAAAATCATTTAGTGGTTACTGAAGCTTTTAAATGTATTTGGTAAAATATATGAAGTTAATCAAGGGAAATAGTTTAGGACTGGAAAAATCTAAGTGTACTTAAAGTGATAAATGTCTGTTGCTACTATGTCTGGGTTAGAACTAACTAGAAAAAGCAGATCTGGATATAATTTTCTTATGCTAACAGTCTAGCATCCAAGTGTCGTGTTAAAAAAATAAACAGTATCCAAGTAAGAGTTTGTTATAAACGGCGTAGTGACTGACGGACATACCTGAAAATGTAATCTCTGTACTAATTTAAAACAAAGATATTTTTGTCCTGTTACATTACTTCATTAACTGACCTAAAAATAACCTTGTTCATTGCAGGCTTTTTAATGGACTTAATGGAGTCACAATTGAAAACAAAGGCAAACAATCCATGTTGATATTCTTAAACGTGTCAGAAGAGGACTATGGGAACTACACGTGTGTGGCCATGAATACACTGGGAATCACAAATGCAAGCATAATCCTGTACGGTAAGCAAACATATTCTGTAATAAATAAGTAAATAAATGAAGTTAGATCCAGTCATTGCTTGGTTTCACTAAGGCAAATAATATTACCATGTAAACTGAATGTTTGTAATCAAGCGTGATTTCATTAAGGATAGCACAGTGCTAACAGCTGAGATTGATTTCAAATGTGAGAAACTTTACAAGTGCTAAGTATATCATTCAACCTTTGTTAATAAAATACTAAAGATCATTTCTAGCTGACAATTTTGTGAATTTTAAGATATTAAGGCAAAATGTTTTCACGTCTTTCATGTCAAAGCAGACATGGTGTTTACTTTTTACTTTCTGCATTTCTAAATGTATATATAGTTTTTAAACCTGTTGTATTTTGGTATAAATATTTAAATAAATATTGTGGTTAGCACGTCCGCCTCACAGCAAGAAAGGCTGGGTTCGACTCCCAGTTCAGGCATTTCTGCATGTTCTCCCCGTACTTGCGTGGGTTTCCTCCGGGTACTCTGGTTTCCTCCCACAGTCCAAAAACCTGCAGAGTAGGCTAATTGGATGTTCAAATTGCCCCTAGTTTTGAGTGTGAGTGTGAATGGTTGTGTGTGTGTTTGCCCTGCGATGGCCTGGCGAGCTGTCTAGGGTGCACCCTACTCTCGTCCAGAGTCGGCTGAGATGGGCGCCAGCCTCAACCCTAATTAGGATTACACGGCTTAGAAAATTAATAAAAGAATGAGTGAATATCCAGTTGGAACTAAATAACTGAGAAAAAAATTAAACCTTATAATCTCAACATCTCCACGTCTATAAACATTATATATAATAATATAAATATAATTATGATGTGTTTCATGATTCTGATGCATGTTTGCCTTTACCACCATTGGAGGTTTTTCACGTGTGTTGGTTTTTTGTCTGCCTGTTTGTCTGTGTGCAATATACCTCAAAAAGTGATGCACTGATATTGATTTTTTTTCTCCTGGAGTAGGGTTTAGTGAAAGTAACAAAAATAAGACTAGTTATAACAAAAACCTGCAGTCTTAGGCTTTATGATCAGGCTAATCAATGCATTAACCATCATTCATTTGTGCCTTATGGAGGTACCTTATACTTTAAGAATACCCCTGTAGTTACCTCTGCAAGACACTGTTTGGTTTGTTAGGTAGTTTGTCTGATTGTTTATGTGCAATATACCTCAATGCCGTCCCCTGAACACACACATACACACACACACACACACACACACACACACACACGCCAAGTTATAATGAGCCATTTGTGCCTGGTGGACATAGGTTGCACTGTACAAGCACCCCTCTAGTTTCATTAAGGTTTTTTTTTAATTCCTGAAAGAATTTTTTACATTTTTTCTCTTTTGGGACATGGCTGATATAGGTGGTATGACATAAATTATAAATTATTATTTTATAATTTATAAAATAGTGGATATAGAAGGGATAGCAGTCAGGGTTATAAGGTACTTCTGCCGTGCAGCATTCATAATGTAGCAAACAGGCTTGATATGTGTTCTAGTTTCAATCACCTATTTGCTTCCCTTACAATATTTTTTATAGTACATGGACATGACCAAAGTAGCAAAAAAACCTTTTCTTTGTGAAGGATTTATGAGATGGCTGGGTTTGACATTTCTAGTTCACTTAAGATCAATTTAATTACCAATTGTCATTTCAATGTACAAATATGGCTTTCTGCTAGTGTTCCATAGTAACAACACATCCATGAGCATTCGTTTGTAAGTTATACGCATTCTATCTCCAAAAATCTGTGACCTTGCTTTGACCTTCATCTGTAACATCGACATACCAAAATTAAATTATCTCTGGGACTCAGGTAGGATAGCGTCACCAGCAAGTTTCGTGAAAATCCGTACACGGGTGTGGTCAGACAAACTGACAAACCAACAAGTGCAAAAACCTACACCAAAACTCGGATTCTGGTCAGGACGACAGAAAGCAAAAATATCAGATATTTAAGTAAACATGTTGGATGCTGTAACAAATAGCAAACAATTGAAATAAATGCAATTATTATTGAAAATGGAAATGTTTACACAAAAAGATCTTTTCTTTTTATTTTGTTAAAATTGGTAGCTCTGTATTTTTAGTTTACACTTTATTATATATTATATTCACTTAGTATATTTATTTATAATATTTGAATTATTTTTATGTTATTTAAATATAATATTGAATATAATATTATAATATAATGTTATTGGCCCTGCAATAGTCTGGCGAGCTGTTCAGGGTGTACCCCGCCTTCACCCAGAGTCTGCCGAGATGGGCTCCAAGCGACCTTAATTAGGACTGAGTGCCTTAGAAAATGTAGAGAATTAATGTCTCGACTTTAAACTAACAAGTCAATGCTTAGATGTTAATATGATTCATTTACAGATTAGTCGGAGTGAATTAATACTTAATATATATATATATATATATAAATAATAATATAGGTATTGTGAAAGTGCTCAGAATGTGTATTTTCTTTCTCCCGACAGGACCTGGAGCTATACATGATGTGAACAGCGCTGCACTTTCTTCGTCCAGCTCCGTCTGCCCACTGCTCACTCTCATTTTTCTTTATCTCAAGTTTTGATGCTAAATACACCAACAACTGCATCAGCTCCACTCAACCTAACACAAAGACAGACTCAAAGTCCCATCATTAGCAACAAACCATCGTTATTGCTATTATTTCATTTGAACTTTTCTGTTTCTCCAGGGGGTTGGGTTAAAAAATAGATTTGGAACATGAGTCTGTCCCATAAGAACATGAGACTGCACAGGATAGGGTTCTGTGACTAGATGGTGAATATAGTGAAGTTAATTTTTTTTAAATGTCAAACAAAAGCAAAAAGTTACTTGATCGTAAAAAAAAAATACATGGATGGTTTTGCTCGGTATTGAAATGTGTGAGTTGAGATGTCCGTGTCATGTCAGCTTTCCTTGTAAAAAAAATGGAGTACTTGCAATGAATTCTTTATAAATAATCAACAAAAGTGCAAAAAATCATGTGATATTTGATTTACTGTACTTGTACAGATGTATACAGTGGAAGACTTAAAGTTAATTTGAATATGAGTGCGGTCTGTCTGTGCGTAATATAACACATTTCCTGAAAAAATACAGTCTGGTGTGTATTATAATGTTCATCTGTCACTGAAATGATGTTCTGATTTTGTAAAAAACAAACAAAAAAAAAAGCAAAAAAAAAAAAAAGGACTGCTGCATTAACACACACAGACAGTAGGTCAATAGGTTAGTCACCTTACCTTGTCTTTATAGAACCTTATTTTAGACACTCTTCACAGTAATATATACACATGTAAGATTAGGAAGTAGGCAACACACTGGTTTTGCAACATTTAATGCAAGATTTGTGCACATTTAGAGCAACACTTCTACAAATATTATCTACATGTGGAATGAGGCCCTAAATACCGCATGTGTTACCAGACAAAAACATATAATTAATAATATATGGTATACACTTTCCCTCCAGTTGATGTATAATTGATTTTTTTCTCTGTTTAATGGTGATCATAAGGTCTAAAGTCTATAAATAGGGATGCACTGATACCATTTCTTCTCATGCTAATTAAGAATATAAATACATATGCTTACTGATACCGATACTGGTAATTAACGCTACCTACATATAAAGCAATGCTCTATCTTTATCATGGAACATTTTATTTATTTATAGCTCTGTTTATATTGGGGGGGCACGGTGCTGTAGCAGTTAGCACGTCCACTGGGCTTGGGCGTTTCTGTGTGGAGTTTGCATGTTCTCCTCATGTTTTTGTGGGTTTCCTCCAGGTACTTAAGTTTCTTCCCACAGTCCAAAGATCTGCACATTAGGCTAATTGGCTAATTCAAATTGACCCTAGGTGTGGGGGGGTGTGTGTGAATGGTTGTGTGTGTTGCCCTGCAATGGTATGGCGAGCTGTTCAGGGTGTACCCTGCCTGCTCCAGCCTCCCTGCGACTTAAATAGAATTAAGCAGTTCGGGAAACGAGTGAGAGTGTAACAGTGTTTATATTGACAGTTGCCATCTGTTGTTAGCTATGTATGAACTCTTCGTACTGAGTTTTCAGTATAAAATATTTGATAAGGTTACTGTTATTGTAAGGCGATGTTCTAATTCCTACTGTTGATATTTTTTTCCAGAGTAAACGCGGCAGTCAGCTTTGATTGCCAATAATTGTAAAATAGTTTGCTGTCATTCTGTGTCATCTGTACAATCAGCTTACCTCACACATCATCATGTGATATCAAATTTAAATTTGTGAGCAATGAGCTCTGAGCATGGTACTGGACCGATATATGTTACCAGTATTGGTATCGTTGCATCCCTAATTACTAACAGATCACAAATGTGGAAGACCCTTCAATAAAAAAAAAACAAGGTATGTTTTTATCATTGTTTGTTTACAGTCTGTTGCGGTATCTTACTACCAGTGTTCTCTCTCAGGTTTTAAGGGATGACTTTAATTTTGTGTGCCTGTGAATGTCTATGCTTATATCCTTATGGCAAAGGAAATTAAAAATAAGGCCGACACTATTATTTGTTATGGTTATTATGGATTGTTTCATATTCTGAGATAATGTATATTTTGGTTTATAAAGTGCATCAGATACATGTTACTCTCATGCATACATATGCCATCAATATAGAATAATACTATGTATTTAATCATGAAGTACAGTACAACATACAGCCTAACCCACCCTCCATTACCCCCACAACCCCTAATTCCACTATGTCCCTTTTAGCTCCTTTCTGTAACCTTGATAAGCTTCCCACTTTCTCCGTCACACCTCTGCACCTGTTACTGTCTCTAAAAGCAGAGCTGGAATGCAGTCAACACCCTAATGAGCAGATTTGGATGCTTCCCAAGGAGAAACAGTTATCAGCCCATGACATTACACACACACACAATCACACACTCACACACACACACACAAACACACACTCACACACTCACACACTCGCACAAGTTCCAGAAGCATTTACGAAGGTACACTAAGGATTTTGCAAGAACAGTTACAGCTATCCATTACTCCACAATACATGTGAATCTCCAGCGTAATACTCAGAACAGTGAAGGATTTTTGTTTATTTGTTTATTTATTTATTTTGTTGATTAGTTAGTAAGTTTTTTGTTTTGTTTGGTTTTCTAATGGTTTTTCATTAGGCATATCCTCCTGAGGCCCCACTGTCCTTATATGAGGACAACATATTTTCTTGTAAGATCCTCATATAAAGTCACTTTGGTATTAGTCTTTTGCCAAACTTCTTACTGTTTAATGATGTTAATTAAGTTCGGTATTTATCAGGTGTTAAGGAACAGAAGTGGTGTGGAGAATTGGCAAGACTCACAGTATTATGATTTGGGTCTTAGGAGGTTAAGATTGAGCATATGTAGTGTCTATGATGGTCATTTAAGAAGAAAAATAATTAATTTGAAGAAACTTTCCAGTAAAAACTGTTCAGATTCCTTTTAATATCCTCTAACAGTAGCGGGTCAGGGTTACTGATCAGAAGGATGGTGGTTCAAGCCCCCATGCCACCAAGCTGCCACTGCTGGGTCCTTGAGCAAGGCTTTATCCCTCAACTGCTCAGCTCTACCAATGAGTTAAAAGTGCAAGTAGCTCTGATTAAAGGGTGTCTGCCAGATGCTGTAAATGTAAATGTAATGTCACTTCCAGTTTTAACAGCTGTAAATCCGTACATAAGTTTTCTTCTGCAATTTTTTTTACCCACTCCACACTTGTGACCTGCATTCCTTATGATTTATGCTCTGGAGCACAAGATACATGGGGACATATTCCAAACATTGCCTAAATATTTTATAAAGCAGCTCTACTGGAAATGCAAAACGTTGCACTTGTGTAATCACACAATAAGTAACATGCACAAAGTTATATGTAAAATAATTAAATAAATGTATTCATTGTTTTAAACTGTATTAGACTGACCTGAATAACAGCACAAAAACACTACAAATGCTTTAAATCACATAATTTATCATAATCACTATATATATATATACACACACACACACACACACACACACACACACACACACACACACACACACAACAGTGCAAAATACTGTTTTATTGGAACATGCATTTTAATCTACTTAGAAAATATTAACGTCTATCATATTGCACCCCACATGTTTAGGTTTCACTGTTAATTACAGAGGTGGTGTAGCCCATTCACCTCACAGCAGGAAGGTCCTGGGTGTGAACCCCTGACTTGGCGAGGGTGTCTCTGCGTGGAGTTTGGATGTTATTCCTGTGCTTGTATGGGTTTTCTTTGAGTACTTCCTCTCACAGTCTAAAGACATGCACAATAGGCTACTCGGCTGTACGAAATTGCCCCTAGGTGTGTAAGTGTGCATGGTTGTGAGCGTTGGCCTTGCAATGGACTGGCGAGCTGTTTAGGGTGTACCTTAACCCAGAGTCACCCAGAGTCGACTGAGATAGGCACCATCCTCCTCGCGACCCTAGTTAAAGCGGTTCAGCAAAGAATAAAAGAATTATCTCCGATTCTGAATCTCTAATGTATAGGATTAATGTCTTTTCCCTTTAGGATCTCTTTTGTTTTTGTCTCTACCAGTAATAGAGACTAAACACTAACCAAACATGAAATACCAGGTGTTTTAACTAGCAGTGTATGAAGATTTAAGGTGTTTTTAATGCAATATTCACCTTCTATCTTCCCTTCTGGATTTATTTTTCTTTTTTATCTGTTTTCTATAGGAGTAGGGAAAGTGATGTTCCTCAGCTGGGAGAAGTGCTGCTCTGTTTGTATGAAAAACTGATTTGAAGTGCAAGCATTTTATCCCGTAGTGATAAAGAATTCTCTGTTCTGATTTGTCAGAAGTCACTGAGTTTTCTGAAAACAGCAGCTCTCACAGTGGTGCTGGCTGCAAGGCGAATAATGCGCTAGTTTTACTACATTACTGTTTCTATAGTAACATCATTCAACAGTTTTATACCAGCCGTTCACATCACTGAATCTTAACTGAAACAAATAGTGTTGCATTTAAAAGAATTATGTGCACTCTTAGTAAAAAGGTTCTAAGCTTTTGTTTTGTTTTTTTCCCATATTAAGGGTCCAAAAATGTTTTTCGAGTAGTTGGAGTTCTTCACTGTGTGGCCAAAAAAAATTAATAAATAAAATATTTGCCATTTTAATTTAAACAAGCAAATGTCTTTCAAATTATTTTAACTGTAACTGATGCAGTGAGTAGCTTCTCATTTCCTATACAATCCTTTTTGAGGAAAACTTGTTACAGAAGGATCAATTTTCTGTCCTACAAACAAGTAATAAACAAACAAATGAACAAGCAAACAAATAAATAAGGGGATTGCTAAAATTTGGATGAAGAATGTCCCAACCCATTACATAAAATAATAGTTGATAAACCCAAAGAAAACCTTGACTGACAACAGTCTGAAATTATTTAAAAGTTTAAAGTCAAACTATAAAAATTGTTTATTTTCCCATGCACAGTGTGACAAAAACTCGCAGGATTTGGGATGAAACAGCTGTGTGGCCACAAAAAATGTCTTGTTAGTGAGGCTATAATTGAAAGAAAGCGTCTAAATCTGAAAAATGTTCATGGTGATGGGGCATCAGGATAAGATGGAAAACACATGGAACAATGCATCCATCATGCACAGTGGCTACTGTACAAGCAGTCACCAGGTTGTCTCATCAAGGAACGTTTACTTCCCGGATGGCACGTGTATAAATTTCAGATTTAAATTGTAAGAGTGGTTTCAGAAAGCACAAGGCAGAATTTTCACACATGAATTGGCCATCACAATTTTACTCAATTCATTGAGAGACTTCAGCAACAGATTGCAGTGAAAAAATTATTGCAATCCTTGATGGAAGTAGTGTGGGCATAGAAAAGAGTCACTCTCTTTCAAAATATTCAAGTTTTAACACACAAAAAAGATTTTAACACACACACACACACACACGTTTAGTGATGTCCACAGAGTCTAAGGCAAATAATTATTTTAGGATATACTAGAGAGAAGCAAAAGAAAAGTGGTCACTATGAAAGTGGATATTTCTATCTAGGCCTTTTGGAACAGAACAGGTGTATAGTACATATTGAGATCATGTGACCGGTGGACCTTATTTAACTAATTATGTGGCTTCTGAATATAATTGGTAGCACTAGATCTTAATCAGGGACTTCTTAGCACAGGAGGCGTGCATGTACCTCCTTTAGATTTTTTTTTATAACTTTACCATTTTTGTCTTGACCCATTAAATAATCAATTTAGATTACAGGTTGCAGGACAACAAAATAAGAAAAATTTCATGAGACTAAATACTTTTTATTTGTATGTAAGTAAATGGCATGAACTAACTGACTGAATGGCTTTCAGGTGTAGCCCCATGTGCTAAACAGCCCATGGCTAAAATACTGTCTATTCCTCTCCAGAATGTTTCTGATATGAAGCAGTCAATACCTACCCAAGGTGGTTAAGTACCTACCAACCAGTGAACTGCCAAGAGTGTCATGGGTGCACAAGATTTATTGATGCATGTAGGGAGCAAAGGCTGGCACACCTGGGCTGATCCCAAAGAAGAGCACTGTAGCACAAACTGCTGAAGATGGTAACGTCTATGATAGAAAAGTATACAGCCACTATTATTACTCGTATGAACAGCATTGCTTTGCATGTGCCTAAGACTTTTGCACAGCACAATATATTAAATTACTGAACCAGTGTCAGTTCTCTTTATAATGTGTATATTAAGCACTTCAGCGTGGCCTGCTGGCACAGTGGTTAGCACGTGTTCCTTACAGCAAAAAGGTCCTTGGTTTGAGTTCTGAGCTTGATGAGGACATCTCCCTCCCTGTGCCTGCGTGGGTTTCCTCAGGGTACTCTGATTCCTCCCACAGACCAAAGACATGCACATTGGGCTAATTGGCTGTTACAAATTTCCCCTAGGTGTCTGAGTGTGAGTGTGAATGGTTGTGTGTTGACCCTGTGATGGTACCCTTACCCAGTGTTGGCTGAGATAAACTCGAGCCTCCTAGCCACCCTAGTAGGATTTAGTTGAACTTCAAATTATGCATTTGTACGTGCCCAACAACGTTTATCTCATGAATGTGAAAAAATTTGAAACATTGAATGATCACTTGTTTATTTAACAAACAGTATGTGTACAGTTGGAATACAGTTGAAGATGTAGTCAGTGCAACCATGCTCATAATTACATTTTCTGCAAACTGATACTGAACAAATAACTTGCACACGCTATTCTTTTCACACTTAACAGCATTATAAAAATAACTATTGCAATATTAGTGTGTACACATATAGTAACTATTGTCATGATAGATTTTTGGATTTTGTTTTTCCAAGGTGCAGTGCACTTAATCAAGTGTAAAATGCAGCGGATGTCGTCTAATGTCATTTTTCAAATGAAATTATTGGTGCTTGTTTTCAGAAGCAGCGTAAATTGTAACTAATGAGCAATGCAATGTAAAACCAGTGGAAGCTCTGTGCCAGGGTGAAAAAGAGCGGCCTGAAAGTTTGAACTGTTCAGCAATGTGCCCAGATTGATCTGGATCTCCACTGTAAGTGCTGCCAAATGAATAAATGAAAGTTAGCTTCTTTATAAGCTTTATAGCTTCCTTTCAGGGGCCATTCAGAGTTTTACATTCTTTTTAAAATAAGCGGCACTGTTTCATGTTGTCCCTCTAGGGGAACACTTCAACATTCTAACTAGAATCTTGCAACAGAGGCTTTTTCTTTAAGTGAAGGTTCCAGACAGGATCTCTTGAGGAATCTCACCAGTTAGCACCATTTAATCGGAAGTGTATAACTAGATATGATATGTTGTTAGCAGTTACTGTAATTTTAATTTAACTCGTACACACTCTGTTATATATGGTACCAGTTAAAAGTTTGGACAAACCTTCAACTTCAGTTAGAATAAGTTAGCTGCTGTATTTTATAGCAGCTGTTATAAAAATTGTTCCCTAGGCAGGCTGTTTTTTTCCATCTCCTGAAATTTTGCTGCAATCCACTGTACCCATAACTCTGAAAAACTTTCTGCATTCAAAGTTGTGATGAGAGTGCAATGGGCGAGTCATTCAACTTTTTTGGGAATATGGGAAAACAGAAACTTGGGCAACATCCAACTTGTCTGATGCTAAACCCGGTTAACATCAATGAAATTCCACATTTAGAGATATAAAATAATCTACATTTGTAAATAATATGTAGTAACCTGGTTGTGTGACTGTTGGCCCTGTGATGGCCTGGCGAGCTGTCCAGGGTGTACCCTGCCCTCGCCCAGAGTCGGCTG
>JAOUQZ010000008.1:6621741-6636389 GCA_028564935.1 Neosilurus hyrtlii | reverse complement strand
TGATGGCAGCGTGAGCTTGAGACAAAGCAGAACAGGGAAGTCTTCATAGCTTTCATTAAACCAGGTTAAGCGTCCCTCATTTCTGTGGACTGTCGCGGGGTTTTCGGACGTCCTGCACCACAAGAGAGAGAGGAGCCGCGCAGCCAGGACGGAATTGAAACAGCTAAGCAAGGCTAACAGCCAAGCTAACGCCGCTACGTCAGATCGGATCGCTTTTCTCGTCGGGAGTCGACCAGTAGCGGTAGGATTATTGTTTTCAAGTTGTTTCAGGATAAGAGCTCCAACGCGCGCCAACGGTCTAAATAGCAAACTTACTTAGGAAAAAAACAAGAGTGCAATCAAAAAAGAAAAAACTAAACTTTATTCCAACTTACGCCACACTATTTTTCTTTTCAATGCCATTTATTATTGTATTGTTTTCCCCATGTTGTTCAATATCTTGAATACAAGAGACTACCATTCCAAATTTCCGTTATTGTGTGTGTGGTTATCATTTTCCCCCTCATTTAAACCGTACACCGAAAAAAGAGAAAAAACAAGAAAGTTTATTTGCTCCTTCAATATTACTGTTCACGGGAAGCCTCAAAGTGCTAGCTTGGAAATAGAGAGAATCATACCTGACCCTAGACATTGTTTTTTTATACATCGGAATGTCTCTTTTGCCAATTTATTAATAGAGAAGGGAAAAGGGTTACAAATATTTTTCGTATATGTCATCCCACGACAGCTCAGTTGGGTTGAGATCTGGCTACTCCATTGTTGAGAGAATACCAGCTGACTGCTTCTTCTATAAATAGTTCTTGCATAGTTTGAAGCTTTGTAGGAGGAAACTGAGTCCATTCAAGCACTGTCTACCGAGTATGGCATGGTGTTGCATTAAAAAGTAATAGCTTTTCTTGTTCAAGATCCCTTTTACCTTGTCTCACTTTACCCCCAGAAAAGCACCCCCAGACCATCACATTTCCCCCACCATGTTTGACAGATGGTGTCAGACACTCCTCCAGCATCTTTTCCTTTATTCTGCACCTTCCAGATGTTTTTATGGTTTTTATGATGCAAGCATCTTAAATTTAAATGATTGTAAATTATCCATTTATATATTTGTATATAACTCCCTGTGCCACTCTCTATTTCTCTTGATGTTAATAAGACAAACACCTGGAAAGCATTATCATACTGAAGACTCTCTAACAGTGGAAAAATGGCTATAGCCTCATCTTTGACTCTTACAAAACACTTAAACAAAAGACACCATAAATGTCAAACACATTTTTTAATCTGTCTATGTGGTGTGTGTACTATATAAGTAATTCTATAAACTGTTACAATAGAAATTATGCAAAGTTTAAAGCAGCACATTAAATTAACTAGATTTGTCCTGCATCCCAACTTCATGCTGACAATTAACCAACAGTTTCTGAAAAATCTGAATTAACCATAAAGCGAATGAATTAAATAATACTGAATAATAGCATGCTGCCTTCTATTCCGCCAATAAATTATTCTAACTCTTATCAAGCTACTGCAATGTACTCGACCTTCAGGATCTTATTGTTTTTTAAAAATGTATATTATTTTTTTAAATTCAGGATTATCTTTGACCTCTTGAAACTAGGAAAAGTGAATGATTTGCACTGGACCTCTGTGTGCATGTGCAGATGTGGTTGTTTTCTGCTTCTAATTAATTTTTACTCAATTGGAGAGTGAGTATTCCATCAGTCCTGTGTGAAGAAGTTCAGAATATATTCTTGTATTTTTTACATTTGTTTTTAATTGATTTTTTTTTTTACATAGAGATTTGTTTTACGAATAGCAATAACTCAACTTTATTTAGTCTTATTTTTTCCAGCCTGGTGGACCATTGAGCCAAAGTGTAAAGAAAGTTACTTAAAGGTTAAAGAAGAGCAAGAAAGTAGAAAATATTATTCATGCAACCATAATTATTTTTAATATTCTTCACAGTAGGCAGATAGGCAGAGCATTCTTTTATATGTTCTTTAGACTGGCAGTCTGGACAATACTCCAATGGTGCAACAGCCAAGAAATGTCAAGTCAGGTTAATTTGCTCTGTCAATATGCTTATTTATTCATGTTGTTTTGCTTTCTGAAGGAGTGACAGCTCAGCAGGAGTTCCAGAGGGGAGATACTGTGAACCCTGATAAAGAACTCCACCAGGAGCGTGGGGGTGTGCAGAAATCACCACCAATTGTTCAGTTGGTTTGTTGTTTTTCTTTCCATTTCTTGGCAAATTTGCACGACAAAAGGCTGAGTTGCTCCCTCATTTCTCTTTTTGGTGTTTGTAACAAACACTCAGGGTGGAGACTGAAGACACATGTCTGTCACATAATTTATTATTATATGATTTATTAGATTTATATTTCCCCCTGGTGTCTTTTTAAACATGAATATTTATTAGATGCTCTTGAGTGATATTTTCCTCATGAGCAATTTCCGCTTCACCCAGCCAGGTTGTTCATTCACATTCGCTTGGAATGACTGGAATATTTTTATTCTGTAATATGCAAAGCAGGAGGTAAAAATACACGTACACCACTCTTTTTTTTTCTTTTCACAGAACTTCCTTTATTCCACCCTCACTGGGCTCCAACTCAGAAATATTTTGATGTGTGCCTTTTAGCTGAGCTAGAGAACGCACCATGATTGTAATTCGCAAGTCTCTTCGAAAACAGCTCCAGACGTTTGTCTGTGTCAAACAATCAGCCAAGCCAGAAAGAAGGCTGTGTTTAAAGCCACTTTATCCGAGTGAAACTGAGGTCTTTAATTAGTAAGACAGCCGCCTCCTTCCTTTTCTCACTCCCAGATGGCTTTGCAGTAGTTTCTGATCAGAAATCACAGCTTGGTTGAGCCTCACTACTTAACTCGTGCACTATTTATTCCCATAAGCCATGTCTATGAATGCTGTTTATGTGTGCACTTTACTGAACAGCTGTGTGACTTTTTCAGCATCATAAACGCTAATAAGCAAGTTTTATCTTTGTTTAAAAATAGCTGTTGATTTAAAGAAACCTAGAAATATTTTCAGCGTATACTTGTGCAGTGGATTTCCTAAAGTTATTTAAACTCCTTATATGTTTTGACTGATCTTTATTATAGCAGCCATAGATTGACGGATACAAATTACATTTTTACAGTAAAAATGAACAGTCTTAAATTAACAGAAATAACCATTTTTATTCAAAAACAATCTATTACAAAAACATCTCAGAAGTACTTCACACCCCCTTACTGACTTACCTCCAAGAAGACATGGCCATCTATTATTTGTGATGATGTATCCTTATATTACCCATAATGCAGCATTATTCACTCACTTGCTGAACCACTCTTACTACTACGGTCATGAGGAAGCTGGACCCTATCACAGCTGACACTCTGCGAATACAAGGTGTACCCTGGACAGCTCACCAGACCACTGCAGGGCAACACAAACAACCATTCACAACCTTATTCACACCTAGGGGCAATTTGGAACAGCCAAGTCACCTTACATGCATGTCTTTGGACTGTGGGAGAAAACCAGCGTACCCAGAGGAAGTCCATGCAAGCACGGGGAGACCATGCAAACTCTACATAGAAATGCCAGGACTCAAACACAGGACCTTCTTGCTGTGAGGCGGATGGGCTAAGCACTACGCCATCGTTCTGCCTCCGATAATGTGGCATTAGAATTAGTTTAATTTAGCACATTATTCAAATGATTATTTAATGACATAAAAAAGAATAAACTGAGCTATGTTGTTTAAAGCTTGTAGCTCCAGGCTATGTGTGTTTAATATCCCTGAACTATGAAATATACAACTTATTTTCACCACTGACAAATAATGTTATTAAAAATGGCTGACAATATGGGAAGGATCAATACAGTGCAACACTTGTATCTGTTAACCTCAGTATCTCTACACGGAGTGTTTTTACCAAAATCTTTCTGACGCAGTGTCTCAGTCAGTGCCTGTACATCATTATAGTATTTGGGATCATTTTTTGATGTTTACAAAAGGAGAATTCATGCAGAATTTGTGTATAAGTTTATTTACAAAGTGAGAGAGAAACTTTTGGCAAAACTAGTAAATAGATTCACTGTTGATTCTGGATGGCTACATTCTTTTTTTTAAATTACAATGTGACAGTGAATTTAAAAATAGAATTCAGCTCAAGAGGAAGCTCTCTGTCCTGCTTCACAACTGAACACTTTACCAATTTCACAGATTCACAGCTACCAAGTACAGTATTTTACTATCTGCCAAATATATATGGCTAAAACACATGGTAGATCAATGTTAGCACTGTCACCTCACAGTGTGAAGGTTTGGGGTTTAAATTATGGACAAAGGCTTTTCTTTTTGGAGTTTGAATATTCTCCCTATGATTATGTGGGTTTTCTCTGCATACTCTCGTTTGCTCACGCAACCCAAACATTTGCACATTGGGAAAACTGGCTACTTAAACTTGCCCATAGGTATGAATGTGAGTGTAAAGGATTGTCCATCTCTGTTGCCCTGTCCACGCTACATCATCAGAATTTGTTTTAAGCAATCTGAATTGACTCAGTGTCCATATCAGGCTCAAAAACAGCGTTGCCAAGACCTGAGCTTCTGCCAAACTTGTGCTTAGAATGCAAACAGGAGAATTAATCTTGATGCAAACCTACCGAGTACGCTGTTGCTATGATGTCTTATAAATGCACTGATTCCTGCCTAGTGAGCGTCTATTAAGGACCAGTTTCAGTAGTTTGGATGAACCGATTTTACGATCGATCTTAGAATGTATTCTGCTGTTTCAGGTGTGGCCCGAAACCAATCCTAGAACCTCTTTGCAAAACCAAACGCTCCATAACTCTTCTGATTTAAACCAGATGTGGACAGGGCCTGTGCAATACACTGATGACCGCTTCAGGGTGGACCCTGCCTCTCGAAATCTCAATACAGTAAAACTGTAGGTTACTAAATTAATTTAAATTTAAATAAATGAAAATACGTTTTAAAAAACGTAAATAACGAAATCTTGGCAGACAGGTTACAACTTCTCAATGCCTACCACACACACACACACACACACACACACACACACACACACAAAACCCAAACAAAATTACATTTAGTGGTATTGGTGATGCAGTCTTTGGTATGTTTTACTGAAATTTAATAGAAATTTTCATTTGGTGCATGAATACTAAATTAAAATTAGACCACAAAAGCAGGTTCTGTTTAGATACAACATTTTATTGTTGTAAGTTTTAAATATGAACACACAATATCCATAAAGAAAAACATGAAGCAACAATTACTTTACATTACAGAGAGTTTTATTTGATTTGGTCCTCTCTGTGGAATCATGTAGGAGAGGAGCGATACATTATTTTTTTAAAGACTTGGTTGGTGCAGATTTGAAACAGATTTGCACCTACTCACTCATCCATAGTGTTGGACTCTGGCCATGCACAGATGAGCACAACTCCCCTTTAGAAGATAACATGGTGCAGTAACAGGTTCACTTCTCCGAATGCCTCAGTTCATAAACCCAGATTACAAAGTTCACTTTCTAAACACACATCACAAACGGCCCTAAAGAGTGGATGCAATTTAAGTTTAAAATGTTAAGTGGAAACATGTGAAAAGTGATTTCAGTGCTTTCCTGATGCTATTGGTTTGAAAGAAAACTCTATTGCACCTACTCTTTATACTGGCCATAACCTGATAAAAAAGGAAAGAAAAAAAAAAAGAAAATGGACAAAAATTATAGTGCTATAGTATATCTTCATAGGTAACCACATAGCACAAATGTCATAAGTCTTCAAATTGAATTATACTTTGTGCTTGAAATCCACCCTGATAATGATGTATAATGGTTTTCTTACACTTGTGTTTTAATCCATGTGCCTAAGACTGTTATTATTGTCATTTTTATTTTTAGTTCCCAGTCAGATGTGGAAGTCTTCCTGTAATTTAAATCTGGACATGAACGCTAAGTGTAAGACTTTAAAATAAATCACAACAAAGTAAGTTTGCTTTGTTTCTGAGGTACTTTGACTGGGGTCAGAGCAACTATTGAAGCAAAAACAGTGAGACAAAAAACATAAAAATGTCGAGATGCTTAAGCAGACCATACACTTGCTCTGCAATGATACCATAATGTAAGACAATGATAGACAGGTTTACTTTATCTTGCCAGTACAATATGTGGAAAGCACACTATTTCATATCAAATTTAACAATTAACATTATTTTTTTTGAAGTTACGCTAATGCAAAATGCAATGTAGAGTTCAGAAATAAATTAAATGACTCCAGCCAGAGCAGCAACATAAAATAGAAAAGTCTGTTCCATTGTATTAAACTGGTTCACAACTTTAGTAAAAACAGGTGCATATTTTCTCTTTGTACAAATAATATGCATATAGAGAAGAGAACTTAGTGACGATGAGTTATGTTGGGATAAGAACTTTATAGAATTATTGGAGACTTGACGAAGGTGCATTATTACACAAAATGAGATGATAAAACAAAAATATGTTCGAGATACCACAATAGAAATGGTAATACCAATGCATTTGTTTTGCCACAAGTCCAAACCGACGTTTAAACGATGAGCACTGAAATGCACACACTAGTTGATAGCTCTTTGGGCTTTCTCGGTTGGTGAAATGGAAATGTCTGTCTGCCACTCTGAATGATTTTTACTCCAAACCTAAAGATGCAGCCCTACTCAATCAAAATATAATGAGGAATTGAAGTTTAATTCTATTGTTGCTTTATAATATTAAGAATGCTAAACAAAAAAAGAAAAGAAAAAAAAAACCAAAACAATGAGTTTAAATTGGTGCACTTCATATTACATTTAATTACACTGAATTATTCCAACCATTGAATTTTGTTCCTGCAGACTTAAATAAGCATTAATAGTGTGTTTCTCATGGTTCTGCAGGATCCCCACTTTGCCTTTTGATATTAAAATAAAAGTTAAACCAAATTCTGTTTTTTGTTCATTCATTCATTCATTTTCTTAACCGCGTAATCCTAATTAGGGTCGCAGGGAGGCTGGCGCCCATCTCAGCCGACTCTGGGCAAGGGCAGAGTACACCCTGGACAGCTCGCCAGGCCATCGCAGCTGTTTTTTGTTGTTTTTTTTTTAATTATATTATGTATTCATTTGTAAAATAAACCTTATAAACATTACCAGAAAAAAAATACAATGGGGAGTAGCAGATGCCCCATCTCCCACTAATTTCTGGAAAACTATATTACAAAAAATGTTAAAAATAATTGTACAGTGATTCTTGAGGTCATTGACTGTGATGACAAATGAGAAAAGGGCAATATGTGCATTTTGCTTGGAATAACATTCTCATATTACGTGTAATATTAAAGTTCTAGAAGAGGTTATAATTGGTTAAATGAAACTACAGTTACAGAAACAATTTTATGTTTAAATATATATTGGACAAGCCTCACCTCAACAGGCCTGTTTCCTATGCATAAATAATGATATTTTTACTGGGGCAAAACAAACAAACAAAAAAAAAAGATAAGTAAAAATATAGGAGATATTTATTTAACACTAATATAAAGTAAAATGGAGTGGTTACTTTATTAAAAAGGAGTACTGGGGAATCACATGCCCGGCCTCTACTCTCATCGGTGGCTGCAGGGGTTGATATGAGTGATGAGAGAGATGGGACCAATTCCAGCCGAAAACCTCTTCACCATCAAAACTTAAGCAGCAGCTGCAGGGCAACAACGAGGAGGAGGCAAAACGGTGTGTATGTCCCTGCTGTGCCGTTGTTACCATCTTGAACTGCACCAGGCCCTAAAGAGTACCCAGAGTGCATAAATTATTATTAGATACAAAAAGCTAGATAACAGGAAGTTTTAGACACAACATGCTATAGATAAAATTAGTGTTGTGTGAAAATAAAAAATTAAATTGGCCATTGTGGATCCTACCCTAATGAAGGTGGCAGATAAATGGCTGTCATAAACATCAGCACTGTAAACAATTTAAGCAAAGATGACAGAGCTCATCTTTTATTTATTTATTTATTTATTTTGGGTAGTTATCCAGTACCATGCATTCCAGGCCACATTTAGAGCTGAGGACATACCTGTAAGTATGTGTCTTAATTCCAAAAGATATGTCAATATTTTCAAAGGGAAAGTTACATGTATTTAGAGAGACATTTTAAACCTTGATTAATTATGTATTTATGTGTGTGTGTGTGTGTGTTTTTGGGTGTATGGGTACACCTATCCTATTTACAGTTTATGCCTCCCAGGTATGGGTTACAGATTTTTAATTTGGGTTGGGATAGAAAATGCAAATTAAATAAGGACCTAGTGTTTTTCACCTTCACCCATCAGATCTTTTAATAATGTTGACTTGTTTTTTTTTTTTTGTTTTCACTGTTTTCTGCATGATTGTGCCTACTAACCACATTTAAGTCATGGAATAGATCCACAAATTTAATTTTTACAAATGTTGTAAGATTCATTCTTAATATGCACCTGACAATCCAGTGAATGGCAGCACCGTTAAAAAATTTTGAATTTGTGTGAATTCACCTGACCAGTCTTTGCCATGGTTAAAATATGCAATATATATATATATATATATATATATAAAAAAAATCCTGAGTCGATCAGACTTTCCGTAGAACAGTCTCGATACGTCGAAGTAGAGCTAAATATATACAGTATGAGGGGAAAAATAATAGGACTACAATTTTATCCCGACAAGCCTGACAATAAATTCCCCAATGAGTGGGCAACCACGAAACAGGCTTGTCGGGATGAAATTGTAGTCCTATTATTTTTCCCCTCATACTGTATATATATATATATATATGTGTGAAGTTGCTTTTCATTATGTTTGCACACAGTGCTACCAAAACTTTTAAATAGCTTTAGAGTTGGTGTTACATGGCTCTTACTATGTGTGCCTACCTATGCTGGGAGCTCTCTTGCATCTATCACAATTAAAAAACAACTAACTAAATGAATAAAACAATAAAAAAAAAATCTGGGTGTGCTTTTTTTGCTGAAGTTCCTGTGTGCTATATACTACAAAAATTAGGCACTAGGCTTGATGGATGTCGCTAAAATAAATATTCAACAACACCCACTTCATCTTCAGTGCATAATTGTTAATAAGCATGTGAGAATGACACAATCTTATGGGTTCACACTTTCAGGGTTAACAGACATTATTCCAAGTAGATAATGCTTGAATCTAGGCATGAGTCAGTTAAGCCTGATTTAACTCCTTTATTTAGAATTTTTTTGTTTTCATGTTAGTTTCTAGGGTTAGTAAACCGTTAGTGATTAATGTTAGTCAGTGAATTTCTAATAATTAACAGATTAGGGATTAAGTTTATTAGTTTCTGTCTATTACAAACCTTCCTGCAACGGATTGTATTCTGTGGCAGTTTGTTCTAACACGGAAGAAGTCATTTCTAAAAAGAAAGATTATATGAAACAAAGCACTTGTTTCAAAAAAGAAACACATTTGGGCAGGAACAATAAAAAAAAGCAGGCTAAACCTCATTCCGCAGCTCATTCAGTACGAGAAACTTGCAAATAAGGAAACAGTCCTCCTGCTGCCATAATTAACGCTGTTATTGTCATCATTACTTACATTTTCCCCCCTGAAATTTGTGATTGTAAACACCAACAAAATCACTGTTTTCTATTCATTCATTCATGTGTATTCACTTTTGCAAAGCACATTCAAGGTAGGCTATATAAATAAAACTGTGCACTTAATATACTATTCCAGCCTAATAATAAGCGGCTATATTTCATTGTAAAAAGAAACAAAACAAAAAAACAAACACTAACTGAGAATGTATTTCCATTGTTAGGGGTTTCTGTTTGAATCTGAATGACACCAAATCGGACTATAAGGTCAGTCGAGTGAGTGTAACTCTGACGAAATACACTGAAAAATTCACTGCTTATACAGACAGCACCAGTCCGTACAGTTAATAGGGTTGCCAGGACAGCATTTGTTTTTTAAGTTTAATTGGGCTGGTTTCAAACTATTCTATGATAGCCATGATCTTATTCAATCCTTCAGAATAAAATCTAATATATATTCCTAGTAAGGAAAAGAATAAGGGCAAACATTGTGTCTGATGCACACAACCATTTCTACTGTAAAATGTACTGGAAAGATTGGGAAAAGGAAATGAAGATTATTGACTAGACAAAGTTCCTACATCAGAAATTTTATCGGACTACAGTGTCCTTGTTTCCCATGCAGAGTGTGAAAAAAAAGTAAACATATCTTTCTTTTCCAGCGTATGAATTGTAATTATTTATTTTAAATAATTAGGTAATTGCAGCTCTATCCCATTTATGTTCATTTATATTTATATGAGCTGGTTTGTATTATTTTGTTACATTATAACGACAATATTTCTTTTTACACCTATGACCGATTTGTGTAATACAAAAGTCCTTTGTCCTGCTTCATGTTAGACATTCAATGCAATTTGCATGCACTTGGCCAATGTCTGATGCTGAAATGTACAAATAGGTTTTTAATCATGAAAAAAACAACTGATTAAAAAAAAAGCCAACAAAGCTATTATTTTTATGTCACAAGACATCATGAAGTGATATTTATAATTTACTTACTTTTTTGTGTATAACTAAACAACTTTCTAGTAATTAATATAGTTTCCTTCTTTCCTTCTTCTAAAATGTATTCAATCATTCATTTTCTAAGATGCTTAATGCTAATCAGGGTCGGCCATCCCAGCCAACTCTGGGCGACAGCAGAGTACACCCTGAACAGTTCAGCAGGCAATCACAGGGTCAACACACACACAGCGATTCACACACACACACCTAGGAACGATTAGGAACAACCAATTAGCCTGCTGTGCATGTTTTTGACTGTGGGAGGAAACCGAGTCCCCGGAGGAAACCCACGCAAGCACTTGGAGAACATGCAGACTCCACACAGAAACACCCAAGCCCGGGAATCGAACCTAGGACCTTCTTGCTGTGAGACAGACATGCTAACCACTGCGTGACTGTAAGGTATTGACTTATATAGTGCATTCTAGCACGACGATATGCGCTTATCAAGAGCAAAACAATAATTCTACACATTAAATGTTTACTGAAGGATATTATAAGTAAAAATCTATCATGAATATTATTTAAATGCAACTTCTATGAATTTATAAGCTAGAATCTCAAGAACGTCATTCAAAATCTTACCAGAAATGGAAAGATTATATTGTTTTCAATGTAATATTACTATTCTTCTATCTAATATTCATATAGATTAAAACAGATTTAAAATATATTCAAGCTGCATGATAATTTGTGTTTTATAACCTCTTGGAACCATGGTATGGCCCTGAAATGACTAAGACTGAATAAGGACAAAAAATGTTATACCAAAGTGAACCATCGCTTAAAGCATCCAGTTCAGCCTAGATTAGATGTGCTCTTACTGCTCCATTTGCCTAATAAACTCACTTAGAGGTCAGAATATTTTTGGAGGGTATGCAGTACTGATGTGGAACCAGGCCCTAATTTTGAACTGGCTAAATAAAACAGAAACAACTCAGGTTTGGTAAAGTACTTAGGTGTTCTTACACGGAAATCATTCGTACATCTGCTTTCCTCTGGCTAGAACTACTTGGCTGCTCCTGTCCTCCTGGCTTGCACTTTCATTAATATGCTGTAAAACCCATCCCTTTTACACGTGCACCGTGTGGGTCAACTGTAATTGCAGTTGGCGATAAACACACTAATCAAGGTGCGGCTTTAGTAGCGAGACTGTTGACGAGCCTAGGATGGGGGCTTTACTGTACAAGCTGCTCTGGGTTTATAATTACAGAAAGGCTTAACGAGACAGTGCTGTTGGCTGAAGAAAACAGAGACTATCTGAGTATAGCTGCGCAAATGGCAGGGAGAAACCAGGGCGACCATTAATCTGTTCGCTTTTCAATCAGCCTTCTTTGAACCAGTGTTCACAGCTGATTATGGGAAAGTAATTACTGTAAAAAAAAAGGGAAAAGAGGGAGAAACAAACGACAAACTTCTGTATATGTCTGATTCTGTAGCAGAAGTGTTTTTGAAGTGTACTTTTGATTAGACAAGGAGAAATAAATATAGAATACCGTGATTAGCATTTTAGTAAAGCAAGAAGCAATGGCAGATGTCGAATGACAGAGGCCTGACTCTATAATTAGGATGATGCTTCTTTGAATGAATTGTCATGGTATGTTGATGTAATTTATTTAATTTGCACTCTATCTATCACTTTTCATGACGCTATCTGAATTACACCATTCTGTGTTTAAGGTATGGACGCATGGTGGAATAGTGGTTAGCAGGTCCGCCTCAAAGCAAGAAGGTCCTGTGTTTGAGTCCCGGGCACAGGGAGGGCATTTCTCTGTGTAATTTGCATGTTGTCTTTGTGCTTGCATGTGTTTCCTCTGGGTACTCTGGTTTCCTCCCACAGTCTGTATGCATGTGTACATGCACCGCAAGGTAATTCGTATTCCAAATCGCCCCAGGTGTACATGGGAGTGTGAATGGTTGTGTGTGTGCTGGTCCTGTACTGGCGAACTGTTCAGTGTACCCCACCTGCACCCAGATTTGGCTGAGCTTGGCTCTGGTCTCCTGGTAAACCTAGTACGATTAAACAGATTAACAAATAAATGAATGAATGTGTTTAAGTTAGAGGTTTTCTAATTATGTACGAAATACCCGCATGTTGTTATTATACTCCTTTTTGGACAGGTTTGGTTTAACAGAGTGCAATTATTTTTTTGTCTGGATAAGCAGTGCTACTTTTTCTTATTATTCTTTCTTTGAGAAACTTCCAAATTATCTCTATCTATCCATCTATCCATCAATTGATCCATCCATCCATCTATCAATAGATCCCCATAGTATAGACCCAGAAATCACACACTACACATGCATGATCTTTTGATTTGGTCTTATAGGGAAACACTCATTTGGTTTATTAAAAATATTTTCAATGTGGACGCATTATGCCACCCAAGTTTTAGAAAAACACGCAAGAGATCGTAGTCATTCAATTTAGCATTTGCTTTGAAGGACTTTTTTGGATTTTGCAACCAATTTCCTTTAAAGAATCTTTAAAATAGTGGTTACAGTGCAAGGTATCAAGTTGTTTACATACTTTTCCCACTGAGAGCCTGTTAGAAGGAAATGGAAATAAAGGTAATTGGCAAAAAAGTGCGGTACTGTTGGTTGGCTAAATTGGCTATTACAATAAAAGCATGGGTCAGTATAAAGGTTCACTATATTTACGCATACCGCATGATTGGTTAAGATTGTAGTGTCCAATAAAACATTTAATTTAAAAAGCAGGAATAAATGCAAACATATCACCTTCTGTTACGCAAACTTCTGGCTATATCGGAAAAAAAAGCTGAAATTTGATTGCCCCTTGTTAATTTATAGCTGCCTGAACACAAAAGTGTAATCACAAAAGGTTTGTGGAAAGCTTTATTACAGATGCCATCCTGAAAAACCAATCCCGTCCAAATAGAAGAGGAAAATGAAAGTTCAGAAAAGTGTCTCATCTCAGCCTGGACAAATGCTATACTGAAGTATCATATGGAGTCTCTATTAAACTTTGTGCTTTGATGGATTTCTGAGAATGCCTTCTAATTTCCTGTGAATTCGGAGCTCACCAGCCTCTTATTTTAGAGACAACGATCCAATTATAGCTCCACGGCAGCTTATACTCAATCTTGCGGTTGGATAATTAGAATAATACCAGTTTCTCAAAATCAAATTCAAAGTAATTAATGACTCTCTTGAGAAGACAATGTCATCATTCCCACTCCAAGTGTTTTCAATTTAGGTCAGACATTTTGCATATTGTCTTGACATGGCACACTGCATAGGCTGGGAAGCACAACAAGCATTTCAGAACCGTTTAGAGCACCAACAGGGAATAAGACAGAACAAAATGTTTCATACTTTGCAGATGAGTACTTACACACAGCAGACGGAGGCATGCATAGCCACAAAGAAGCCATGGCATGGTGCATGAAGGTTAGACATGAAAATAGAAAGACATAAAGAAGAAAGAAAACACATTTAAGCAACAAAGAATGGGGAAGCATTCAACACCCCATTGTGGTCCACTGAAGACTGATTGAGGCAAGACAGCACCATGCTATTCCCTCAGCAGCCCTCATTTAGCACGTCACTCAAAATGCAGCACATTATTGACATTTCGAATTGGATTTCTAAGCTAATACACTTTTTAATAGGAATGGCTAATCACCACTTTATGACTTGACAGTCAAGCTCTGTCACATGATCCTAGACAATTATATTAGCCTCTTTATGTTTGGGAAATTTGGCGTAGTAATCTTGCAGATCAACTTGAGTGTCGCCTCGGCTACATCGTCTCTTCATCACAATGTGGTTCATAGGAAACCTGAAGCATTCATTTGCTTATCTGTTTAAAAGGCATGCAGGAACAGAATCGGCGGAGGCATAGGCTAAAATAACATGCTTAAGCGGGGTACTAACCTTGCAAGAGAGTCGAGCTAGTGGGTTCAATTACTTCTACATCAGCAAAAAAAAAAAAAAAAAAAAAAAAAAAAAAAAAAAAAAAAAAGGC
>JAOUQZ010000008.1:6595893-6614125 GCA_028564935.1 Neosilurus hyrtlii | reverse complement strand
AAAAAAAAAAAAAAAAAAAAAAAAAAAAAAAAAAAAAAAGAAAATGCCAATATAAGAGACAAAGGCTATAGATCAAGTCGTATCAGACATCAGTATAGCCCAGAAACTATGCAATCATTGGTAACACATCTTATTCCTCTAGGTGTTTCCTTATATAAAGATTGCTATTGTTTACTGTGATGTTGACATAACACCTGCTTGAACTGACATAGATTTTTGTAGCTCTGTTTGATATTTATGGCTGATTATATTATTATTTAATACCAAGTCATATGATGGGATAATGCAACAATTTCAAACATCCGAACTAATTTACTAACAGAGAGAATGCGAACAACTATAATTACAGTCTCAAGGCAGGGCTATAGATATACATACCAATTTTTACCTATAAATACAATAATTTGAGTTTGAAAAATACAGAGCTATACCTTTCTTAGGTGACCATACACCTGTCAATCACACCAATCCAGTATGTGGTTCTTCCTCAAACTGTCCACACAGGATTGGAAGCACCCAGTTGTATGCTGTAACATTACAGTTTCCTTTCACTGGAACTAAGAAGGCCAAACATGTTCCAGCATGAAAATTCCTCTGTACATAAAGTGGGCTTCATGAAAATATGGTTTGCGAAGGCTGGTGAGGAAGATCTCAACTGGACTTGTACAGATTCCTGACGATAACCCCACCAAACACTTTTGGAATGAACTGGAACACTGACTGCGCTCCGGATCTTCCAACCTGACATCAGAGCCTGATCTCAGTAATGATCTTGTGGCTGAATGAACAAATCCTAAAAGCCACTCTCCAAAAGCTAGTGCAAAGTCCATTACACTTTGTCCAGAACAATGCAGGTTATTACAGCTTTTCTCATTTGCACTGGACACATTCTTAAATGAAAATGGCACTTCTCATAACTACATACATTTACTGTATAAATACAAATATAAGTCTTTTGGGCTTTTTACACCCAAGCAGTGACTCATAAGGACCGGGGCTTATCCTGGTTTCTGTAGCGTGAAGTTTCTGTAGCATTGTCCTAGATGGGTTGCTGATAAATTGCAGCTCACCTTACCAGTGGGGGAACTAATTGGAGTAGATGCTAATCTTCATATGTGAAGAAGGAGACATCATCATCGTCATCATTACCTTCCCAGTATTTTTACTGGTACCCATTTATACCGCTGGGTGGACAGAGGCACACTTTGTGGTTAAGACTTGCCCAGAGGTCTTAGCACCGTGGGGTTGTAGCAGATGACCTCTCAATCATGAGCCCAGCAAGCTAACAACTACACCCCTGGCCCCACCACCTATAAACGTGCGAATCCCTTTTCTTTGTTTTAAACTTTTGACTTTTCCAAATAAAATTTTCCGACTTAACGGACTTTAAAATGACCATGTGATACACAATACCATTCAAATAATCAACACTGAGATTCTTATACATTACAGCACTGCAACTGGTCATTGCTGACAAAAAAATTAGAACAGAACAGTATATACAAAACATCTCCAGTACCTACTGCCATGATAAAAAATAAATAGATAAATAAACAAACAAATAAATAAATCAGTAAATGAATTAAAAAGGGATTCAAAAGGAAATGATCATTTTGGTGGCACTGCCAATTAGCTAGCAGAATAACTGCAGCAGGTTTTGAATAATGAATTCAATGTTTTGGGTAAGTTACTACATTTTGCATGCAGGCAACAGAGTCATGATGTCCCATGAACTGCATTTACATTTTAGAAAACATTAAAAAGGTTTCAATAAATGAGCCAAATTAATTAAAAAAAACTAAATCAGAAATCAGGTGTTGAAAAGCACAAACGGCATGGTTGTAATGGTCAGGTGTCCGCAAACTTTTGGACATGTACTTTCCCACAATTACAGTGCGCTGGTATTCTTACTTAAAGGGTTTTGATAAAAATGCTAGTCAACAAAAAGATGTTACTTGACCAGGTGTTATGTCAACTTGATATCAAAATTGAAGACAGTAGCCTTTATCTCAGCTGATGTTTAAAGGGTTAAGTCTTTATATAGTTTTGTAAGTTTTTGTCAGTTATCATGAAGGGCTCCCTGTGATACTTCAAGTGTTAACAATGATTTTCAGCTAATGAGCTCAGTTGTCTAACTTGTCTACATAAGAACTTACTATAACATTAAAAGAAAGAATAAAAACAATAATATTTTTAAATATATAAATATTATTGAAATAAATTTCCTGGACGTAAAGAAAAAAAGAGGTAAATTGTTTACAATTGTTTTGCTCAACTCACATGTTGAACTTGACTTACCGTATAAAATGATGCTTGTGTTTGCACTCCCGAGTTTGTTGATGGCGACACACGTGTAATTTCCATAGTCTGCCTCAGACACATTGTGAAAAGTCAGCTTTGACATGAATCCCATGTTCTCAATCTCAATGCCATCAAAGCCATTGAGGATCCTGAAAGACAAGGCAGCAAACTGTGAGTGCTGGATCAGCTCAGCATGACTGCACCACATCAATGTTGCTTTTGAAGAGCAGGGTGACATTTGTGACAGCATCTGCATTTCATGGCCACAGATGGCAGCTGGCCCGTTACACACATATAAAAAAAGCAAAAGCCAGAAGATATTAGCATCAGCGCCATCCACTAATCCCACACAGTGCTGTGATTTTCCCTTTGCTGCCAACAAAGGTGGGTTTGAGTGAACATATTAAGATGCATTGCACTCAAATGTGCTTTAGACAGAATGCAAAGCCTTTTAATATTTGGATGAATACAAAATAAAGAAGATGCATCAGGCAAAATATGAAGCATTTAACCTGTAAGATCAGCTGCAATCCAGAATGGCACCACAAAATGAGGTGCCAAAAAAAAAGCTGTTAAATCTATTGAGGTAGAAACCTCTGCATACTCCATACCACCTCGATCAGAGCTGAAATCCTGGATGAGCCTATGGATTCATTTTCTTTTTACAGCCCACATTCCGTCGTCTCTTAATCACTCAGATTTTAAAATAGATTATGTTGCTATATATTTGCCCTGTATTGCTATTTATATGTAATATATATATATATATATATACACGATAAGATCTTGAGTCGATTTTCCGTAGAACAGTGCTCGATACGTCGAAGTAGAGCTAAATATATTGTATTTGGAAAAAAATACCAGTACTACAATTTAATTCCGACAAGCCTGTTTTGTTGTTGCCCACTCATCAGGGGATTATATATATATATATAATTACTGTATAAACATAATTACATGTTGTCGAAATTTCATCATTTCACTAAGTTGCCAAACCACAATAATGATACAGCGTCATGGAGTGGCTGGAGCCCATCTCAGCCGACACTGGGAGAAGATGGAATACACCCTGAACAGCTCGCCGGACCATCACAGGGCCAACACACAACCATTCACCCTCACAGCTATGGGGAATGTGGAATAGCCACTTAGCCTAAAGTGCATGTCTTTGGATGGGGGTAGGGACAGGACCCTCACAAGCACACACACATACACACACATATATATATATATACCTCTGTCTTAAAGAGAAGTTCCTGATCATATGTCACCCGGAACTATCAACACTCAATAAATGTAACAAACTTGTGTCTTCCTGCCACCACAGAAACAAAGCCCTCCTAGGCAACACCTGAACCACTTCACACTGCATAAATTAAAGCACACCATGCAAACGATGCTGACTGTATATAAACTGTGGTAAAAGAATGTTCTTAATAAATCCCCTGATTAGTAAGAAACCACGAAACAGGCTTGTCGAGATGAAATTGTAGTACTATTATTTTTCCCACAAACTATATATATATATACACACACACACACACATACACACACATCAAACCTGAAGCTGCTCTAATTAGGATAAAGCGGTTACTTGAAATGAACGAATGAATGAAATGCATTTCCTTCACTGTTTCATGACTGTGTCACCTTAAGAACATTTTAATAATGTGAAAACAAATGTGCTAATTGATAAATTCATTTTATTATTTGGCCACAGTCTGACAGGGTTTCGAGTTAATTGGGAAGATTCTAAACCGGATTGAAAACAGTTAATCCAATTTGGCAAACCTGTATTCTGCATAAATACCTCCTGTGGAGTAGTAAAAATGCTTTACACCAATCCTAATCTGATCCTTTTAACCTGGAGGAAAATAATTCTTCACAGCTGCAGGGTATGAAACTGAGCTTAAGTTCCTGTCTGTGCAAAGTTTCAGAGGTTCCTTTGACTATGTTGGTTTCCACCCATCTCCCAGTGGGTTTGTGTGGTACCATATGATGTACTGGCAACCCCTTGAGGGTGTATTTCTTCCTCAGGGCCAGTGTTTCTAGTATATTTCATGCCATATTTTGACATGAATATCAATATCTATGACGAGAGCATCTCTGTCATGACGTACACCTGGGTTAAATAATTTTTTTAATCAAAGCTTTTATACCTCTCAATGTTTTAACTTTCATGGAGGTATGAGATGGCAGTCACTTTTAATTATCACAAGACAAAAAAAAAAAAGATTTCCTATAATATTTTATACATTTCCAATAATATATAGTATAACTCCATGTCAGGTGACAATGGGCACAAACAAGGTACCTTACACTGGACGTTAGGTAAATTTTACACACTGTGGACATGTGTACACATCACAGTGGACACTGCTTGCATGACTTCTCAGTTACTCAGCAGGTCCGTTTGTGCTGTTTTTAAAATATCTCTACTGGGTAAAAGGTCTGCCCTGACAATGTGATAATAGCAGGTTTTTTTAATCAAACATCCTCCCCACAAATATTAAACTGATTATAGCCTTTTAACCGTTCTGGTTATAATGCTCCCAGGGTTTTACCCAATGCACAGTACAGACTGTAGCCTGTACCCATTTATACCCATTATGAGCATTGAGCTGATATTCAGTAATGCTGACATTCATTACAGGTTTTCCTGTGCATGGCTTTCTGTTCAGTCTTTCTCTGTATTATATCTGCCAAACACAAACACATACACCAACGATGACAGGATAAATAATCATTGCAGTGGAATACAATAAATGATTATACCATTTTAAATATGCTTTTCACCCCCATCTCCAACCAGTTAACTGAACACCAATTCATTAACTCTTATAGATATATTAATAAAACCATTCAGCTTAAAGTGTAGCCCTAATTCATGCAAACACACTATATAATACTGGTATCAGGACTCTACTCACTCACTTTACTGCCGAACCCTTTAACTCTACCAGGGTTGCGATGAGGCTGGAGCCTATTTCAGCCAAAACTGGGCAGAGAGGCATACCATGAACAGCTCGACAGACCTTTGGATGTCTTTGTACTGTGGGAGGAAACCAAGGTATCCGTAGGAAATCCAACCCAGCACGGGGAGAACATGCAAACTCCAGCCTGTACTTAAACCCTGGACTTTCTTGCTAGGAGGCGGATGTGCTAACCATTATGCCACTGTGTGCCCTACTATCTGTACTGTATCTATGTATTTAAAGAAAACATTTCCACCTCACAGATATTATTAACCCCATTTCTATAAAAGTTATTTTACAAAATGAAATAATATAGATTTAGGCACAGCCTAAAAGCAGTGCTCCCAAGAGATGCCTCTATTGATAGGTGCCTGAGCCTGGCTTTCACTGCCTTTTCACTGCCTGTCATGTCCGCTTCCCAGCATTCGCGCGTTGTTTCAGTTGTGAGGACCTTGCCAACCTGCAGGCAGAAGTAACACTGGTTTTGGACTACTGCAGTGGTGACATAAGCACCACTTAAAGCTGAACGACTGGCTTTTCTTTAACTGTTTTAACTTAAAAGTAAAAAGAAACAAATGAATGTTGATTTTTAGTTATTTATCATGTTCATTCATTCATTAATTTTCTGAACCGTTTATTCCTAATTAGGGTCGCAGGGAGGCTGGCACCCATCTCAGCCGACTCTGGGCGAGGGCGGGGTACACTCTGGATCATGTTCATCTAAAACAAAATTGAAAGGTTTAGAAAATATTTAATCAACAGTCCTAAGGAAATTGGTTGCAGGTCAGGTATCATGACGGAGCATAAAATAGTCAAAATATGAAAGAGAATTGTTCATTAATACTGTGAAAAGATTTAGTAAATTTAGATACAGCTCAGTGAGTAAAGGGCAAGGTCAAGAAAAGGGTTGAATATGCATCACCTTCAGATCCTCAGGCAGCACGACATGTGAAGCCATCATGCTACTGTGACAAATATAATCACATCGGCTTGGGGGTACTTCAGCAAACCATCGTGACTTAACACAATCCACCACTGCATCCAGAAAATTAACCTTAAATTGTATCATGCAATGCAGCACGGTGGCATAGTGTGTTAGCACATCCGCCCCACAGCAAGATCCTGAGTTCGATTCCTAGCTCGGGTGTTTTTGTGTGGAGTTCGCATGTTCTCCCTGTGCTTGGGTGGGTTTACTCCAGGTACTCCGGTTTCCTCCCACAGTCCAAAAACATGCATAGTAGGCTAATTGGCTGTTCCAAATCACCCATAGGTGTGAGTGTGAGTGTGAATGCTTGTGTCTGTTGGCCCTACGATGGCCTGGCGAGCTGTCAAGGGTGTACCCCGCCCTCGCCCAGAGTCGGCTGAGATGGGCGCCAGCCTCCCCGCGACCTTAATTAGGATTAAGCGGTTCAGAAATGGAATGAATGAATGTATTATGCAAGGAGGAAACCAAAGAATAATTTTACAATGTAATGTTTTGAAAAAAAAAAATTCTGTGCCAAAGCCCTCTGTGCCAAAGATCATAAAACGATTATACAGACTGTTATCAGGACAGGCAGCATCTGTGATGGTATGGGGAGCATCAGTGTCCCCAGCATGGGTGAGTTGCATGTATGTATAACTAACACTGATACAGAGGTATGTATTTGGGATTTAGAGAAATATTTGTTGCCATCCAGGCAATGTCTTTTTCTAGAAAGTCCATGTTTATTTTAGCAGAACAATGCCAGGCCCTATTCTGCACAAGCTAAAACAGGATGGCATTGCAGACATAGAGTGTGTGTACTTGAAGACAGCACTAATTGTTGGGCAGCTTAAGTCTTTTTTTTTTCAAGCAAGAAGTAGAAAAATTCTAATTACAAAACTCCAACACCCCAACCCCCAATTCCCAAAGAATTACAAAGTGTAATTAAAAGGAAAGGTGATGTAATGCAATGGCAACCATGCCTCTATCACAACTTGTTGTGTTGAAGGCAACTTAATTTATATTTACAACATACTATTAAATAAATTTGTAAAAATATATATTAAAAAAATATTTTCTTTTGTACTGTTGTCAGTTAAAAAAGCTTTATTTTTTATAGCATTTTGGCAAGTATTTTTCTGAAATAAGGTCAGTAGACATGGACCATAACTGCATCTGCTTAGCACACGTACGTATCTTCTGATGGCACACTATGAGCCTGTGAAATTTTAAAATTATATTTGTGAGAATATGAAGAAAAAGCATTTTCCAGTTACCTTCTGTCATCTCGGTACCACTCGAAATCGGCCTCCGGGACAGCATCTGCCTCGCACCTCAAGACCCCACGGTGACCCAGAGTCACACCCACATCTCTGCCTTCAATCACAGTGGGAGGATCTACAAAAATACAATTGTTTGTAGGAAATGACACTTATGACTACAATAAGAGCATTTATACTAACTTTATATTGCAATGTTTCTTTTAATCGATATTATATTCTATGATTTTTTTTATTTATTACTGAACACCTTTGTACTTGGTAAATCTCAGAAAAAAACACAATCCATGATAGCACTGAACCCAAGGATACAAGTAAACAGAGAGAGAAAGCACTTACAGTTGACCACCAGCCTCACTGTCTTTCTGTCTATGGCGATGTCGTTGGTTGCTGTGCACTCGTACACTCCCGCCCTGCTTCTGCTGATGGAGGGGATCTCTAAATACTCGTCATCTGAATCGATGTCATCGTTTGCTTTACAAGACAGGAGAGAAAACAAAAGAATCAGTCAGTCTTTACTTCTCAAAAGATGTTTTTTTTACAGATGTTGAGGCATTAAGCACAGTCATTAATAAAAATCAATCAATCAATCAAAGTCAATACTTAAAAGCATATGAGACATAGTATGCATGTATTATATTAAATCAGACTCTTTTGCATCCTGCACTTAGTCTTACAATAGGTACTTTAGTGGACTTTTAAGTAATATCAGGCAAAATGTAGAATTTAGTGATTTATTTTTTGTCACTATTCCAACATCCATTCGTTCATTTGCCAAATGGATTAATCCTATAAGGGTCACGGGGAGGCTGAAGTCTATCTCAGCCAAAGGCAGTACACCCTGATCAGCTTGTCAGTCCATTTGAGGACCAACACACACACACACACATACACACACATTCATACTAGAGGGCAATTCAATGTCTTTGGACTGTGGGAGGAAACCGGAGTAAACAGAGGAAACTCCTGTAAGCATGAAAGGGCCTGCAAACTCCACACAGTAATGCTCCCACCAAACCTGGGACTTGAACCCATTACCTTGTTGCTGTAAGGCAGACGTGGTAACCACTACACCACCATGCCTCCTATAATTCCAACATGACTGCATGAATTTACAGAGTAGAAGTAGAATACATACATACACAGATATACACCCACAAGCAGATATAGACTCAAAATAGCTTGCATTTACATCTTTTTCAAACGCCAAAAGGCAGCCCAACACTTAATTTAAAACAAAACATTATAAAATCCCTGGTGCTGTATATGACAATAATGCAACCTTCTAGATTCAATGTGCTGCAAGGTGAAAGACAGCGTCTCACACCTGGGAGAGATGCAACTGATGACAAGCGTCGGAGGAGCAGCCGCTCTAACAGAAAAACTTCAGCACTACCCAAACAAGCACTACTCGTATACGGCATTCATTACTGATATACTGTGATATACTGAGAGTATACATGCAAAGAATCCCTTTATTAAGAACCCCTGTAGACCTGCGCAGTTATGCAGCTATTCAATTAGACAAGCAGCGGTGCCTAAAGGGCATATGTAGGTCAAGTGCTTCAGTTAATTCCCACATTACACACACACACGAAAAAAACTTGATCTCAGTGACTTGACTACTGCATGGTTGATGCTGTCAAATGAGCTGGTTTGAGTATTTCAGATACTGTTGATCTCCTTGGATTTTCATGCACAACAGCTGCTACGGTTTACAAGGAGTGGTAAGAACATAAAAACAAAACCAACCAAAAAACATGCAAGTAAGTAGCAGGTTTATAGCTGGACATGCCTTGTTTATAAGAGAGGTCAGGACAGACTGGAAGGAAGGACAGACTGTCTATAGCAATTCAAATAATTACTCTTTACAACCACGGTCATCTGAAAAACATCTCAAAACGCATGTTGCTTCTTGATGACAGCAGCTCACCACATTTGTTTCCACTATGCTCAGAAATGAGCCTACAGAGACATATCAAAAGTAAATAGACGCCATCACAGCAGTACTCGCCTCACTTGGAGTTTCTCTGTAATATCACTTGCCTTACAACTGGGATTATTTTCAACAGTCTGCTTGACAGTCAGAAGTAAGAGGGCCAGGTTGACTGCAGGAAGATGCTGTTGATTCCTTGCCTTTGCTGGTGAATTCTGTGGCAAAAGCAATCCCAAGGTTTTGTGCAATCTGATGCTGGCTAAGTACCACCCTCGGATTGGCCCACAATACGACCACTTTGAAAATCAAACAAAAATTTGGCTCCGGGTGTTTGAAGCATGAAATTTGGCTTATTCAGATTTCACACAATAACATATAATACAGAAGAAAGTATACTATTCTGAGATACATAATTTAAGATATTGCAACATGAATCTGACATGGTTACGGACACTACAGCATTTTAACAGAAACACTGTCATTGGTAATTTTGAGATAAAATCCTTAATTTTGAAAGGATTTCTTCAATTCAACCAGCATTTATTACAGGTCATGTGTCTCTAGGTGTACCCCGCCCTCGCCCAGAGTCGGCTGAGATGGGCGGCAGCCTCCCTGCAACCCTAATTAGGAATAAGCAGTTCAGAAAATGAATGATGAATGAATAATTTTTTCAACCTGTCATATTAGTAGAACATATAAAACCATCTCAGCAAAACGACTGATATTAGCAAATTAAAATTTTCAAGGAAGCAAGATTACCATTTTCCACATAGGACAAACTTCAGAAAATATTTTTATGGCAAAATAATTCTCTGTATTAAGAGCATAACATGAAAAACATTAAAATCAGAATCAATACTGTGTTTTGCCCCATACTGTAATCTAAAATGTATAAATATATATTTACAAGTTCATCTTGTTTATCAAATTAAATGAATTTTACAGATAAAGCTGTAATAAGAAGTGTCTATTTTCCTTTGATATGTCTGTGTATACTGTGTACAAGCTCACCAACACAGTTGACAGTAGAATACTATCACCAAGAAAAATCATACTTGTTCATTTTTTAATTCTGAACTGGCCAATTTAAGTGAGTTGTGCCTACTGTAACATTAGACTCCAAAGTCAATAAGGAAAAATGAATGAGCAGTAGTACAGGTGTTCCTAACTAACCACCACATAGTATGCTTTTTCAGTTTGTGTGTACCTTGGTTTGTATTTCCCTTCTACCTAGATTGCCATGCATGCCTATTTGTCTATCATCCATTCCCTACCTTATCATACTGAGTATAGAACTGCAATTTATATGCTGTCTGGTTGTTCTCCCTGTGCATGCATGGGTTTCCTCCGGGTACTTCAGTTTCGTCCCATAGTCCAAAATCACAAGAGTTGGCTAATTGGCTGTTCCAAATCACCCCATGTGTGAGTGTGTATGTGTGTTGGCTCTGCAATGGTGTGACGAGCTGTTCAGGGTGTTAACCACCGACCCCCCAACTGTCGGCTGAGATGGGGTTTGTTGAGACCCCAATACGTTTCTCCTGATCATCTGGGAGAACAAAGAGCTCATCCTGAAGTAGCTCATTCTGCTCACCATTCATACCAAAAATCAATTTAGAACCAGATGAATCTGTCCATATTAAATAATGACTGTACAGGTTGAATGCAAATCAGAAAGTTGAGAGTTGCTTTCTGTTTTTCTCCCACAGTCCAAAGACATGCACATTAGGCTAATTGGCTGTTTTAAATTGCCCCAGGTGTGGATGTGAGTGTGAATAATTATGTGTGTGTGTGTGTGTTGGCCCTCTGATGAACTGACAAACTGATCAAGGTGTACCCCGCCTTTGCCCACCGTGCCTCATACATCTGTTTTCACTCACTGATAATCAAATGCTCAGTGTATAAGCACTACATTCACTTAAGCACTTAGCAAAGTATTGTTCTGTGTCTCTTTTGCCAGTGAATACCAAGACTGTATTGACGAACTGCCATTTGGTCTTCGATTAAATAGTCTCTGTCCACGTATCCCTGCATATCACCTACATGTTTACTCTGCCTGTGATGAACTGTTTGTTTGATCACCCCACCACTGCTTGTTTCAAAGTGTACAATGGTAAACTGTGTTTTGGATTTGTCTGCCTGGTTATTATTAAAGCCCTGTTCATTTGTATAAACGCCGTGACAAAATCAACACATCCATGATCATACATACAAGACTCTCAAGTCCATTCCTATAACCATTGTGCTGGATATTCCCTAAACAGCTTAACAGCTTTGAATAATTCATATATATCCTGGAGGAATGGAAATACTACTTGAAACTAAAGCTTGTGTAGTTCTTTCCATTTCTTGACATTCAGATCATCTTAGACACCCCTGAGACAGAGAACTCGGCATCTGAACTACCCCCGGATGGCACAATGAAACTGACCGATTGTGTCTAAAAAAATTGTGCCATTAGGTAGACATTACCAATGAATTACAACTGTCTACATATCTACTTTGTCTGGAGCAGCAGGCTTCTCTTTATGAAGAATAGGAATGGGGGCCACATGAGATGCGTGAGCCAAGAGACTGCTCACTTCTTCTAATCCTACTGTAGGAACAACCCGCAGGCAACCCTCATGAAAGAGCTAGAGTCATTGAACCTCTTCGAATCATTATAAAGCCAATTTCTTATCACATAAAATCACCACCATCATACAAAATACTACCCATGAATCAACTGCAGAGCCACTTTTGACATAATAGTATGGCGTGCATGTGATGCCAGAGGCCGAGAGTGAATGTCTGCAGTTAGAGTCTATGTAAGATATCTCTATAAAAGATACATGGAAAAATATAGTAATAAAGAACAAGAAAAAAATATCAACTTCTTACTTTTGGAAAGTCATTGATTAGACTGCTAAAATCCAATTTGATTGATTCAGTCTGCTGTGATCCACTGTATATATGGATTTTTTTTTTTTGCCAGTTTAGGGTAAAAATCATTCCCTGCTTCTGCTCATTACCGGGGGCGGCAGTAGTGGTTAGCACGTTTGCCTCACAGCAAGAAGATCCTGGGTTTGAGTTGCGGCTCGGTGAAGGAGTTTCTGTGTGAAGTTTGCCTTTTCTCTCCATGCTTACATAGGTTTCCTCCCACAGTCCAAAAACATGCACATTAGGCTAATTGGTTGTTCCAAATTACCTCTAGGTGTGAGTGTGAGTGTGAACAGCTGTGTGAGTGTTGGCCCTACGATCATCCGGCGAGCTGTTCAGGGTGTACCCTGCCTTCGCCCATTGATGGCTGAGATAGACTCTAGTCTTTCCATGACCCTAATGTGATTAATTGATTCTCTGACGGAGTAAGTCTGCAAGGGTGATACCAACATCTGAAATTATTGCCTTCCATTTTATTGCTATTGTTGTTTTCACATTTCTGAAAAATACTATAATTTAACCCAAATTCATCCAAAAATTGTCACCAAACTGACTGCATATCTTCTTTTCTACTTTACTCACTAAGATGCACAAATCATATGACAAGATGCTTGGAGTATCAATTACAACCCACGTCTGCTGAATATCTTTGTATGCGAAAAAGAAACAAATACCTTCGATACATTTCCCTCATGTCTGTCTACAGCAGCAATAAAAAACAGATGTCCTGAACCCATTTTGACTTGAATGCTGATGTACTCTTTTCTCCCCATTCTCTGTTGCCACTGCGTATCTACATTGTTCTGATGAGGCACTGTTGGAAACGTGTTTTTTGCCAAATACTTGCCACATAAGCCCTCAGTGACCCAACCAAGAGAAGAGCAGCATTTGTTTTCTGAAATTGCTGCAGAACATTATTTACACAAGTTACACAAAAATGTGTGGGGTTTTTTTGCAGTTCACCAGTTCTTTGTTTGAGCATCCAGGCTTCATTATGAGCAGATATCTTCGGTTTAAGCTCATTAACTATCTATCTTTTACTGCTTCACAGCAAGAAGGTCCTGGGTTAAGGTACCAGGCTTGGTGAGGCCATTTCTGTGTTCTCCCGGTGCTTGAGTGGATTTCCTCTGGGAGTTCTTGTTTCCTCCCACAGTTCAAAGACATGCATATTAGCCAAACTGGCTGTGCCAAATTGCCCCTAGGTGTAAGTGTAAGAGTGAATTGCTGTGTGTGTTGGTCCTGCATTGAAGGAGTTCAGGGTGCACCCATGGCTGAGATACTGATATCCATGACCCCGGTAGGATTAAGCTGCTCAGCAAATGAATGAATGAATTTTCACATTAGCACTTTCATTGGTCTATTTTAATTAGCATTATACAAAAACTGTGGGTGTCTATGGCACATAGTATCCCCATAACCAAGAAACAATGTTTCTTGTATGTTTGTAAGCCCAGACATATATAAGTGCCAGACATTTAATAACCCATTTAATTAAAGTTACATGCTGCAGCTCAGGTTTGAGTTGCACATTGGGGGAGTGACTTGTGTAATGCCACCCACACCTCTTTTGGTACCTTCCTTGCCTCGACACCTTATCGTGGTGGAATGGTTTGCATGTCCTAATGATCCTAGGAGCTATGTTGTTTCGGGCATTATGGCCCTGGGAGGGTCACCCAAGGCAAACAGGTCCTAGGTGAAGGTCCAGACTAAGTGCGGTTGAGAAGACCATTATGGGTAGAACTTCAAGTATTCAGTTTCCCTTGCCTGGACGTGGATTACTGGGGTACCCCTGGAGCCAGGCCTAGGGGAGGGGCTCCAAGGCAAGCGTCTGGTGGTCGGGCTTCTGTCCACGGAGCACGGCTGGGTCCAGCCCAAAAAGGAGACATGGGTCCGCCTTCCCATGGACCCACCACCTGTGGGAGGGGCTATAGGGGTTGGGTGGATTGTAAGTTGTGTCAGACCGATCCTTGGCTACTGACGCTGGCTCTTGGAACATAGAATGTTACCTCTCTGTTGGGGAAGGAGCCTGAGCTGGTGCGCTATGTTGAGCGATACCGACCAGATATAGTCGGACTCACCTCGACACATAGCTTGGGCTCTGGAACCACCCATCTGGAGAGGGGCTGGACCTTATTCCATTTTGGAGTTGCTCATGGGGTGAGGCATCCTTGTTGCCCCCTTTCTCTGTCACTACATGTTGGGGTTCATCCTGGTTGACGAAAGGGTAGCTTCCCTCTGGCTCCAGGTGGGGGGACAGGTCGTGACTGTGGTTTGTACTTAAGCACCTAATGACAGTTCAGAGTACCAACCCTTTAAGGAGTCTTTAGGGGGTGTGTTATAGATCGCTTCCCCTGTGGACTCCCTCATCGTCCTGTGAGACTTCAACATGTGGGCAACGACAGTGTGACCTGGAAGGGTGTGACTGGTAGGTACGGCCTCTCCGATCTGAAACCAAATGGTGTTTCATTGTTGGACTTCTGTGCTCATTGTGGTTTGTCCATCATGAACACCATGTTCAAATATAAGGGTGTCCATAAGTGGCACCAGGACACCCTAGGCCACAGTTCGACTTTGCGTAGTTAGGGTCTCCTGGGAAATTTGGTGGAGTCTCCTGTCAGAAGGGCCTTTGACTCCCACCTCCAGCAGAGCTACAACCACATCCCAAAGTTGGCAGAGGAATCTGAATGGGCCACGTTTTGAGGTGGCAGCCCATAGCTGTGGCCAAAAGGTCATCGATGCCTGTTATGGCAGTAACCCCTGAACCGGTGGTGGACACCTGCAGTGAGGGGGGCTGTCCAGCTGAAGAAGAAGGCCTATCGGGTCTTTTTGGCTTGTAGGACTCCTGAGGCAGCAGACAGGGTACTGGCAGGCCAAACATGCTGCAGCTCGGGCAGTCGACAATGCAAAATCTTGTGTGTGTGAGGAGTTCGGTGAGGGCCTGGAAAGCAACTATCGGTTGGCCTCGAAAAGGTTCTGGACCATCATCTGACGCCTCAGGAGGGATAGCAGTTCTCCACAAATACTATTTACAGTGGAAGTGGATAGCGTTGTTGTTGGGAGGTGGAAGGAATACTTTGAGGATCTCCTTAATCCCACCAACATGCACTCCATGGAAGAGGAAGACCCTGGGGGTTCGGGTGGGGATTTGCCCATTGCAGGGGCTGAGGTCACAAAGGTAGTCAAAAAGCTCCTTGGTGACTGGGCTCCGGTGGTGGATGAGGTCCACGCTAAATATATCAGGGCTCTGGATGTTGTAGGACTGTCTTGGTTGACATGTCTTTGCAACAACGCGTGGTCATCAGTGGCCGTACATTTGGACTGGCAAACCGGGGTCGTAGTTCCCCTTTTTAAAAAAGTGACCGGAGGATATGTTCCAACTATCGTGGAATCACACTCCTCAGCCTACTCAGTAAAGTCTATGCAGGAGTACTGGAAAGGAGGATCCGACCAGTAGTTGAACCTTGGCTTCAGGAGGAAAAATGTTGTTTTCTTCCCGACTGCAGCACTCTCAACCAGCTCTAAACACTCTACAGGATCGACATGTGAGGGGGCATGTGAGTTGTAATCTGTACACATGAGCTTTGTCCGTGCAGAATGAGCTACTTCAAGATGAGTTTTTTTCTGAAAAGACCGTGTCCCTCGGGCTATCTTGTGGGGTATTCTCATGAGTATGATGCACCTGTTGCTACAGGTCATTAGATCTCTGTACCACCGGAGCCAGAGCTTGGTCCACATTGGTAACAACAGGTTGAATTACTTTCCGGTGAGGGTTGGAGTCCGCCAAGGCTGTCCTTTGTCACCAGTTCTGTTCATAAATTACATGCCAAACTTCCTTAGCCTCCTCAGAAAGTACAGCCACTTTTAAGCCTTCTTCACCATGTGTGTGAATGTCCACGTCAGGTGTTCACTGACACGGATACCCAGATATTTAAAGGTGCTCACCCTTTCCACCTCAAGCTCTCATATATATATATATATATATATATCAGCCAAAACTCACACCACTGAAAAGTTAACAGAATTACAGTGGTTTTTATTAATTTAAGAAAAGTAACTTACTAAAGTAACTAAAAAAGTGCAGAGCTGCACGATTTATGAGCACGCTTGGAGCAAGATCGGAGTATAAAAAAGGAAAAATGAAGCTTGAAGAAATTGTGTTTCCAAGTTCATCAAGATCCACTATGATAGTTATGCTGTGTCTGTCATGCTTTGTTTAGATCTATTTAGGTCTGTTAAGCTGTTTCCCACCTTCTATTATGATTGGTGTTTAATTGTAATTTTGCCACGATCAGTGGAATCACCATGAATCCACCAAGTTCTTACAAAATCACCACAAATCCTACAAGTTTCCTCAAGATCATCACGATTTGATCTCTCGACCCCCACGCTAAACACGATTCTCTGAAATTTTGCCCCAGTCTAAAACCCAGGGATACTGTTTTTGCTGTTGTAAGCATAGAGATAGGGGACAACAGCGTAAATATTGTAAAAACTAAATTAAGTTAACAACTCAGGGCTGCAGGGACTCAGACAAGATGTAGCCATTTACCACGGGGTGTATCTATTTATTTTATCCTATTTAGGATATTTGAGATAAGTCCTTATCTTCTCTGTCACCCCAGACAAAATGGCTTCCCACTTTTAAGAATTTCTGATCATCGCAAAAAGCCATAAAGTCGTGTTTGGTTAAAAGAGGTCTAATTCTTAAAAAATACCAATAAATACTTTACAAATACCTAGGATGATTTAGAAATAGCACTAGCTGTATGGCATGTTAAACTCATATATCTCACTGAAGCTAACTAGCGTGTGTTGTGAAGAAAAGGACACTCCCTTTATTCACTAACTACAAGTACATACAGCTTCAAAAATTATAAATAATATTATTTGAACAAAAATATACATACAAGTGATACGTACCAAAGTACATACAGTGAACATGACTGTCATCTTCCTCTCTACTCATTTATAAGCCTCTTCAAAGTACCTAGCTCCACCTAGTAGCAAGTATAATTATCACATATCCCACATTGCATTCTTATATATTTAGTAATAATATTTTGAAAATATTTTAAATGAATATTTAAATTTGGCTTTCATATGATATGGAAAATTATTCGATATCGGAGGCTAAATAACTTCCTAGGGCTTGGAGAATAACAACGCTTCGACTGAATAATTCTCCATATCATACTTCACCTCATTCAATAATTGCTTATTATCTCATTATAATGGCATCTGTCATGGGTTTGGGCATATTAGGCAGTAAGTGAACTGTCAACATCTAAAGATGATGTGTTGGAAGTAGGAAAAGTGTGCAAGTGTAAGGATCTGAGTGAGTCTGACAACTGCCAAAACCAGTGGTCTTGCTGGGTGCTCCTGATATGCAGTGGTTAGTATCTACAAAAAGGAGTAAAAGTAAGGGTGAGCAAAAAACAGATTCACAGGCACCTAGTGCACACTGATGTGCATGAGAGGTGAAGGATAGGCTATGTGGTCTAATCCCACAGAAGAGCACAAAATGTTGAAAATTTTCATGCTGGCTGAAACTAAAGGGTGTTAGAACACACGCTGTGTAGCTGCAGACCAGTCAGACTGCACATGATTGACCCCTATCCAGTCACACTGTGCCATTCCTATCTAGTATATACTAATGTATAATATGACCACTGAAAGATATAGTGAATAACTTTGATCATACTTTTACAGTGGCACCTGCCAAAGAGTGGGATGTATTTGGCAGGAAAAACGAGTAAGCAGAAGGACCTGAGTGTAATGCGAACATTTTAAATGCGACATGCTTCATCTTTTTTAGACTAATCAATAGGTTTATAAATACTTTTGAGCACAAGAGTATATA
>JAOUQZ010000008.1:6560735-6585576 GCA_028564935.1 Neosilurus hyrtlii | reverse complement strand
CATACATTTTTAAGTGCAGTTGGTGAAGACATTCACATTTCATTCTGCAAATACCTCTAACAAATATTTTCTTTGTGCAAAATTAAAGGAACTGCCCCAACAGAACAGAAATTCTATAGAAGAAATTATATTTCAGATCCAAATCAACATATAACAGTTTTCATTAAAAATTCACCACTTTGATTTGAATGGCCAACAGCTGAATGAAAACTGCACTGTGTCAGGACATTAGTCAGCAATTCTGATACAGTAAAGGTGGAAAAGAAATGCCCTTATTTATTTGTTTGTTTATTTATTTATTTATGCATTCATGTATTTATTAATTTCATTTCCTCAACAAATCCATAAATAGGTGTGTCTGTGTGGAGATTGTATTTGTGTGGAGTTTGCATGTTCTTTCTGTGCTCTTTCTAGGTTTCCTCCCACAGTCGAAATTTAGAAAGAGAACAGAAAGAACATACCAACTCCACACAAATACACCCAGGATTCTGAGTCTGTGCTAACCACCATGCCACCCTCTATTTCACCATGCCTACCAATTCCATGAATTTACTGATATAGTTACTTACTTAAATAGCCACATCCAGTGTGATAGTACACCGTACCACAGCATGCGTTTGGTAAATTAATGGTTCCAGGACCATGACAACTAGCTATATGTAGTGACTTGTACAGTTTCTACGTAGATCTTTAACCAATCAGGTATCTCTGGGATGAGGTGCAAGAAACTGTCTGTCATTTAATGCACAATTTTCACTTGGTACATGATTCCAGTATAATGAATCCAGCATGTGTTGGAATCCAAGCCAAGATAAATTCATGCTGAACTTGCATTATACTCCAAGAATAGCAACTAAGGAACTGGCAAATAGAAATAGATATAAAAACCTATTTTTACACCCATTTAATTAAGGCTAGAATCACATACTTCCACCCCATTAGCCATGATTACTTATGAATACCAATGTGCCGGGGTTTAAGAACTGTCCGAGCACTTACAGAATGCACTTGTATAGCTTAAGAAATAAGCTTGCTATTTAGAAAACATTCCCAGATTCTCTTGCATTTTATTTAACTTTCTTAACTTTAAACATTTAACAAATTAAAAACTACGTACACAACTGTTCAAAAGTTTGGGGTCACCCATAAAAGTTCACATATTACTTGAAAAAACAACCTTACATGCATCAAATGGGTATGAAACAAGGTTACATGTAATAATTTTAACTTGAAATAATAATTTTGTCCTGCAAACTATGCTTTTGTCTAAAATCTTCCATTTCAGAATCAGAATCAGAAAACTTCATTGATCCCGGAGAAAATTGTGTGCACACAGTTGCTCCATACCAGGTAAAAAATAAGATAAAGAAAAAAGTCTCACTAAGAAAAATTGCAAATGTCTATATATATATATATATATATATATATATATATATCTATATATATATCTATATATATATCTATATCTAGCTATATATATATATATATATATATATATATATATATATATATATATATATAGGGCGATCAGCTGATCCCTGGAGTATACAAATCCCGCAGCATGTAGTTGCTGTGCGGCAGTCCCAACTCTGAAGATAACAGTTCCACAGCGATAAAAAGTACAAAAACTCTCTTAACCCACATATTGAGAGGAAAGTTACTTATAAACAATAAAAATAATAAGTACAAGAAGAAAAAGTTAAAGTAAGTAAGAAAAAAAGACTTGAAAGTACGGCAAGGGCAGGAGCAACTGAAACAGGCTGCACGCCGGTTAACGCATGCGCACGGAATATCTATTTGCAGCTATTTCAGCCTTGCAGAACTTTGGCATTCTATCTGTTAATTTGTCGAGGTAAGATTTCACCCTGTGCTTCCTGAAGCACCTCCCACTAGATGGACTGGCTTAATAGGCACTTCTTCTGTACCATGCAGTCACGCTGATCCCACAACAGCTCAGTCAGGTTGAGATGTTGTGGCTACACTGGCCACTCCATTACTGACAGAATACTAGCTGACTGCTTTATCTCTCAATCTTTTTACATAGGTTGCAGCTGTGTTTTTGGTCACTGTCCTGTTGTAGTGGAAAGTGGCTCCAATCAGGTGCTGTCCATGGGGTATGACATGGTGTTGCAAAATGGAGTGATAACCTTTCATGCTCAAGATCCTCTTTAGCCTGTACAAATCTCCCACTTCACCACCACCAAAGCACGCCCAGTCCATCACATTTCCCCCACCATGCTTGACAGATGCCGTTAATCCCCCTTCCAGCATCTTTTCCTTTATTCTGCACCTTAAAAATCTTCTTTGTGACCAAAACACCCCAAACTTCTCTATCTATCTATAGTACTTTTTCCTCCCAATGTCTGCTCAGTCATGCAACGGGGGCCTCAGGCTTCTCTTTCTATCCTGGCTAAAGCCGCTGTTCTGTGAATGGAGTAGTACACACCACTGTATGAGATCTTCACCTTTTGTCAGTTTCTCAGGTGAAATAGACTTTGTTTTTCATCACAAAAAGAGACTGATAAATTTCAGAAGAAAATTCTTTTTTCTGGCCATTTTGGGTCTATAATTAAACTCACAAGTGTGGATTCTCCAGATACTTAACTAGCCTAAAGAAGGCCAGTATTATTGCTTTTTAATCAGCATATTATTTTTCATCTGTGCTGACATTATTGCAAAAAGGGTTTTATAATGATCAGTGAGCTTTTTAGCATGACAAACTTGAATTAGTGAACACAATGTGCCATTGGAACACAAGTAAAATGGTAAACTTTATTAAAAATCCATGTGTTTTCACCTATAATAGCCATAAACAGTATCTAGACTGTCCTCCTGATCAATTTAATCTTTCTTCGTTAAAAATAAAGGGGTTTTCTTTCAAAATCAAGGACATATCTACGTGACCCCAAACTTTTGACTGGTAGTGTAAATTAATACCAAAATACTGCTTAACTCTGAACTTCTTGACTCTAAAGCTGGTTAAAAGGTGTTGATTAATTTTCTAGTGCCAGCTATAAGCAAATCACAGATCTATAAAAATGTTCATTCTAATATGATATTGTTTCTATAGTAACAACTAAGCCATGGGGACTTGAATGGAAGCTGGTGAAGTAATTCAAGCCATATAATAAAAGAGAAAATATAACTGTTGCTATAGTGAAACCTACTTTAGGGGTAAAAAAAATAATATAACAGTTTGCAGCATGTATGTGCGTTGTGACAGTTTGTGAAAGAAAAGAAAGAAACGGAAACAAACTTGTGTCCCTGACCTTCTACTAGGCTTGTTCAATATAACAACTTTCTAGAACTTATACAATTTTATATTGCCGCAATATCCAATTACGGTTATATCACTTGACCTGCAACCTTCACATATTTTGCATAAGAGCTTCCCAAGCAACTCCACCAAATAAAAAAAAGAGAGATAATACAATAAATTATTAACAATCAAAGAATAATTTGTATTTGTGTTTTGAATTCTCTGATATTAAATGAAACCTCCTAGAAGCTCCACCCCTTGTTTCACTTTAATTTGCTCGGCATGGTCTTCTTTGGTCCTGTAAATCCTCCCATCTACAGCAATCAATCCTCCCATAAGTAAACATGCTGTATATCACTTCTGTGCTGTTCATACACAAGTACGGGGTACTGAAATAACAAATGTCCGTCCGCAAGTAGAGTCAATTTATGATGTTGATCATGTTTGTTGACGTTTTATGCATGGGAGGACTTATCAGATTATCAGATCACAGTATATACAGAGGTAGTTGACATAACTGGATGATATGCATGTTGATTTAAAAAAAAAAATCATGAATTGTAGTGTCCAATAAAGCGACTAATTTTCCTTGAAATTTAAATTGAAAAGACCCAGTCTTGTAGTTCCTACAATTTATTATACAGCATTGCAGTCGTGAGCTGTCAAAATTTCATTGTATCTTCTCAGTCTTTATGCTGGGGGACACAGTTAGCATGTCTGCCTCATAACAAGGAGGTCCTGGGCTCAAGTCCCGGGCACAACAAAAGCGTTTCAGTGTAGGGTTTGCATGTCTTTGTGTGGGTTTCCTACGGGTACTCCATTTTCCTAATTGGTGGTTGTCCCTAATTTCCCCTACGTGTGGATATGTGAATGGCTGTATGTGTGTGTTGGCCCTGCAATGGTCTGGTGAGCTGTTCAGGGCATGCCCCACCTTCGTGGGGCCTAAAGGCAAAGCTCTCGGATATTTCTATTGATAGGTGTCTGAGACTGGTGTTATAAGAGTAGCACAGTTAAGGAGAAAATAAATAAGTCTCTCCTGTGTTTTCTGAAAGGTTAACACTAAATTTTCTCTTCAGCACCTTTCACTAGCTGATTTCCACTTTCCATAAGTATCACCTGTCTTATTAGTTTAATTATCCAGAGTTCATGTTTCATATTGCTGCAAAGATTGTGTGTGTGTGTGTTTGTGTGTGTTTGTGTGTGTGTGTGTGTGTGTGTGTGTGTGTGTGTGTGTGTGTGTGTGTGTGTGTGTCTATTATGTATGTCGGCGGAGGGAGTGATGACGAGCACAAAGGACTGATTATATCATCACACAGAGAACCAGAATCAGAACTGGAATGAGCATGCACCTCTGGAGTCTGAGACCCAAAATCAAAACCTTTAAAAGTGAAGTGTTTATTGTTTAATGCAGAAAAAATATGACAGAACTACACTACACAAAGTGTGAACGTGTGCAGTGAGCTCAGTTCTCTGCGTCATCTAAGTGGTCTAACTTGTTCTGTTTTTGCACTAACCATGGAAGGGAAATATTGTGACAAACCTCTATTTTTTTAACCCTTTTGCTCTGCTTCTTTATTTTGCAAGTTATACATAACAGCCAATCAATATAAAGTCAGTGACGTAGTCACGAAGTCATGTCCCACGCTTATGGGGCTCCACTATGAAATGACACATACTGCGGCATCATGTCTTTTTGGCAAGGTAAACTGAGATGTTCTGAGAATATTCTTGGAAAAAAATCTTTCAATGAATGGTAATTTAAATTAGTTTAATATAATTTATTTAACAGCAATTTACTTATTATTGATAAATATATCGACACAGAACCCTTGGGTTTCAGCTTTCGTGTGCAGGTCAGAAACCAGACATATTTGACCACTGAGCTACAGCAGATCAAGATTAAAAATGTTGACCTTGTGGGCACTGGATAACTGATTTTTTAAAGGGTTAAACTAAATATATACTGTAATTTTTCTTTTGCACTGTTTACTGCAGAATCACCTAAGTATTCCCCTTTCCTTTACAGTATTTGGTGGATAACCTTATCCAGAGGAACTTACTGTGGGTCTGAGGGTTAAGGACCTTGCTTAAGATTCCAACATTAAACCTTCAGATCAGTAACTCAGAACCTCAATCGCTGAACCACCACTGACCATCTGGCTAGTTTTTAATGAGTTCTATTACTTTAGTGCACAAATTATATTATTATTATTATTATTATTATTATTATTATGCGCTCACACACTAGCTTTAAACTTCCCTTGGTGAAAGTTCTTCTTTTACTGTGTTTTTTAGGCTCCTAATTGTTTTCTAGGAGTGTCATGATGCAATTTTTAATGTCAATCTTTTTGTCCAGGTATATCAAATGCAGGGACAAAAGAATAAGTATCCTACAGATTTGCAATCTGCCATATTAACTGTAACCTTAAAAGATAAATGGACAATAAATCTAAAATGTGAAAGTAGTGCCAAATTGTGCTCCCCTAAGAAGAATGACACACTTCAGAATGTCCTGTTCATCTGAACACATTGTCTTTGCTTATTTTCCTAGAACTGCACAATCCTTATGCATATAGGAGCATATACTACTGTGAACTTTTGATCCAGTTAAACTCCCTTAAGCTGTGAATCTATCATGCACTAGTGTGTCGTTGCTATGAGTCACGACTATCCAACACGCAGACAAGGCCATTGTATCATCAATCGCCTCCACCCTGTGGATATATATTTATTTCACACTTTATTATTTTTGTCATCCCTAAAAATGGAGAAGAAAAGATAAATAATGAAAGTGGAAGTCGGTACAGAAAGCCGAGGGCAGGAGAAGAGAGATAGGGAATGAGAGAGAGAGTGAGAGAGAGAGAGAGAGAGAGAGAGAGAGACAGAGAGAGAGAGACAGACAGACAGAGAGGCAAATAGAGACAGAATCAGAGCAAGAGAGAGAGTCAGAGAAAGAGAGAGAGTGAGAGAGAGAGAGCGAGCACTCAGTAGAGCAAAGCTGTACTGGTAGATTATAGCATTCCTGCTATGGGGATCATTTGGTCCCTGAAATGAGCTGCTAAAATCACAAACACGGCAACTGCACTGAAGTCTCATTATACCCAAACAGCTATACACTAGATTAACACAATCAGGACTTCATATAAAAAAAAAAGAAAAAAAAAACAAAACTGCAGTGTTTTGCCTTCATCTAAATGAACCCAAACTCTAACACTAACTAATGTAATAGTGTTTTAGCAGCCAAGCCTTGCAGACACAAATTGCATCATTAAAAAACAGTGTCTTATGCAAACCAATTAAACACAGGCAATGATAAATTACCAACAGTTCCTCAATTAGTATTATTAGTATTGACCTTGTTCTATATCCAGCAGCAAAGCAAAATTATGGAGCAATAAAATAACATGCAACATTTTCTCCTTGCACAAACCCAAGACTTCGGCAAGCATCATTTGTCGGTTTGTATAAGAAAAAAAACTAAACATAAAGTCTGTAGGTTCTAATGAGAAATTGCTAGTATTTATTAAAGCTGTAAACAGCCATGATTACTTGCTTTGATCATACAAAACCCGGTAAACGCAAAACCCCTTAGCTTCAAGTGCCTCACACATTGCATAAGAACGCCACTTCATAGAATTACAACTCATTTGTTGTTAGTGAATAGTGAATTAGCATTCAGTGCCATGCCTGATTTGCAGCAATATACCAACCCGATTCATCTCTGCAGACCTCATCTATGATGAATATTAATGTTAAAATGTCATATGAAAGACCTCACAGCCTGTAACTGTCAAATGAAGCTTCAAATGAAAGATCCATGCACAGTTTAACACAATGATGGACGCTGCTTACAGCAAAGAGAAGTGCATCTCTTGCTTTGCACAGAAGAATTCATCTAATGTCTCTATACATGGTTCCTTATGTTTAAAAAAGACGTAGGCAACAATAAAAAATCAGGTCTGTGTAATTCACAAGGAAGTAAGTAAACTGGATCAGATAAATGAACACCCTTACCCAGGACACAATAAGACTGATACTGCTTATCGTGCGCAGTCTTATTTCACCCGTGTTCTTTTAGAATACTTATTGGACTGCAATATATGAGAAAAAAAAACCCTGGTTTTAGAACAAGAAGGAATATTGTCTTTCGCATCTCTTGAGCTGCAACATAAATCACTGCCGTCGAAATGCACGAGAGGTTCCTCCAAAGATCATAGGCATTTATTCTTTCATTTACCAAAGAGTCGCTGTAATATTACAAAAAGGGGACGGTATTACAGTAAGCTTTTATTGTTCCCAAATAAAACTATTTGTTTCACTATTAACTTTCTGCGCACTCTTTGACACGGTTGCACCCAATTATATCTGGTGTTCCCGAAGGGAAATTATCTTAATGTAAAGGTGATATGCAAAAGGTAGGCCATTCAATCACTGCTACTCAGAAACCAAAGCTCATCAGTTTCTTTCAGCAGAGGGAATGTACAGATCTGCTTTTCTCCCTAGATTCAGATTTAGATAAGCGTCTAGAGCCCAACGAGAACTGCAGTTGAAAAGCCTGACCATGTGAGTTGCAATGCCTTGCTGCAGATGCAGTGTGGGAGTTAATGCTAGACATCTGGGATTATTAAGAAAAGTGACTGCCATGGTAGCCGTGGGGTTTGTAGGTGTGATGATTCAGATCTTTAAGCTGTAAGGTCTTCCTACAGAGCCAAGCGTAATCTGGCAGGAACATCGCACATCAATAATGCTGTGGTCTCTTTCATAACTATTCACCCTTAAACTATGGATTTCTCCTGCTCCCTGATTCGACCTTTTAGTTGTTCCTCTGACTTCTCCTGGATGATCTCCTCTAGACTGAGTTATGGTTTTCCATAGACTTTATATTTTTAAAGCAATATATTTTATCATTTTAAGTGTTTTATTATTATTATTATTATTATTATTATTATTATTATTATTATTATTATTATTATTCATTTATTTATTAAAATTAGTGGCACATTGGTGAAGTGGCTAGCATCTCTACCTCACAGCAAGAAGGTCCTGGGTTCGAGTCCCTGTGTGGAGTTTGTATGATCTCCCTGTGCTTGCGGATGTTTCCTCTGGCTATTCCAGTTTCCTCCAACAGTGCCAATGCACCTCTGGATAATTGGCAGTTTTAAATAGTTCCTAGATGTGAATGTGAATTGTTTTATATGTGTGTTGGCCCTGCAATGGTCTGTCGAACTGTTCAGGGTGTACTTTGCCTTTGCCCAGTGTTGGCCGTGATAGGCTCTCCCTGCAACTCTAGCAGAATTAAGCAGTTCGGCAAATTAGCGAGAGTGAGAGGGAATAAACGGTAATACCCTCACGCTAATATCCAGCCTTGTACTATTTTTGACATTCACTCATGCACTCATTTGCCGAACCACTTAATTCTATTAGGGTCATGGTGAGGCTGAAGTCTATCTCATCCAGCACTGGGCGAAGGTGGAGTACATCCTGAAAAACACACCAGACTCACACCTAGGGGCAATTTGGATCAGCAAATTAGCCTAATGTGCACGTTTTTGGACTGTGGGATGAAGCCAGAGTACCCAGAGGAAACCCACATAAGCCGGGGAAGAACATGCAAACTCCACATAGAAATGCCCTCGCCAAGCCTACGACTTGATCCCAGTACCTTCTTGCTGTGAGGTGGGTGTGCTTACCACTACACCACCCTGCCACCTACTTTCTTTGAGAGATCCTTGATATTTATAAAACCCAGTGTACACGGAGACTCAAGTTGCCTGAAACTGAAGACTCTGTTGTTGATTGGTTCAGTGTCCTGGCTGAGGATCTGAATATCCCACATACGAGGAACTTCCGTTGCTGGTAACTCAGTATCTGGATCTCAAGTCGCTTGAAACCGAACACTAACGTCTAAACTTTTGGAGCTTGTTGCTGGCAAAAAAATTTCCAGTTGCATGTTCCTGCACACAAGGCTTTTTTCAGGATATTCAGTCGACGACAACAGAATCTCTTGCTTATTTAGGTCTGTTCTCTGGATACTTCCCAGATAAGCTTTGCTTAAATTGCAATCGCATGCTTCTTAAACTGCACTCTGATGATTATAGATAGCAACTGGTAACTTGCAATGTGCAATTTTTCAGTTGAAAAGACAATATTTTCACAATTTCCATACAATTTTCTCTACACTTCATTGTTGTGGTGTATTTCCTATGTGATGTTATAAAATCTCACTTTAAGTTCAATGGTACTTAATATATAACTTTGGGACCTGGTTAAAGGCATAGCTCCTGATAGATGTGTCTACTGATAGCTGTCCGTGGCTGGTGTTATGAGTTGCGTGGCTTCTTTAAGTACTGAATCAACTTTGGTCCTGTAGGCCAAATCTGCCTTGTGTCATCAAATATCAACATAAAATTGTCTGCTTACCTGCATTAGACTGTTTTTTTATTGTGTGCGAGTCTGAGTGGTGGTGTATGAGCCTTTATTTTTTAGGGTTCAGATTCATTACTAATAATAAATCTGTTTTTATATGCTACTGCCCGTCCTCATGAAAGTTAACAATATATAACAGCCAATTAGCATCAACTAAGCGACACGGGTTCCTGTGGTGGGTACAGGCGAACACAGGACCACCATCCAAGTCATGTTCCATGTATATGGTGTTATGCTCAGGAGCTCTGCTATGAACATGGTAATATCAACAACAGCAGCAACCAATTCCTTAATATTTTAAATAGTTACATTTAAATATATGTTGAAGTTGTTTCTATGAGTAAATGAACATTAAGTCTACAAATGTGATAATAGTATTGAATTTGGGCGGATTGCCATGCAGAACCAAAACAAGATGTAAAACAGATGAATAAGAGATACTAAGCCCATGAGCTGGGAAACCTTTGTATTCAGCCAAAAAGAATTTGAATGAGAATTGGAGATAAAACACATTTCTATTCACTATAAATGAAAACACACTGTGATAATAATACTGATTTCAAATGAACATATATAAGCTAAAACACAGTATTAGTGGGTAGTACTGATTCTGTTGTATAATTATATGCAGGTTAATTTATGCCATCATTTGTATAGTCTTCCCCTATAACCATGTACATCATGAACATGATGTTTTCTTTCTCTGCTTTAAATGTGACAGTTGATCTTTATTAATATAAGCTGTAAAAAGCTTTGCCAGACACCTGTACTGTATTATAATAGAGCTTATCAAAGCTGTTAAAAAACGGCAGGCACATGGATGTCATATTAACATTTCAATTACTAGATTATTGGACTGACACAAAGGTAGAGACAATAGATGCACATGAATCATTAAACATTAAAATGTATTTTTTCCCCTGATTACATGAAGCCACACAGAGTGCAGCAGACGAACCGACAGGCTGAGACAGAGCTGATGTCTCTGTGCTGCATGCAGATAGGCAAACGTACCACCCAGTTTATTTGAAATGTCTACACACACCTACACATAATGTATCTCAATGAAGTTCAGTTTGCTACCATGTTTAAATATGGCTTATTATTAACAATTATGCACCGAAAGTGAGGGGGATTCTCGTTTTAATCTTACTAGGGTCGCAGGAATGGTGGAGAATATTTTAGCCGACTTTGGGTGAAGGCGGGGTACACCCTGAACAGCTGGCCAGTCCATTATAGCACCAGCACACACACAGCCATTTAAACTCACACCTAGGGATAATTCGAAACCGCCAATTAGCATAATGAGAGAGCGGTTTGGCAAATGAGTAAGTGATTGGGAGAGATTTAGTTGTTAATATAAATGCCCGATTTGCAAATGAAAGGAGTTTCTGTTTTGCACTCTTGCCTCTGATCATCACTTCAGCCACACAGTGGCATGAAATCTCATTAGGGACCACAGTAACATAAATATTAATGATATAAGCTGAAGGGGCAGTGCTTCTTTTCAAAAACATTCATTCATTCATTCATTTATCTTCTTCCGCTTCATCCGGGTTTTAACTGTTTTTAAAAACAGTTGGATATAAATATTAAATTGTGTACATATGTCACAAACACCTTCAGTTCACTTTTAGTCTTCTCAAACACTGCCATGACCAACTGTGCCAGAGGATCACAGCTGGATCTGGGCTGAAATTTTCTGAACTGCATAACATTAAAAATGAACTGCATGACATTATCAAAGAAAGTGGATTCCCTTACCAGTATGGGACACCATTTTCCAGCTGACTGCAGGCTCTGGTTTGCCATTAGCCAGACACATCAAGGTGACGTTAGAGCCTTCGTTCACCACCAAGTTGTTTGAGAAGTTGACAATTTTTGGAGGAACTGAAGAAAAAAAAATACATACTGATATTTTATTTTATATTTTCACAAACCAAAGGAGCAGCACATTAAAAAACAAACACCCACACTTTCTTTCATGAATGTCTTGTTTTCCAGCTCAAGTGTACGCTACATACATTTTCAAATCTCGGTATCACTGGACGGCATACACTACACGACTTACCAGTTGCTATCTATTGTTTTGTCAATGCAGCAGTGTACACATTACAGACAGTGATTACAGACTGGGCTTCCATGACCTTTCACCTGGAGAAATCACAGATGAAGTGTGTCTGACCTTTAAATCCCCCTTTCTCATGAAAATAATAATGAGAGCTGTCTAGCGTGTGGCTGTCTCAAGCAACTGTCTGAGGTGGTTGTTTCTGTGCGGTTTTATATATAAACATGAGAAATAAGAGAAAACTGTGGCTGATGGATTGGTTGGGGAGAAAGCAAGGTTGTCTGTTCTGAGAAGAAAACTGGATCTGTAGTGTAAATAAATATATTTTATACAGGGCGGTATAATGCACATTTTGGAGAAGAAATGCTAAATATTTCTTATATTAGAAATATTATTGTGGTAATGTTGTTCACTGAATGTTAAGGGCGCTCACCACAGAATTCTTCAGTAAGAATATCGCATACAGCTTACAAGTATTGGAACATCTGGAACAGCACACAAACTGATAAAACTGCATTGCTAAATGACTCACACTACACAAGCAGTTGCAACAATGGAGTTAAGGTGAGTATCTCACTGAGCTATAAATGTTTGGCAACAGCAGTTTGCCACTTTTTGCCACTCTTTGAACTACGCACCAAGTATTTGTCAGTCGGTGGGATACTAATTGGCGATTTGATGATGGCCTTCAAACTTCTTTTTGGTGATATTTTGCTGAGTAGCTGACAAACAGTTCACAAACAGTTGGTGAATCCTTGGGAACAGTCAGCAACATTTTGGTGAATTTGGCAACTATGCCAACTGTTCTCTCACTGTTCTCCAAGCACTTGCTGAGTCGCCTTTATATAACATCACAGTGACATGATGGTCACATGGCCACAGATGCTAGCCAACTCTATGTAAAGATAACGTTTAAATAATTTGCTAAGTATTCTTCAAGTATTGTTCCGCCAGGTTGCCAAATTCTTCAGGGAGGTGAATGACTGAAGAATTGATGACCACAAAGAATGTTTGAAGACCGTTCGGAGAACAGCTGGTGACTGTGATTTTTGCCAGACTATGTAGTGAAAAGATACAGTGTGTAGTGAAGATTATACACCACCACTTTTGTCTAAAAGGGCTCCTAATACATTACATCTTTATAATTTTTTGGTGAAAATGTGTCGAACAATGCTATTGTAGGCAATGAGAACACACTATATATATATATATATATATATAATTCCAACAAGTATATTGAGGTAAAAGTACAGCTAATAAACAAAAACACTGAAAATAGAAATGTTTCCGAAAAATTGAAAGGTGTCACAATTTTTATTTATTTCTTCTTTTGACCTTCGCATAGCATGAATGAACATATGGAATAGTTTAGTGAGTGAAGAAATTAAACAATATGTGAACAGTTAAATGCTGTAATCAGAGTAAAGAGTGGTTACACTAGATATTGACTTTTTTTTCTCAAAAAGCGATTTATTTTTGTTATTACCATATATTGTTGTTTGTTTACATATTCTCATGAATATGATCCAATAGTATTTGGTTTCTGATTTATGTGTATAATCATCACTGCACATTACTGCATGTTTGCTGATGATTTCTCAAAAAATTGAACATGTCTACAACATCTGGGTGAATGAATTTCAGATCGGCGAATGAATGGCGAGCACGATGAGTACTTGGAGACTATGTGCAGAATTTGGTGAATGTTCTATAACCACAGTCACCAACTTCAAACAAGCCCAGTGAGAGCCACCCGTATGCACGTTGTGCTGAACATTTTTGTGAGGGGTTGGGTTGGGGTATTGTACACTCCCAAAATTAACCTTAGACAAAGAAATCAGGGCTAAAATGATGCCATCTGTACAGAAAACTAAACACATTTCTTACTGTTCGATACAATTTCACACCTGACTGGAACCAAAACCCTTGTTTCAACTTAGCTCCTATTTTGTATACAAAAGCAAATCTCACAAATAAATGTCTGGCTGTATAAAGCAGATACATTAGAAACCAAAAACAGATATGGCAGCCAGAAAGTGCTCTCTTATACACCCTTTTAAGTCCTTGGCTTAAAAACAAGCATAAAAAAACCCAGGCAGGAATGTGGTGAGCAATGTTCTGAGATCTGTGCAATATTGTTTCAGCCTGCCTTAAGGTGCCAATTATGTATTAAATATTGATAAATATTTTTGATTTTTTTTCCCTTTAAAATTTGTGACTTATTTTACTCACTATGCACCCTAGAGACATAAGGTACATTTCTGTTTATGCCAGGATAAATAACACCTTTTCTGTGTTTTAAACATGAGGAAATATTGTAATAGTGAATTCCTAATATAAGTGCAGGGCTGAAATGGAAATACAGCCGTTCCAGGCTCTCCCACGTACTTGCAAGCACTCATAGGCATGCGTGGGTGGAAATATTTAAAAGGCCAGAGATCAACACAGTCTGTTCAGACTAGTAGGAGTGACACTGAGAATCATGGGAAACTTCACCTATTTTGGCGGTTTAGACTCTAAGTATGAGGTGAGGTAAGCTTTCAAGGACCTTTTTCGTTTTTGAAAGCTCAACACACCACTCTTGAAAAGAGAGTAATATCGCATAAAAATCAATATACTTGTAATAGTTTTTTTATTCAGCATCAGATAAATGCAAACTGGACACCTTTCAGCTGGCTGATTTATTAAATACACCTCCAAGATATAAAATACACTGCTGTGTAAAGCAAATGTTAAGGAATTTCTCAGTGATGGTAAAGTGTTACAAAATGTGTGGCTCCTGCTTTATTTAGATCCACACTCTATAGTGAAGCTCATGCCCATATAGGTAGAACCAAGTGATGTGCTTTTAAAGCTTTCACGAGGCATATATTAACCTGTAATTAAATTAATTAACAACATATCATCCTATGATGGCACTGCATAATCAGTCTCATTACGATAAATATGCATTCGCAGCAATTCACATGCATCCGCCTCACAGCAAAAAGGTCCCGAATTCAGGTCGCAGGCTCGGCAAGGGCGTTTCTGCGTGGAATGGACATGTTCTCCTGGAGCTTGCATGGGTTTCCTCCGGGTACTCCAGTTTTCTCCCACAGTCCAAAGTACAAGCACATTAGGATACTTGGCTGTTCAACTCTAGGTGTGGATGTGAGTTGTTTGTGTGTGTGTGTGTGTTGGCCCTGCGATGGTCTGGAGAAATGTTCCAGGTGTACCCCACCTTTGCCCAGTGTCGGCCGAGATAGGCTTCAGCCTCTTCGCAACAATAGGATGATTAAGCAGTTGGCAAATGAGTGAGTGAGTGAGAGTGATGAGTTAAAATGCATTTCTGTCTGTGACCATTTATTTCTTGAATTTTTTTTATCCTTTTTAGTGGCCTTGATTGCCTCTTGTAACATCAGTCATGAGGCCAAGAGCTGGATACAAGTTGAACAGACAAATAACTGGCTATGGGTCAAAGAATATAAATATCAGCAATTAAAAAATAAACACTTAAACTGTTACATGCAAACTTTTCTGAAATCAAATTTGGATTATTTCATAAACAGTTGTGTGTGTTTGGGAGCGATAGCAATCATGTGACTGAGCAGGTGGTGTGACTTATATTGCACAGGCTGACTAAGAATTTTGTGATATTATATATATGGCTGTGCTGGATATGGCATATCTTGCTGAAGATTCTGGGAATAGCAGCAGACAGACACACAGGAAACTTTGCTTACCTTACTTTATAAGTTTCATATAGAAACTCATATAAGGTATGCGGTATCACTAATGGTAGCAGCAAGAAGGTCCTGGTTTTGAGTCCCGGGCTTATTGAGGGTGTTTTTGTGTAAATTTTGCATGTAATCACCGTGCTTGTGTGGGTTTCCTCAGAGTACTCCGGTTTCCTCCTACAGTCCAAAGACATGCACATGTAACCTAACTGGCTGCTCTACATTGCCCCAAGGCGTGTGTATGAGTGTGAATGGTTGTGTGTTTGTTTGTGTTGGCCCTGCAATGGATTGGTGAGCTGTTCATGGTGGACCCCGCCTTTGGCCACAAGTGAAACAAGGAAGCATAGCAAGGCGCTGGCTAACAAGTACAAACTAAGCAAAATGAGCAAAGGCAAAGAAAACACCAAGAATATACCAAAAAACAGAAAACTTGAACACAGCCAAAAAACAAACAAACAAAAAACTAGGGATGATGTTGTGCCGACTGCTGAAAGGTATAGGTGGCGATGTAAGGAAAGCACTCCCTGAATGCCACCCAATCTAGGAAACCCAATTCAATGGCGAATCAGCTCGGTGTGTACCCTCGGTCTGAACAGACCTCGCACTCAGTTACATCGTCTTTAACAGGAGTGACATATTTGATGCTATTTTTTCCCAGGAGAGATATGGTGTAATTTAGTTGCCCATTTGTTCAATTTCCCTGTGGAATTACACAGAAATCTAAGTGTTACAGGATAGTCCACTTTAGCCTGAAGTCCTCAGAGAGAACTGAGCTTTTATAGTCCATCGATGACTGCAAGTGTGCTGGATAAAGGAAGGAAGATCCTTTAGAGCCTATTAACTGAGTCCCATTGTAGAAAAGAAGATCTGAAGTGTAAAGAGTTGAGAAGGATTCACTTTTGTTGAATATTAATTGTTGGAGTGCTTTAGGCTGTGAATATTTATCTTCAGTTTGTTTTCATTGGGGGAAAACACCTTCTTTGAATTGTAAGTTACATCTTCATAAGCAAACCAGATGCTGTTCCACACTGACATAATTATCAAAGTAATTCAGTTGGTAAAAGTGACAGGGAGGAGACCTTTTTTGGAAGCAATAAAAATAAAAAGTAATGAAAATGTCACAAACACTACTTGCTGCTATTGAGTACAGATGTTATTATGACATATGTATAATATCGAGAGGGTTGATTTGCATTTCAAAAGCGGGAATCTTAACAAAGGTTGCCATCGCTGTCTGGGTGTGTATTCACACAGCGTAGTATAACAGATTTATCCGGTTCAGGCTTTATAAAGACGGGCAACTATTAATAATTCATCTAATGCCTACTTAATTCCACTTCCCCAATAGAAATGACAAAATACGTGTAAAGAGAGTGCATGACAGCAGCACTTTGCAACTGTTGTAGTTGTTGCTGTAGTCTGCATACTTATTCATTCGGTGTAAGGAGAGCCAAAACTTTCCTGATTTCAGCTCAAGATCTTAAATTGAAAAATTTATATTCCGTGGGCTGTGTAAAAAAATTGCTTGGGTGATTGTCCATGACAATAAATAGCACCTCATACCACCTAAAATATAGTAATTAATCTTAAAATTGCATAGCTGCATTTTGGATTTACTTTGATTTCCAGAAGATGTGTACTGTATGCATGCCGGCACCCAGGTAATGGAGTTAATGTCCCCTGCCTATCTGAATAGCTGAGTCATGCGGTTCCTTCAACTAAATACTGAAGCCCTGCATCTTCACAAGTACTTAAATATGCACTAATTAAGAAAAGATGTTGCTGTATAAACTAGCTTTGGTTTCATTTGCAGGGGTAGAAATAAAAAAAGTACATTTACTAAAGTACTTTACCTGAAAGGAAATTAAACACAAAACTTAATAAAAGCTTGCATCCATAGTTTATGTTTATTTTTAATAAACTGCGCTGTTTCATAAACCTTTTGTTTTTTCGTGTAGACAATAACTCACATAAGAGGTGCAAATAGCAAAAAGTCACAAGTGATAATCTTGTGTTTCTGCCAGCAATACAGAACTCACTTGCATATGAATTATATGTTTGATGTATGCAAACCAAATCACATGTAAATTGTGTACGTTCACTAGTTTGGATCTGATTTGTTACATTAATATCTAAATACTGTTATTATTACCATTAACTTACCTTATATGGACTCGGGGATTCACGTCCTATTCTCGCTATTTGTGCGATCGCAAGCGGCTAATGCAAACTATCCAAAAGATTTTTGCAGATTGCAAAATTTAAAAAATGTAAAAAAAAAAAATTCTAATCTAGTTGATAAGGAAATGATACATATGCTCCTGTGTAACAGGTGAGTTTGGAAGGATTGCCTTTCACTTTACTTTAAGTACATTTTTTGACTATTTGTACTTAATTTCTATACTTTAATATTTGTACAGAAATGTTTTGACAACTTTAGATGTTTAGTCCCTACTCCTTCCTTTCAGTGAACTGCACAATTATTGGGTTTTAAAAATGAAATTACTTCCCACTAAAATCTTGTTTTCAGCAAATAATTCAATAATAAAGTATGCTCAGTTATTATTTTCATGAGCCCTCTCTAACATGCCTCGTAAGCAGCGGCATGGTCACAATTTCATTTTCAGCACTGACTCACTTTCCTGTGGTTCATCAGAACACGGCTGCTACAGAACTCCAGTTCAATTCACTAACCATGAACCTTTGCTCTCTCCAGATCAGCCCCTGTGATTATCACACAGCTGTACCTCATTAGTGATCATGATGAAGACTATAAAAAGACTAACTCTTGTTGAGGGAATAGACACAGTCAGTCCTGTCCAGTTAGCGGTGAGCCTCTTTTTTGGGGGGCTAAAATTTATGTTAATATTTAGATCTGTCTTTGCAAAGTTCTGTTCTTGATTTTGTTAGCCTGCTTTTATTTATTTAGCAAATATATTGTCTTTGTTTGAACCCCTCATCTGCCTCTTTCACTGTGTGGGTGATACTGATAATGATAATGAAACAAAATCTATGACTCATGTGTTTTTGACTCTTAACTTCTATTTCAGGTAGAAGTAGAATAGTTGTAGTTTTGCTTGCAATGATCTGCTTTTGGTTAGTTCCACTGGCTAGCAATGTGCCAGTGTATATAGCCTTTCCACCACCAAGACACTCATAATGCCTTCTCACGACAACTCATGGTCACTGGACATCTTATGACCCCAGGCTAAACTATGTGGGCTGAAAGGGCCACAGAGGTGCAGTGTGCAGGCCCATTAGAGTGTTGATATGTCCCGGTGCTGTACCAACCTTCCTCCAGCAATGGGTAGAGGTGGCTCAGTGGTTTAGGATTAGTGATTCTGGATTACTGATTCGAAGGTGGGCAGTTAAGCCCCAGTACCACCTGCCACTGCTGGGTCCTTGAGCAAGGCCCTTAACCATCCGTTGCTTGGTTGTATGAACATGATGAATGTAAGTCACTCTTGAAAAGGGTAACTGAACAATGCCATAAATGTAAATAAGCTAAAATGTCAGGCAAAAAGAGCTCATAATCTTGGAAGGTTGTCCATCTAGGAGAAGAGAAACTCTTGATTTTAAACATGGGCAGACATGGCTCATTAACCTCAAGACCACCAGTGTATGAAAAGGAATACCCTACACAAATAACCCTGGCCCTCCAGGTTGGGGGTTGAGGGTGTGGCTAATAAGCTCATCTTCTAAAAAAAAGCTAAGAAATCAACACACGAGACCAAATTGCTGCAGGCATCCTTGGGGCAATAGGCTGCTTGGGCAGTGGTATGAACATACAAGGTGAAAACTCATTTCAGGAATCTTTTAACAAGACTCAGAATCTCATGGATCCAAAAAAGACCATCAAGATTAGAGCATTAATTGCCAAGAACTAAAATAATTGCCATTACACAAATGCAGCTGGACAGGATCAGGAAAGATAACACAAGGTCATACCATCATCTACCCTGGTATAAATAATATTCAGTGTTATGAAGGAGTTGCGTTTATCATGAATAAGCATTGTGCAAAGAGCATGGTTAAATGGGAGCCCATCATAGAAAGATTAAACAGAACTCACTTTAATTCCATCTATGCCAGGACAAACACCATTTAATGCGGCTCACTAACAAATTATGCGGAAGAAGTTAAAGATGCCTACTATGGAGGTTCTTTAGGCTCAGAAGCACCAAAGCATAATGTCCTACTCATTACAGGAGATCAAAACGCATACGTCGTGAATGAGCAGTGAGCATGAAAGAACTACAGGGCGAGAAGGTTATAGAGAAATAAATGAAAATAGAAAATGACTGACAATTCTATGCTTAACTAATGAACTGGTTATTAATGTACCATTAACTAAGCTGAAAATCATACATATTATAACTCGTAACTTGCCAAACGGCTAGGAAAACAACCAAATTGGCAATATTATTATTAATGGCAAATGGCAATGATTACAGTCAGATGTAAACAGCAACCACCATGTAGTTGTTGCAAAGCTTCATTTGAAGAAGCAACAAACCTAAAAGAAGATCATGGATTTTAAACTGATCGGAGAACCTGAAATCAAAACGAAGTTAACCATTAAGCTAAGAAATAGAGTTACAGTGCTAGAAGACCTTCATTCAGATGGGGAGAATTTCATTAAAGCAGTGTGGGAGAACATTTAGACGGTGTATTACAAAACAGCTTAAATGACCATCGGATTTCGCAAGCGAAATGAGTGGCTAACAGCAGGCACACAGAAAACAACTGAAGAAAGAACAAAACTAAAAGGAAAAGTCATAAGCTGTAAATCACCTAGACTGAGGCAACAAGCAATGAAAGAATAAAAAGAGAATGACAGGGAATTGAGAAGAGCTGCAGGAATCAAAAAAATAAGAATCTACCTAGAAGAGACGGCCGAAGTGAAAGCTACAGCACGGGGCGTCCTAAACACAGTCTATAAAATCTCAAAAGAACTGTGTGAGAAGTCAAAACAACCACCTCCGGTGAAAGATAAGAGGGGCAAAACCATCACAGCTGAGAGAGAACAGGCAGCACGCAGAATTGAGAACTTCTTTACTGTATTGAATAGACCAGAGCCAACAAGTACATTTAAAGAAGCACTGCCCCACCATTAAGAGCAGAAATAGCCAAAAAGCAGCAGCTATAGAGAGAATACTAACTGAATTATTAAAGGCAGACATAGTAACTGCAACAGACGGATGATACAACCTCTTCAACAACATCTGGGATATGAACAAAATCCTTGATGACTGGTCAAAAGGCATAAAACTAGCAAAGAAAGACGATTTAGGGAACTGTGAGAACCTGAGAGGGATAACACTACTCTCAATTCCTAGTAAAGTTTTCCGCAGAGTACTCCTGAACAGGATTGGGGAAGATCTGAATAACATATTGAGACAAGAACAAGGATTTAGGAAAAGAAGAGGATGCAGCGGGCGGCACAGTAGCGTAGTGTTTAGCACATTAGCCTCAAAGCAAGAGTTCGAGTCCCTGCCTTGGGCATATCTGTATGGAGTTTACATGCTCTCCCAGTGCTTGCGTGGGTTTTCTCTGGGTACTCTGGTTTCCTTACACAGTCCAAAGACATGCACAGAGTCCAAACAGCCCCTAGAAGTGAGTGTTAGTGTGAATGGTTGTGTGTGTGTTTGCCCTGCTGTTCGAGGTGTACCCCACATTCACCTAGTGTGGCCTGAGATAAACGCCATCCTCCACGCGACCATAGTAGGATTAAGTGATTCAGCAAATAAATGAGAGTACGAGAGGATGCAGTGATCAGATTCTCCGATTAGCTGGCCTTCCCCCATTGCCCCGCCCATGCACAGCGGTATCTCCTCCCATCCTGGTCTACCTTCAAGAACTCTCAGTAGAGCTTTTAGGAGACTAATCAAAGCAGAATAGGCACAGAGAGCAAAGAGACCATAAATAGGAGGAGGAAGCCAAACACATCGTCCAGCATGCACACTCAAAACCAGTGTTTCAGGGAGAGCTGGAGAAGCAGATGCCTGAAAATCTGTCAAGTTTTTTGGATTGGTCATCATACTGTGGTGTTCCACTGGTGTCCCAAATAAAAAATAAGGTTCTGAAAATGGGTGTAATGTCTGACCTTTATGATCATGGGGCATGCTAGATAAAATAGCGTCGGATAAAATGCTCTGATACCGATCTTTTGGTAGTCATTAACCAGGTGATGAGAAAGACCACCAGTAATAAAAGAAGAGGTCTCACATGGTAAATGATTTCAACACCTTGCCTTTTCTGACAATATAGCTTTCCTGTCAGATATTCATCATCATATGAGGAAAACGAAAACCTGGCTCAGTCACACGGTCAGTCAAACAGGACTTCACATCAATGTAAAAAGGACTCAAAAATGTGCCAACACAGAGCTAGTAATTAAGCATGTTGATACCTTTACCCACCCAGCTGCAGTTCAGGCAAGTTGACTTGACTTGTCAGCACTGATCAGGGTTTCAAATATCCCAACCTATTTTGAAGTCAAAACAGCAAAGCCAAAAGCCAAAGGTAAGAATATATAACACTCACTCACCCCCTCTTTGCTGAACCCCTTAATCCTTTTAGGGTCACGGGAAGGCTAGTGCCAGGGTGAAGGCAGGGTATGCTCTAAACAGCTTTCCAGAGCACCACAGTGCAAGCACACACACAACTATTCACACTCACACCTAGGGTCAATTTGGAGCAGCCACTATGCCAAATGTCCATGTCTTTGGATTGTGGGAGGAAACCAGAGTACTCGAAGGAAACTCAAGCAAGCACAGCATAAAACAAGCAAACTTCAAACCGAAATGCCCAAGCCCAGGACTCAAACCCAGGAACTTCTTGCTGTGAGGCAGACATGCTAACCACTATGCCATCGTGCCACACCGAATATATAACAGCAACCGTAAATCCATCCTGATGTATAGGAGTAAATCTCAATAAATTTATTAAGCTTCCACCATGGTTTCCTTAATCTCAACAGTGATGTTTTCGATGACTGGGACATGTAGTCAGGACACAAGGCTTAAACATCACCAATGTAGCCTTGCAGTACACTGAAGGAAAAAAGGCATAAAGGAGGAACAAAGACAACCTTGAGCAGAACTACAAAGGCGAAATTGAGAGAACTGAGAATGTCCTGGGGGGGGGCAAAACTGAAAGCCAAGAACTCTTATGAATGGAGAGATCTTGTGCACCATTCGGAGTGAAGAGGGTAAGTAAGTAAGTATAGGCCAAGTGTAATTTGGTATGAGGCTATATCCCAAAAAGTGTGGTCATGAGCCTCTGGTGCGTGCCATTAAACTTATAGTACAGTAGATGTAAAACTGTACTTTTGACTTCAAGGTTCAAGAGCAGCTACTCTGAAATGTTCTTCAATGCTCACTTACCCTAAAGCACTAAACTACTAAGATCTTGACTACTGCAGTGAGTTTTAAGGGATCTACTCTAACATATCGTGGGCAAAATGCCATTTGGAACACAAAATTACCCTGTAAATCACATGGACTTTCTACCACAAAACATTTACAGCACATTTTCTGCAGCACGGTTTTTGAAAAACATGGTCCAGTGTAGTTAAGAAATGACTATCAATCAGTAGTAAGGTAGCAGTCACAGTTGCTACAACATGACAGCTGACTGAACTGTACTTTTGCCAATATTTTCGCAGCAAAAGAGAAAACGGTGGCATGTTGGCGTAGTGGTTAGCAAGAAGGTCCTGGGTTCAAGTCGTGGGTTTTGTATGGGGTCTCCGTGTTTTGCCTGAGCTTGCGTGGGTTTCCTCCCACAGTCCAAAGACATATGAAGCTAAATGGCTATTCCAAAATTAACCCTGGGTGTGAGTGTAAATGGCTTTGTATGTGTGTTGACCCTGTGATGGTTTCCCGAGCTGTTCAGGGTGTACCCTGCCTTTGCCCGGTGTTGGCTGAGATAGCATAATAGGAGTAAGTGGTTTGTCAAATGAGTGAGCAAAAGAGAATACTAAGATTGCTGAGCTCAGTCTTTATTAGTTCCGTAGCAACGAAATTTTTATGTATCATTGGACGGTACTCTTGGGTAACAACCCGAAACAACCAAAACCAATAAAGTGCTTATTGTGAGCGACTCTCTCTCTCTCAGTCACTGAGTCAACAAATGGATGTGTGTGTGTGTGTTTGGTTTACCTTATAAGCAGGCTAAACCATGCTAAATTGGAATTTTAACAGTGTAGTGACATCCTTTCACTTATGATGATAGATATGATCTCTACAAACTAAACATAAGCCAATGGAAGATCCTGCTAAACTGAAATAATTTCCCCAACTGCTATTGCTGGGAAATAAAAGGAAATCACTTTTCACAGATTTCCTTAAATAAAAAAAGGACGACTTTATGCATGAGTCTTGGTCTCTCCATGTTATTAAGTTGGGACCTGAGATGCAGCACAGCGAGGTTAAGAAAAACCTTATTATGGGAATAGAGGACTGGATGACTAATTTAGACATGTTTATTTTTATTTGCAAAAAATTAAAGCCCTATTTCCCCTAACAATAATAACAAACCACATTAATTTTAACACTAAGATCACATTTCTATAAAGTGTTATATATCTACATTTCCAAACTCAACTGGCTTTTCATTTTCTGTATATAGTCACATTTACAGTTTTAATACACTCTACGAAATATACCCACTTATAGACAGACAGCACCCACAACACCCACCCCCACCCCCAATTTGGCCACAGATGGTCCATTGACTCATGAGAACCATGGCTGGAACTACAGTGGCTATTCCGGGAGATTTTGGAGGCGATCTGTTGCAAACATAAGCGGAGAAAATATGCAAATTAAGGCGCGACGGCTGGATGAAACCAAAACAATGCAGCTGAATTGATTCAGTGATTGACCCACTACAATTTTCAACATGACCCAACTTTCCTGGAATGGAAACGCTGCCCTCGCAGTTCTCAAGGTAGCCTCCAAGCTCTCAAGTGTACCTGGACTGGATTGCCTGGAACAATTACAAGATAATTCCAGTTGACTCCCGGAATGAAAATATTCTCTACCATGAAGTAATTCTGACTATGTGACACCGCTGCTTTAGAAATGTATCCTCTAAAAGCCAAAAGCATATTTTAAACTGCTGCTCATGTTGCGTCCTGGGTCAGTATACCACACTCAGAAGAAAGCTCTCTTGGCTGCCAGCCATGGATAGACTATCTGTCTTAGAACTGATTGTTTAATTAATTGTACACCAATAATCTGATTATTACAGATATTTTGTTTCTGCTTCAAGTCAAGTGAATCTCTAGCCAACAAAGAAGACATAAAAATTCATTGCTTAAATAAAATCATTTTGAAAAAGCTTATTTTTAACCCCATACAATATATA
>JAOUQZ010000008.1:6528948-6549416 GCA_028564935.1 Neosilurus hyrtlii | reverse complement strand
TTTTTTTACTTTGCTGCAGAAAGAATTTTAGGCAAAACTGCCTCAAGAGAGTTTCTTACTGACAGTTTCTGTAAATCTGTGCATTGATCATGACAATAATAAACATACAGGCTTTACTACATCAACAAAAATGAAAAGGTCAAATAAAAAAATGATCTAAAACATGGTTACAGCATCCAGTCCTGAGTCACCCATCTCCCCCCATGCTAACTAGAACACTGGCCCTCTAAGTGAAGCATAGACCAAGGATCTGTGCATTATTAGCATTTTTTACTTGTGAGAATCACAACATAACACTAGATGTTGATAATTTTATTACATTATTATAATATTGAAGATTAAATTCTCGATTAAATAGCTGTCAAACTGAACTGGATTCGGCTGTGGAAAGTGTAAGAATAAATTAGCTTTAATTTTTTTTTTATTTAACCTTTATTTAACCAGGTAAGTCCTATTGAGATTACAAGATCTCTTTTTCAAGGGAGCCCAGGCCAAAATGGCAGCAGCACCAAGTTCTACATATACAGAACATCAAATATGCATCGAACATTAAAAAAAAAGCATGATAGGGCTAAGAAGTAAAGCAATTACAAACTACTTACATAGAATCTACCACTAAATTCAAGCTTTAAATAAATAAATAAATAAATAAAATATCGGCCCTTTGGAAATAATAAACATAATATATAATGAGTCTAACAGTTTTTTATGCAGTTTATTAATAAACCTAGGCTGAGGTTCTTCATGGATTTTTTTTAGGGGTCCATGATTGCAAAAAGTTCCAGAACTGCTTAACCAGAAGCTCAAAACTACACTAAATCTATTCAAGTTTATTATATACTACCTAGGAAAGGAGTAATCTGACTCGTTCTTTATCTCAGGAATCACCATAGTTTGCTTTTCTTTTGGTTCTCATGTATTATATGCTAAAACGTTGGATGAGTTTGAAAAGATGCTAAACTGGAGCACCCAATTTGATAGAGAGCATGTGAGCACTGTCACACTTCAAAAATGTAAAACCAAACCATGAAGCAGAGACCAAAGCAATTAGTCACTGAAAGAGAGGTGGATAGCACAAATAGTCACAATCTGTGTTCTGTCTCAGAGAATATTTGGTGACATCTACGTCACATTCAGTAAATAACTGTTATTTACATATCTGATATTATATCTAGAATTAATATATTATTCATTGTAAGGAGTATATATTTAGAAATTTACATAAAATATCGTTTTGCATATCTAGAATTTTTTCACATTTCATTTTATTGTCTTACCACATGTACCCTGACTTCTCTACCTTTTAATTTCTGAGCTTTAGTATTACAGTATACAAAGCTATATACAGCTTACAGTACACAAAGATCTCACAATCATTATCATTTTTTGGCTGTTCCTATTTTCATGTTTGCCAAAGTAGATAAAACACCCCTCTAAAAGTAGCGCACTTTAATATTTTGTTGGACTGCCTTTAGTATCGATTACAGCATGTGATGTCCATGAAATTGTGGCTTCAGTTGGTCAGGTCGAGGCTCAGCAACATTATGAGGCAATAAAATGAAATCAGCTGATGACCTGAATGTACTGAATGAGCAGGTTATCACATCAGTGGACTTTTGCTTCACTGATGCTACAGATAAAATTGGGGCTCCAATAGTGAAAGAGTGGTTCAGAAAGCATGAGGAATCATTTTTCACACATAACTGGCACCACAGAGTCCTGAACTTAACCCTATTGAAAGCCTATGGGATGTGCTGGAGAAGACTTCATGAAGTGGTTTGATTTTTTTAAACAGTGAAACAATGCCATGGAAAATACAGGCTGTAACCTTGGGTTTACACTGGGGAACAATGTCCGCAATCTGTGCAATTTGAGAGAATTGTGGGGAGCGTGAGGATCCATGAAATCAAGTTGTGATGATCTTAATGGAAGTTGGTGATGATTTATGATGGTCATGCTGATTGTGGCGAAATTTTTGACTTTCAAAGGTTTTGCCGTGGTTATTACGATGTATTAAGATTTGATGCCAATCGTGATTGATCGCGATAGATCACAGAAGAGCTCAACAGACCATAACAGACCATGATGCACATGGTTTCATCCCTGGGATGCTCCCTGCTTCCATTTTTATACACCAATCGTGCTCCAAGTGTGCTCATAAATCGTGGAGCTCCATGCTTTGTTGAATCGCGAAGGTCACACGGGCGGACACCGTGGCCCAGTGTAAACCCAGGATGATCAAGACTAAAGGCAGTCCAACAAAAAATAGAGTGCAGGACCTTTTTATTTTACCAGTTTATGAGACACGTATTTAATTTGGCACAGGTTTTACGTTAAATGTTTTTCCCGACACAACCTTCCCAATTTATTAAAGCTTGAAAATACCATGCATGGATTCTAATGGATCACACCCTCACATTCACAGGGCAAATTAGAACGGCCAGTTGACCTAATGTGCATGTCCTTGGACTGTGGGAATAAACCAGAGAACGCAGAGAAAGCAGAAAAAGAACCTTTTTGCTGTGAGGTGACAGTGCTATCCACTGAGACAAGCCATACTGAGACAAAGCCCCTAATAATGCAGGTCTCAGACTAAGACATCACTTTGTTCCTCCCACCAGCCACCTAAGCAGAGCCCTTTTCTTTTGGTTTGTTTGTGTTTTGTTTTTTGCAACATTATGCCAACTGATATAATATTATCCAATTTCTGGCTAAGAACTAATTCACCACACATGTGTGAGCCTGAAACTGCAGCCGATCTGTTTTTTTTGTTGTTGTTTTTTTTTGACACATTGTTAAGAAAAATAAAAGATTAGCTACATAAGATTGGAGTAACTCCAAAAGCTACCTGCAATTCTGTACACTACACAGGAACGCTATCTTGATTGGATAATGCTTGAATCAAAAAGAGGGACCCTCATGGTTTGTCGAGGTCCTTTGAAGCACGTGGTGTCATCATTTTCATGCTTTAAAATACTGAAAATACTGACAGTATAAATACTCTTTATAGTTTGCTTTTGCTATGTTATTTAGTGCATAGTAAAATTTTAAATGAGTTAAAAAAAATTTAAACTTTTACAGAGCAGATTTTAAAAAAATGCTTTTGGGTAGAATATACTAAAACCCTGCATAGTTTGTTTGGGGTTTTTTTTTTGTTTGTTTGTTTTTATTTATTTATTTATTTTTGTTAAGCATTTAGCGACCCAGTGCTAATGGTTTTCTCAGTGTTTGGAATTCACCTGACCTGTAAAAATACATAAAAAATTAACTTAAAAATCTTGATTTATTTTGCTTTTAATGTTCCCATGCAGTAAATACTATAACAATTATTCACCGCAGGATTGGTGGATTGAACGGTCAACCACCAATAAGAATCCAAGTCATCAATTAGGAATCATCATATTAAGTGATATCCACCTCACCTTTGTTCAATACTTTTTAACTGGTTCAATGATGATACCAAATGAGCGCATCTTCACATTTCTCTCACTCACACTTTGCACTTTCTCTCGGCACACTTTGCCGAACCACTTAATCCCAGTATTAGGGTCACGGGGAGGCTGGAGCCTATCACAGCCAACAGTGGATGATGAGAGACTACACCCTAAACAGCTTACCAGACCATCTAAGAACAAAACACACACAACCATTCAAGTTCACATTCAGACTAAGGGGCAATTTGGAACAGCCAATTAACTGAATGTACATGTCTTTGGACTGTGGGAGGAAACTGGAGTTCCCAGAGGAATCCCAAACAATCACACGGAGAACATGCAAACTTCACACAAAAATGCCCGAGCCAGGCACTTGAACAGAGAACCTTACCATAGTGAGGTGAACATGCTAACCACTATACCACTGTATCACGCTGTGTGCATCTTAATGATCTAATAATAAGAATTTCAAATCTTTATATCACTGAGTATCAGAAGTGTATATCCGTTGGCACTAAAGAAATGTGTGTGTGTGTGTGTGTGGTGGTGGTGCAGTCTGCTATCCTAAAGTTGTTTCCATGGTTACAATATATTTCATTACATTTTAGGTAACATTAGAGTCTTGGAGCACTACGCATGTATGCAGCCACTAACCACATAGCACATGGAGCAGCAGGAAGGCTCTGTAGGCAGTGATTATACTGACGCTCATTAACCTTAGATTCAGAATAAATTTAATCCAAATCACACTTTTTTGTCGCACTTATGCCATGCTCCTGATCAACCCGCAGTCTGTGCAATTAAACACAATGGCTCGGCTCCTCACGAGGTCATGACAGAAGTTAATGAAGTTTTCACATATACACGAGGCCTTAAAATTGCTGGTTTGAAAGTATTGGAAAGTATACATGTATAAAAAGTCTGGATGAGGATGCCATAGAAGTCAGGAAGCTTGAGGCAATTCTAACTTTTCACTCATACATGCAGATAACCACAGATGAAAAAAATAAATAAAAATAAAAACCTGCATGAAAATTAGGACGTGCTGGATATGTTCTGCTTTGACCTTGTTCTGCATCATCGAGTACTGAGTGCAGAATATTGCTGCTGTGTGACCCGTGGGGCGTTCCTTCCCTTCCATCGCTCGTCTGCTTGGACTGCTGCGGATTAGTTCTGGCATAAACATGACATCCTTCTACAGACATGATTTCAAGTCGATTCACTCCCACATTTATACTCAGAGGCACAAAACAATGTGAGGATCTTCAACTTTAATTGGTATACACCTTCTACAATACATCAGCTGCAATTTAGGTCACCTACACAGCTCAGCTCTGTCACAGTCAACCAACCTTTACAGTACAAAGACAGAGGCAGTGCCAGAGACAGAGCTGCATGCTACGATGAATAACTCTCAGCTCAGAAAGAAAGCCACAGTATCCCACAAAATCACAGGTTAATAACCTAAACGCTGACGTCAAGACTTTGTGCTTTGTATTTATTTTATAAAAGAAAAAAAACACAGAGGCTCAATATGCTCTTCTAGAGAATAATTCGTCTTCATGATGTATAGTTAGAGAATTTCATGCTTGGAAACAACAAAATACAGAAGCTGTGTCTCAAATGGCGCGATTCTTATATTTATAGAGCATGCACTGGGTTCATGCTGGGACTCACAGTGAGATGACGAGTACTGTTAAAGCTGGTGAAAGCTAGCAAAATTTGAAAGTGGCATCTCTTCAAAGCTCTGACTAAATCCTCCCCTGCCCTTGAAGGCCCTTCCAAAGCCACACCCCCTCCATCACATGTGCTCTGACTGCCGGTCTGTGCACAAAAGGGTCGCACACAAGCAGGAAGGCACAGGAGCATTTTGAATGGATATTTCCCAGAGGACTGCAAGGCAGTGATTGGTCGACGTTTTTTTCAGGATTACAGGGGCCACGGATGACAGATTATTTTCAGACCTTTTCTAGATCTTCTAAGTTACTGATTGCTGTCAGGGTGTAGAGACCATTTCAACCAATATACATTTGTGTATACAACTAAAAAATTACCAACTCCTGCTTTAAGGGTACTGTTAATACTAGGACGATGTGCTCAACCAACCAGAAAGTGAACGTGGATCACTGGACATTTCAGCACCCACTGAGGTCACTTCCCCGTACCAGATGTGGCAGTGTTACCCAAAGGCTCTTTGGTTTAAATTTGGCTAAACAGTAGATGGGCTGGCGGTGTAGGGTACAGCGTTCCATCTTGAGCTTGGGGTTTCTGAAGTATTATCCACAAGCACTTAGGTGGACTGGTTTCACAACTTGTCTCTGGGTGTGAATGAGTGTGTACTGTATGAGTGTCAGAATATATTGTACTCTTGTTCAACAGGATTCCATGGACCATTTCTGACCTTAACCTCCTAAGAGCCAAAACCTAATGTTGTGTGTCTTTTCATGCCTCCGCACCGCTTCTGTTCTTCACCACCCAATAACTATTGAAGCTGATCAGTGTCTTCAAACAGGAAGAAGTTTGGCAAAAAAGTAATACCCAATGGCCCTTATATAAGGCTCTTACAAGGACATATATACAATGTAGTTGGGAGAAAATATGATGTCCTCATATGAGGACAGTGGGGTGTCAGGAGGTTAAGTTAACCCAAGGACATCCCAGTCATTGTTCAGATTGACGCACGTGAACCTTTTTAGTTATATTGTATCATGTATACTTAATCAGTCTTGTTTGTTGTGTGTTAAAAACAAAAGTAAATACAGAAATAATACAGAAATGTTTAAATCAGACACTGTTGGACTATATCAGTATTTGCCTTGCTCAGAATTTGTGTTAGTGTAATAATTATTTAATTTAAGGCATTACTTCCTTACAACTATCAGACATTACATACTCATGTACACAGCCTACTGTATGTAGTGCACAGTATGTAATTTTTCACTTTTCTGGCAACAACATCACAGAAACCTTGGGCTTAAATAGAACATAGTACATTATTGGAAGGCATGTGTTTTTTACTGGTGCTCCTGAGCAGAGCGCTGTAGTCATGGAATACATTTACATATACATTTATGGCATTTGGCAGATGCCCTTATCTGGAGCAGCTTATATTTTTATATAACTGAGCAATTGAGGGTTAACGGCCTTGCTCAAGGGCCCAACCGTAGCAGCATGATGGTATTGAGCCTTGAAACCTTGACCTTCGGATCAGTAACCCAGAGCCGTAACCACTGAGCCACCACTGCCCTGTAAGCCCAATATGGCTTTATGGATGTCCCATTTCCATCCGGTGTCCTCACATGCCCACCGCAGGAATCTCAATAAGGCTGCCACATCAATGAGTTGAAGCTGATAATAATAATAATAATAATAATAATAATATTAATAATAATAATAATAATGATAATAATAATAATAATAATAATAACTATAACAATGAAATTGAAACTGAAAAAAGAAAGGATCGTACACCACCACTCAGACTCATGCAGAATTAAAAAATACCAGAATGTAATTTCGGTAGGCAAACAAATTTGCAGACAAATACATATTCATTGAGCAAATGCTGAAATCAGAAGCTTGCCAGAACATGAACTCATTAAATGGATAACTAAATTAACAAGACATCTATCAAGAGAAACATCTATCGGAAGCTTCACTTTCAGGCAGTGCTGGAATCTATATATTACACATTGTCCACACATTGTGCCCATATTAAATAAACCTTTGTAAAGCAAGCTTATTACTGCAATGCTTAACAAAGCACTGATGATGTGATACTAAATAAAGTGTATTTAGCAGCTTTGCAAGGAGAAAGCTAGAGAAAACAAAGCTGAAAGGCATGCTAGGCCTAGAGGCAGTAAAGGCACAGAGCCACACACACACAGTAATCACCCAGGGCAATGAAGAGAGAGAGGATAAGGAAAAGGAATACTAGAGATGACAGTTTCACTCTCATGCTGTCAAAAACCTTAATGAACTTAGCTTCATCTGCCCGTCTGTATTGGCCACGCATGTGGGCTAAACGCTTGCTGGATTTATTTGCCCCGGGCCATATGCATAAAATAGCAAGAAATTGCTTTCTGAAGCCGCTGTGTTGGCTGCGGCTTGGATGCGGCTCCTCAGCGTAAACTGTCATTCGTAAAGACGTGTCTGTGTTTGCCGTGTTTGTGCAGTCTGTCCTCATATGGGCCATTACTAACTCGTTTCTCACTCTAAATGAGAAGTACACATTTGGGGCTCTTTACATATGGAGAGCAAATTGGATTTCTACTGAAATGTGTTGTTTACTTTACAAAAGCTAGAAATCTCTCTCTCGCTCTTTCTCTCTCTCTTTCTTTCATCTTTCTTGCACACTCTCTCACCAGCTGCTCATGTCCCAATCTGTCAAACGACAGCCAAAGCGCAGTGTGAGTCGTCTTTTAGAGAATGTGTGCTGTGTGTTTGTGTTCAGGAGTCGCTCATCAGCTGACCTTAAGACTCACACATCCCTCAGCTCTCTCAATCATGCTACTATTCTGGCACCACGTTGCCAAGGTAACAGGGCAGATCACTTTAAACGGATTGTTCCATCGGTGCACTCGTTGCAAAGTAAGCCTCTTTGGTCCCTTTTTCTCCCAATGACTTAATAACCTTAATGATTTAAGGTTGAAGTGGAAGTTATTGTTTGGGAAGAGTTAAAACTTACCCTAAGAGAAGTAAAGAAGCAACACAATGACAGTGCTTTGTCTCCTGGGTGCCAGAGAATCAATATCTGTCACTGTTTTAATCCTAATCTCTGCCCAATATACAGCATTTCTACTTCTAAGGTTTTAATAGTTTTAGACATACACAGCAATTTCAGGACAAGAATGGATTTAAGAAGGTCAGGAGGGGAGAAGTAGTGAACTTTTGCTTGAAGACTTCCTACAAAGAGCTTTCATCTGCTCATATGCGCTGCTCTTTGGTCTTTGATCTGGTTCTGGTCTAATTGCTGCAGTCTAAAGGACTCTGTTCCGCTTATGTGTGAGTGTGTGTGTGTGTGTGAGAGAGAGAGAGAGAAAGAGAGAGAGAGAGAGAAAGAGAGAGAGAGAGAGAGAGAGAGAGAGAGAGAGAGAGAGAGAGAGTGCAGCCAATCCGGTACACACCCCTACTCAGGATCATTCACAGTTAGAGGGAATAATTCAAGAATCCGTTGAAGTGAAGATTTATATGCAAATTTCTTTTCCATGAGTTTGTCAGGTGTTGACCAGTGATAGACATAATAATTAAAATAACACTCAAAATGTAAATAAAATGTTTCGGATGTGAAACCAGTTATTATCCCTGCTCATCTCTTCTAAAGCAACCGCCCAAATAACATAAGCAAAAAATATGAAATGGTAAAGCTTTCTTTAAAAGGAGACTTTCATTACCCTGGGTTTCCACTGGGGCACGATGTCCGCGATTTCCACGATTTGAGAGAATCGTGACCTTGAGGGAACTTTGGTGGATTTGTAATGATCGCTTTAATGGTGGCAACATTTTTGGGTGTTAAAAATTTTGCCGCAATTATCATGATGTGACACTCCGAACAGCTCGCCAGACTATCAGACAACCGCAGGGTAACACATGCAAAACCATTCACACTTACAGGAATGAAGGAAATGGCACAAGCACTGGGAGAACATGCTCAGGAACTTCAGAGCCTGGGACTCGAACCCAGGACCTTCTTGCTTTGAGACAGACGTGTTCTTAACCCTCAAGTACTCAGTAGTATAAACACAATTAAAAATGTAAGTCACTCCGGAATGCTGTAAATATTTATTCCTCACGTATGAAATGTTGCAATTGTCTGCAACACAAAGGGAAATAAAGGCTTTAATTAGTTAAGGTGGTAGACTCATAAAGAATCTAAGTGGCATATGGTGAAGTGCTTTGGGTTGCTGTGTCGCAGATTCTTAAATTTCCACTGTACCTGAATGCTGTGCTGTCACAACTCAGTGCACAAGCCTACTGCAATGACACTGCCATCAATCACATTAACATAAGAGCCACTGAGTAGAGGAAAAAAAATCTCCAAGGTTTTGTGCCCATCAGCAATAATTGCATAATTATCCACTTCATTAAAAATGTAATATCATACCTAGAGTTCAAGGTGTTTGAACTAGATATTAAAGAAAGCTGCTAACAAAAGTCTAATAACACTGCAAACCTCTGCACAAACCCCAGGTATAGGAAGTCTATAGGAGGTACGCATGCTGGTGAAAACTGAGCTTACCTTGCACAATGATATGGACGAATGTGGTTCGGGGCTTGCTGTTTGTCTGAACAGCGCAGACGTACAGTCCCTCGTCACTCAGGTCGATGTTGTCGATCTTAATAGTGAATCTGTCACGGTTCAAAGACACCAGGCTGACTCGGGGATCCACAGACCACTTATCTTCGCCTGCATATAATATACTGGACCTGTTCAGCCAGGCCGCATGCGTCACAACGTCTCCTTGAGAGCAGCTGCACAAGAGAGAAAGGGAGGAGCAGCATTATACTTTGGCTTAGCAGAGAAAGTTATATGAAAATAAACACAAACATTTTTAAATATGCAGTGCCATGCAAAAAAAAGTATTGGCATCTAACGTAAGGGTCGTGAATCTATACAAAACAGAAAAACGCGTAAATAATTAATACATTAACTAAAATATGTGGACTGAGTAAGTCTTCACCAGGTTTCTGCGAAATCCCAAAGTAAGTCATGTACTTATTTGAACATACTTAGCCGATGTGCATTTAAAAGGTCATGTGATTCCAATATGTGACCCAATCTGGCAAAATGAGTCACAGTGACCAAAAATTCAACATTGAGTTAGCCATACCATTTAAAAGAGGAGACTCTAAGCTTTTTATGGTATGGCTAACTCAATTTTGAATTTTTGGTCACTGTGACTCATTTTGCCAGACTGGGTCACATATATGGTACAACCACAATTCTGCGTCGACAAGGCGAGTGAGATGGGATGGGCTCCAGCCTCCCCGTGACCCTATTAAAGGGTAAAGTGGTTCAGAAAATGAGACTAAATATTTATTTATTCGTTCATTCATTTTTGTGCAAAAACACTTAATCCTTCAAGGGTCGTGGGGAGGCTGGAACAAGCCTATTGGCGTATCAGAGGAAACCCATGCAAGCATGAAGAAAACAAGCAAAGTCCACAGAGAAATGCCCTCCCTGAGCCTAGAACTTGAACCCAAGACCCGTTTAAGGCAGACATACTAAGAATGATGCAACCGTGCAGGTCATGAGATGAGATCTTAAAGCTAAAATTTCATATTTTTTTAAATCCATGATTAAAAGAGATCAGTCAGCTAAGATATTATTAATTTAAACGATGTCCTTTAGTGACACAACGAAAAGCTCACAACATGAGAGGACCAAGAATTACTGCGTGACAAAATCACTTGTCTCATCTCATCTCATCACTCGTTTGCCAAACCGCTTAAACTCTATTTGGGTCACAGGGAGGCTGGAACCTTAGCTGACACTGGGTGAAGGCGGGGTATATGCAAACTCCACAAAGAAACGCCTGAGCCCAGGACTCGATTCCAGAACCTTCTTGCTGTGAGTCAGACATACTATCCACTACGGCACCGTGCCACTCATGACGAAAACATAAGCCGGGAACACATATACACAGTGTCACAAACTGGTGACACGGTAGCGCAGTGGTTAACACGTCTGCCTCACAGCAAGAAAACTTGGGTTCGGTTCCCTGGCTCGAGCGTTTCTGTGGGAGTTTGCATGTTCTCCGCATGCTTGCGTGGGTTTCCTCCAGAAACTCTGGTTTCCTCCCACAATCCAAAAACATGCCCAGTAAGCTAAGTGGCTGGTACAAATCACCCCTAGGTGCGAGTGTGAGTGTTAACTGTTGTGTGTGTTGACCTGCAATGGTGTACCCCGCCCTCGCCCAGAGTCGGCTGAGATGGGCGCCAGCCTTCCCAGGATTAAGTGGCTTAAAACATTAATGAATGAATGAGTGTCATAAACTAATAACACAGATGACAAAAATAAACAAACAAACAAATAAATAAAACAAAGTGAAGAAATTATATTTAAAAGTTGGAATTAAAATACTTGAACTTTAGCGATCTATTTGGAAGAAACTCTTCCTATACAATCCTAATTGTGTCTATTTCAATTCCAAAACAAGGTGAGGAAAATTCTAGGGGAGCGAATACTTATGCAAACCACTGCACCATATAAGGAAAAAAGCAGATGGAGCAGAGACTCAACATCAGCATGATTTATTTGCTCAGTGAGTTTGTGGGTCTCTTCATTATGCAGGAAGCACACCTGTGTACCCCGAGCTGAACGTGTGCATTACAGGGAAAGCCGGTAGTCCTTCAAGTATTCACCAGACAGATTCTAATATAGATATTAAGTAAAGCATCAGTTCAGAGCAATGCTACCTCAGTGTGAACAAGTTAGCTCATTAGGCCATGAATCCAGTCTTCTACTCTCTTATAGTCCCTGGGTCTCTCTTAGCTTTATTCGCGCTATTATTCTATGGCAAAAGCAGTGATATCAATAAAGATTAAATGAGGCATTTAATAAAAGTTCTTTCATATACTTTTCCCCACTGGTCTCAAATCTAGCTCTTAATATTCCGAGCATAGAGACAGAATCAATTCGAACAATAAAGCATTATTTATTTATTTGAACTATTTAACAACACGGACAACCAAGTACCGTATACAAAGATCGATGCTCAAGCTCCTCGATGTTTATTAAAGACAAGGAAACACTCACTATATCACTCATTTGCCGAGCTGCTTAATCCTACTACGGTCACAGGGAGCTGACGATGGGTGAAGGTGGAGTACATCCTGAATAGCTTTTCAGACCATCACAGGGCAACACTCACACAATCTTTGACACTTTTCACGCACACACACACACACACACACACACACACACACACACACCACACACAAATGCTCATACTCACACCTAGGGTCAATATGGAACAGCCAGTTAGCATAATATGCATGTCTTTGGACTGTGAGAGGAAACCAGAGTACCCAGAGGAAACCTACGCAAGCATGGGGAGAAATAGAAACGCTTGAGCCCGAGAATTGAACCCAGGACGTTCTAGCTGTGAGGCACACATGCTAACCACGAAGGTGCCCAGAAAGAAAACAGTTATGACAGAACTTGGAATATCTCGCATCCTCCCGGAGCTATATTTTATTACAGACAATGCACTTACTGCATATTATGGATACAGCAGTTAGGTAATATCTCTTCGAATGAGATGCTAATTACTTACAGGCTCATGCTAAATGAGAATAGGCTGTGTCTAATTACAGCTATTCCTAACAGTTAACAGCACAGCCCAGAGCAGATCCTTCTGCTAAATGATAGAGCTATTAAAATCAAAAGCAATCATGCATTTAATTGATTACTTGCCTGATTAACCATTCAATAGAAGGTAGGGACCACTTTCAATTGTGTTTGTGTGTGTGTTTATCTTGCTAAGAATCATAGTCTAGTATTTGCCGACGCCGTCCAAATTTTTAGAACGCACTTTATTCTCATTAAGGTACATTATCTCGAGGACAAACCACAAATCATCGTACTTCATGGTAGTTCAATGATAAGTAGAGCGCTGAACTCCTTTAGTTTCCACAGGGACATGGATGAGAGAAGTGTGTCTCATTGTGGCTGTGCTTGGCAGGCAGAGGCACTCAGCGATAGTCAAGGGCGTTTGTTATCACGGGAGACGAGATTGCAGCAGCACTCACACAAGGGATAAAAAAGGGAGAGGAATTGAGATCATCTAAAAGATCAGATGTTTTCCTGGTGTACCTTTTTTTCTTTTTAATACACTACAGTTCATGCTCCCTGGAAATATTAAACACACTCTTACACTCTTATTCTGGTTTTTGGACATCAGGCTAATACCCCTCCTGCTTAGAAATGCATTGGCAAATCGAGCGTTCATCTTGTCTCCTTGTGCTATATAACAAATGCGTCTCTTGGTAGATGTAAGCAGTGAGATATTGTCAGCGCAAGGATTTGCTCCTCATAATAACTCAACAAAGGCACATAAGCTGCTGCAAGGTTGCCATGAGGGACAAGGAGCACTCAGCGGCAATGAGAGTTGAGTAAAATAATGAAAAATGCAAGGAGAGTACAACTTTTGCGTCTGTAATTGGACAAAACACAGAATGAAATGCACTCGCAAAAATCAAAGGGCAATGCGTAAGCTCATTTTTCATGTAGACACAGATAATATGTAAATAATAGATCAGCCTGTTCTGTGCTTTGTGCTTTGTTTAATGTGCAACAAAACATGGCTAATATAGGTACAGCACAGGATGTGTGTGTGTGTGTGTGTGTGTGTGTGTGTGTGTGTGTGTGTGTGTGTGTGTGTGTGTGTGTGCAAAGAGATTTATGCTCACTGACAACAAGTCTTTATAAATAATGCACTGCCGACCATACACAATACACAGAGTTTTTATAAACACTGTAATGGTAAGATCATTGTACTATGGATGGTTCTTGTGCTTACTCAGTCATATCAGGTTTGTTTTCAGATGTAATTCGTTTGAAGGAATGTAGGTCAACAGATGAACTGTTATTTTAGAACCTGCAGATTTTCACACATATCTAGCAGGCGGGAGTCATAAGGACAGAAACTCCTTATTGATGAGACAGGACAGAGGAGAACGGCTCGTTCGAGCTGTTAAGTAAAGGTAACTTTAAGGGGCCTGTTCACTTCCCAGGTATATTAAATAAACATGAAATACAGTGTTATTGCTTCGAAGTAAAATTTAATCAGCCACAGTGTATAGATAATCTGCTTACTCTTGTACGCAACTGTCAATGACGCCTGCACTATAATATTAGTAAACGTCGCGCATCCGCCTCACTGCAAGAAGGTCCTGGGTTTGAGTGCCGGATTTGGGCATTTCTGTTTGGAGTTTGCATGTTCTCCCTTTGCTTGTGTGGGTTTCTTCAGTGTACTCAGGTTTCCTCCCACAGTCAAAAGGCATGCACAGTAGACTAATTGGCTGTTACAAATTGCCGCTAGGTGTGAGTGTGAGTGGTTTGCCCTGTCGAGCTGTTCGGGGTGTAAACCGCCTTCACCCAATGTCGGCTGAGATAGGCTCAGTCTCATCACAACCCTAGTAGTAGGAATAAGTGGTTTGGCAAATGAATGAGTGAGTAAGTGAAAACAAATGCCTTCTTCCGTTTCGTAACATTTGGTCTCGGACGGTTGCACTGCCATGTTATCACACGTGGCAGTCTGGACTGGACCTGGCAGTCTTGTTAGTGTTATTGTAAACTGACACAGAAAAAAAAATCAAGATGTAAAGCAGGTGAACAAGAAATACTAAGCTCATGAGCTGGGGAGATTTCGCCAGAAAAATTTTGAATTCAGCCACAATGAGCTATTTACTAGTTAAGCAATATCCTTAAACAAGCAACTGTGCTGATCAGAAGAGCATCTCAGAATACCCCACAGGTCTAAATGTGAGGCAGGCAGGTTACAGTAGCAAATGACTACATTAGGTTCCACTTACTCTGGTTAGCAAACACAAAGCAAACACAGGAAAACAACCTGGAGAGGATGACAGTCTAAGGCAAGATAACGTGGTGGAGGAAGGAGGGACAGGGCAGTGCAGGCTTAGTGGGTAAAGGCAGGAGGTCACAAAATTATAAAAAATTCTGTTGATTCATTTGAATTATTGAAAGGATACCTCAAATGTTTTTTGGTGCCTTAATATGTCCACATCAGCAATATGTTTAATTATCTAAATGAGTGATTCTCTATAACTAAAAACTGTAAGACACAAAGCAGAGTCTGTTAGCATATACATATATGGAAGGGGGCCTGTCCTAGGGTAGGGAGGTGGGTGGTGCTACATAGGGCACTATGCATGTGCACTATGCAATTTCTGCAGGACCTAAAGAACTCCATGTAGGTACTACAGTGCATACTGCATTCATCTAAGGCATGATGTGTTCAGTACTCATGCAACATATGCAACTGATTTTCTTTATGAATCTGGGTGTTGATCAGAAGGTTGGCGTTCAAACCTCAGTAACACCAAAGCTATCTTTGTTGGTCCCTTGACCAAGGCATTAAAGCTGGGGTTGGTAATCTGAAAAGCTAGAAAAATGTGAAATTAGCATCTCCTTGAACGCTCACTCCGACTACAGGTTTGTGCATAGTAAGGTCACACACGAGCAGGGAGACACGAGACCATTTGATTGGATATTTCCCAAAGTACCGCGAGGCAGTAATTGGTCGGTGGATTTACAAGATTTCAGTTGCCACAGATGACAGATTTTTTCACACCTTTTTCAGATCTCATGAATTATTGATTGCTGTTGGGGTATAAATACTATTTTCATCCAATATAACAGTATGTGTGATATTAAGATAAAATGTAAGTCGCTCTGGATAAGCATGTATGCCAAATCCCCTGCACGTGTGGATGCATGCATGCAAAAAAACAAAAAACAAAACCATTGCACCCCACACTGAGCAGTCCATTGCAGGGCCAACATATACACAACCATTTACAGCCACACTGACACCCAGGGAAAATGTGGAACCGCCAATTAGCTTAATATGCTTGTCTTTGGACTGTAGGAGGAAACCAGAATACCTGTCGGAGACCTACATGAGCACGGGGCACACATGCAAACTCCCACAGAAACGCCCTCACCAAGCCCGGGACTCGAATCTAGAACCTTCTTTCATTGAGGGGGACGTGCTTACCACTATTCCACCATGTTGCGCCTTATCATGTGATGCTAAAGTTAATTTTGACAAGAATATTACATTGACAAGAATATTACATTGACAAGAATATTACATTGACGAGAATATTACGGCTATCCAGTCAAGGCTGCTTCAACGCCAGCCCACACTGTTTTTTTTCTTTTCTTTTTTTTTCCTTTAATGTTACTGATGTTAAATTATAGCTTTTGGGCTCTCATAGGAAATGACTGGTCTCATATCGCCTCCTAATGTGGGTATTATTCTGCCATATGATGAAATAAAAAGACCCATTGAGGTCCTTATGGTTTTAAGGATTGGGGATCTCTTCTTTTTGGAAATTCCCCATGGTGGCGCAGGAATTTGTGCGCATTGCTTTACATGATAATCATAACAATATGAAGGCATTGTCTGCTTTCTGAGCTGAACTGATGTGAAGCTACAGCGTTACCTGTGCATGTGTGGAAAGCATTCCAGCTCTGTACATTTGGATAGATGCAGCAAATCAGCATAACCCAATAAATACATATATAATTAAATAATTCGGCCTTATAGTGCCTTATCAGAGCAGACCAGACAGCAAGCCAATTTAATCCAAATGAAGTGTCTCCCCTTTCATCATGTTGGGAAGCATCTAAAAGGCACAGAGCGGGGAAACTAAGCATCCCGAATAAACAGCCTCAGCCCATTTTCTGCCATGAGACTGTAACGTTCATGCATTATGAAAATATATTACAGCGTTTCTCATCATGGGATGTGCCAATGCTCTCATCCTGGCATGGGCTAGAGGAGTTAATTTTTAATGCAGTGTCATCAATGGCTGGTTCAAAGAAGGTTTAACAGTTTCTTTTTTGAAAGAGGGAGGGTCGGTTCTGTGACAGATTGAGATTAAATTTGCATGCGCATGAATGATGAAGCACGCGCTCGCTTCAAACACAATGCATGCCGTTAGAAAACTGGGGCTATTTTTAAATGGGCTTATAATAAGATAAACATGTAATATTTTACACTGCAGACTGCTGGTTTCTTTTGAAGAGCCAGGGAACATCTGTGCTGCTGCTTTTATGAATCTCTTACTGTCACATAAGGCTTGTGTTCAAAAAGATTTAAACCCCTACAATCAGTCAGTAGACCTAAAAATATCAAGTAAATCGTGTTGAAATATAAAAATGCATCAAAGGACAATATAATAAATAAATAACTATGAACAAAATCCTCGCCTTGGTTGTGACGTGACCAAGAGACACCATTCATTATTAATCTGTCCAGGATGGGAGAATTGATTTGGCATCAAAGAGCCGCTGAGAAATAAATAGATGTAATATATAACTCCCAGTATAACATCCACACAGCATGAATGCCAAAGCAAAAGGTGGCCAGAAGAGGATATCTTATAATGTACTAGGAAGGGAAAAAATGAAGAAAGAAAGAATGAAGTAGAGTAAGAAAAAGAAAAAGACAAAGAAAGAAAAGAAAGAAAGAAGGTAAGGAAGAAAGAAAAGAAGGAAAGAAAGAAAGAAAATGAAGTAATGAAGGAAAGAGAGAAAGAAAGAAAAAAGAAAAATAGAAAGGAGACAAAGAAAAGAAAGAAGTAGAGAAAGAAAGAAAAGAAAGAAAGAAGGAAAAGAAGGAGAGAAAGGAAAGAAAAGAAAAAAAGAAGGAGGGAAAGAAAGTAAGAAAGAAAAGAAAGAAGGAGATTGAGAAAAGACACACACACTCACAGATTCAGATTATTTTACATCTTGACATGGATTGGATCTTTAAATTCCTTTTCATGATGAAAATCTTTAAATATATATTTTTACCAGTGTTGTGCCCCATATGTTCCAGTACGTTACACCGAAAAGGCACTGGTAATAATTGGAAAGGTCAGCAGCAAACAGGAACAAAATTTAACCAATATGAACTTTGAGCGGAACGTTTCAACACAACGCTACGCTTCAACACAACGCTACGCTGAGCTTGGAACTGAGGCATGAGACTTTCTTAATAGGTAAATAATGGCAAAGCAAATGTTGGGAGATTTTAAAACCATTTCATGTGTGGGCTCCCGTGTGGCTCATCGACAAGGTGCATGACTGTTAAACTGGAGATCGCAGGTTTAAATTCAGGTTGATGCCGCAGCCATCTGTGACCAGCAGTCTATGGGAGCTAATTGGCTGTGCTCTCACAGGAGGGAGGGGTAGCATACCCTTCCCTGTCACTCACAGCAGTCCAAGCCAATCCATTGGTGTCTGTGATCTCATTCATACAAAAGGGGCGGATAGCACTTTCCCTCTGCATGTGTTAGGCCGACTCCAAATGTGTATGCGCAGCAGTATGTAAAGAGGCAGATGGCAGCATCACATGTCACGAATGGGGAATGTGCATTCTTAAGACCCTCCCTGTTTGGTGGTGGTCGTATGTGATAGGGAGGCAACACTTGACAGGTGGTTGTCACTCAATCACTCATTTGTCGAACCTCTTAATTCTATATGGGTTGTGGGAGACAATCTCAGCTGACATTAGGCAAAGGCAGATGAAAAGCTCGCCAGTCCATCTCAGGGCCAACACACACCCATTCCCGCTCACACTCACACCAAGGGTGTAGAATAAGCTTATATGTCAACATTTGATCTTAAATTAGGGCAGTACGGTGGCATAGTGGTTAGCAAGATCCTAGGTTCAAGTCCTGAGCTCAGCTTGCTCGTTTCTGTGAGCCTGCATGTACTCCCAGTACTTGCATGGGTTTCCTCCAGACACTCCAGTTTCCTTCCACAGTCCAAAAACATGCACATTAGACTAACTGAATATTCTCTACTGCCCGTATGTGTAAGTGTGAGTGGTTGTGAGTGTATTGGCCCTGCAATGGACTGAAGAGCTGTTCAGGCATTACCCCGTCTTTGCCCAGTGTCGGCTGAGATAGGCTCCAGGCTTTCCGTGACTTTAGTAGGATTAAGCGGTTCAGCAAATGCATGAATGAATGAATGTCTTGATGGCTTTTGATTATAATTCTGAAGCTAATACTTAACAGGATGTCGTGTTTCTTCATCGGAAGCTGTGCTTTTCGCCGAAGCATTACTTTTTGTTCCCTTGAATAATACCATGTAGATGATCTAGTTATTAAGCTGGCATTACTAGCCATTAGTGCTACTTCTTTTTAAGACTTTAGCCATACTGCCCTGTTGTTAAATGCATGCTATTGTTATTAAGCTAAAAGGTCTAACAGCCGATGCCAAAGCTAAAATTAAAGTTAACCATAATGTCGTGAATAATAACAATGAAAGAAGCGGCTAGCAAATGTAGAATAAATGACTGAGTTAGAATTTCATGCTGATTGTTACTTTATTTACAGCTCCATGCTGATATATAAGAACTTCAAACATCAGTGGCATGACAAGCTATATATTTAAAAAAGATTTGTCTTTATCAACTTTATGAGAGAGTGCAGTGATGAAATGAGTGACCACATTTGGCCACAATACAAATCCACTCACTCATTTGCCAAACCACTTAATCCTATTAGGGTCACAGAGAGGCTGGAGCCTGTCACGGCCGTCACAAAGCCACCAACAGCTCGCCAGACCACCACAGAGCAAATAAACATAACCATTCACACTCACACTCTCATCTAGGGGTAATTAATCTCATGTGCATGTCTTTGGACTGTGGGAGGAAACCAGAGTACCCAGAGGAAACCCACATAGAGAACATGTAAACTCCACACAGAAACACCCTCGCTGAGCCTGGGACTTGAATCCAGGAAGTCCTTGCTGTGAGGTGGACGTGCTAACCACTACACAACAGTGCCACCCAACACATTTCCACCATAACACATCCCAGCATGTTTTATTAACGTTATACTATTGTATAATATTTATATTATATTACAGGACAACACATCATATGTTTAAGAATCATTTATAGTTATATATAATGTTGTATAATGTCCACCAAACAAGTTCTTCCTTGTTATGGCAATGTATATACAGATTCCTATTTTAAGGCAAGATTCAGAAGTATCTTTTTTCTATTGGTTATCTTGGTGTAAAGATGTAGCTCAGGGTACCTGGTGGCTCAGAAGTCATGTGTTTGTGTGTGTGTTTTCCTTCCCCAGACTCTCAGAGACAGGATGGAACACTTGTTAGGGGAATTGGAGTCTTCTCTAGAGTTGTCTCCATTGGACAAAAACACAATTGACATTGTCAGGATTCACCGCTATCTTTTCCTGCTTATATCCAAACACACACACACACACACACACACACACACACACACACACACACACACACACACACACACACACACACAC
>JAOUQZ010000008.1:6503298-6521555 GCA_028564935.1 Neosilurus hyrtlii | reverse complement strand
AGTGAGAACCCATTGATAGTGGGGCTTGAACCCCTGACCTTGGGATCAGTAATCCAGCACCTTACCACCAGGCCACCGCTGCCCTACCTTAAATATCACTCGCTTAATAGATTGTTTACTTGAGCTGGACAACCTGGACCAACGAGTTCACGTCACTTTCGGAAAATACGTCTGCTAACCATTGGTTCATGCACCGCTAATAATCCACAGGATAAAATCACCCAATTTAGTGTTTTTTATGGTCATTTCTGTTAAACTAATCGTCTGTATCACTTAAGCGTATTACATACACACACATTTTGCTGTAAGGATGAATGATACTGGTACTCTTTAAACTTGTTGGCAAATGAGTGAGTAAGAGAAATGCAAGTCTAAAACTAGAAGTTACTAATATCTATAAACAGAATGAATTGTGTCAGTGAGTAATATGTACAGTATTATCAATATAATAAACAGTAGAATATAAATGTAAAATGCAAAATGCAAATGCATAACAGTGGATGTTGTTGCTATATGGGGGAGTTGTACAGTTTAATGGCCACAGGTAGGAATGATTTCCTGTGTCGTTCAGTGGTACATTTAGGTGGTGTCAGTCTCTCATTGAACGCGCTCCTGTGACTGATCAGCAGGTTATGAAGTGGGTGGGAGGTATCGTTCAGTATTGTCTTTATTTTGGACAACATTCGCCTCTCCAACACTACCGTCAGAGATTCCAGCTCCATCCCCACAACGATACTGGTCATGGAGATCAGTTTGTTCAGTTTGTTTGCATCTGCAACCCTCAGCCTGCTGCCCCAGCATGCAACAGCATAGAGGATGGCGCTGGCCACAACAGACTAATAAAACATTCTGAGCAGTGTCCGGCAGATATTAAACGACCTTAGCCGCCTCAAAAAATAGTGTGGTAGTGTTCTAAACCCAGCCCAGTTTATAGTCAATATTTACCCTAAAATATCTGTAATTTCCACATTGACGCCCTGGATGGAAACAGGGGCCACTGGTGTTTTGGATCTCCTAAAATCCACAATCAGTTCCTTGGTCTTGGTCACATTAAGCTGCAGATGATTGTGATCACACCATGTGATGAAGGAATCCTGAGGGACACTGGTACGTGGGGTCTTTGGTACAGGAATGAGGTGTAATGTAAGACTCCACAGAGCTTGGGAGCACAGGCTTTAAGGACACAGGGGCTCACCCAATCCATTCCTGCTGCCTTGCCTGTGTGGAGTCTTTTCAACTGTCTCAGAACCTGGTTATAGGTTAAGTTGATAGGCGGGGAAGGTTTTGTCAGTTCTTTCACAGGACGCAGAGGTGCAGTAAGGAGAGGGAGGGTGAAAGGTGGTGTGGCAGGGGGTTTCAGACTTGAAGGGGGCTGAGCAATCTGTTAAAAAACATATTCAGCTCCTTTGCCCTGTCCTCACCACCCTCAGTTCCTCTGCTGTTGAATGGCCTACAACCAGTGATGGTCTTTATACCACTCCACACCTCTCTCATGTTGTTATGTTGGAGTTTCCACTCCAGCCTTCTGCTCCTATTGATTTATTTATTTATTTGTTTGTTATAGGGTTAATTAGGCCATCCTCCTTTCCACTTACCGCTCGCAGTGCAGTTTCTGTCTGCCCAGACAATATGAAAGCCAGCAATGAATGTGTTGTCACCGGAAATATCCTGGTGCAGCCATGTCTACATGAAGCACATGAAACTACACTCCCGATATTTCCTCTGACTCCAGGCTAGCGCTGTCAGCTCATTGATCTTATTCACCAGTGACCCATTATAATAGACCAGAGACACGGCTTGTACTTTTTTCCCCCTGTAAGTCTCCGCTGTCTCGCCACCTCCCTCTTTCTACTCTTCTGTCCTCCACCTATGCATCCACAGGCTGTTTTTCTCCAGATTTCAGCTGGTAAGTCCGTGGGTCTAGCCGTTCATCCGGCTGGCTTCAGGGCAGTCAGCTGATCTATGGAGTAAACAAAGCACGTGTGTATTTGCTGCGCTGCGGTCCCAACTCTCCATGAGAGTAAAAGTTCCATAGCGATAAAACGTACAAAAACTCTCTCAACCCACATATTGAGAGGGCAGCTACTTAAGAACAATAAGATAATAAGGACAAGAAAAAAAGTAAAAGTAAGTAAAAAAGAGTTACGAAAGTACGGGAAGGGCAGGAACAACTGAAAAAGGCTGCACGCTGGTTAACGCATGCGCACCAAGACAAGCACTGCATCCATGAGGCGTACATGATTTACTGAATACTACCATAGATTTTCATGGAGATTAAAATGCACACGGAACAGTGTGTGCATCAGTTACGATGGCTACGTTTGCAGCATTTATGTTCAAGTTTCTTAGGCAAGTCCATATTTCCTCCACCTATACTCCCAAAATCCGACGGAATGGTCACAGTAATCCCAGTCCCAGTTCTCACATATCTCCAATAACAGAACAAAAACCCATGGGTAATGATGCAGGCTTGATTACAATAGTTATGGTTAAAACTGGTGGAAAAAGGCTGGTTTGTTAACAGGCAAAGAACCCCGAATGGGTCGAATCAAGAACCTGTTTTCTGTTGGTGGAAAAGTGGCATCAGTGTGATGAGTCACTCCAAATCAATAGAAAAACCAGTGAACATGCTGAACACATGCTTAAATGATTTTACAAACTTTATTAGCTCACTGATAACTCACAATTTAACTCAACATCCCCAGTGACATTTTTCTTGCTGGAAATGTCACATGAGTATGCATGTTTGGTAGAGCCTGTCAGAATAAATAACACTCTGGATTACTCTCTCATGTCTCACACTAATTCACTTTGCTACAGTGATTAGTGCACACTTTTTTTTTTTTACAATTTCCAAGCAGATACATTTTTTTAAAGCTATGAGTTAGCTATTACTTGATGATTCTCAGAAACCAGGGCTTACTGTTATATTGTCTGAAGCCATCTTCACCTAAATCTATCACTGCTCTGCCTAATAACATATGATTGTCCAGGACGGCACTTGGTACAGTTTATAAATCTCATCAGACCTCTGTGTGTGCATTTCAGCCTGTTGGTGTGCTACTGCTCTCAAGGTCAATGCGCCGTGGCAGTAGATTGTCCTTTTAATTCGGAAACTGTCCCATCGACTGTCTGTGCAGTAGAGATGTAACTACTATAAACAGTAGTTCATACAGCAATAAGATGAGACAAAGAGCATGTGTCATCATCGTCATCATCTTCTGCTTCTTCCGGGTCGGGTCGCGGGGGCAGCAGCCTAAGCAGTGAGGTCCAGACGTCCCTCTCCCCAGCCACTTGCTCCAGCTCTTCCGGGGGGACGCCGAGGCGTTCCCAGACCAGTTGAGAGACGTAGTCCCTCGAGCATGTGTATTATCATGAATGTGTGATACGGTGCAATCAATACAGCATCATTAGTAACGGGCTTCTAGGCTTAGTGTGAATGATTGTATGTGTATTGGCTCTGCAATGGCCTGGTGAGCTGTTCAGGGTGTACCCTGCCTTCACCCAGAGTTGGCTGAGATAGGCGCCAGCCTCCCCGCGACACTATTTAGGATTAAGCGGCTTTGAAAATGAATATAAGGTTGGCCGACAAAGTAAATATTTTAATAATATTGTAGAAAGTACAAATAAATAATATACTGTAGCTTACGTGATGTAATGGTCCGAGTCTAAATTCATACAGCACTCGTATTTCTATTTTTTCCTCAGAGTTTTCCAGCACATAGTGGTATGTTCATACTTGATGAACTAAATTCAGCAGGCATTTGCCATTTTCTGTTTTAAGCTGCAAGTGTATAATGAAACCAAAATGTTGGCTGCCTTTTATTTAAGTATTAAATAAAAATAGAGCTCTTCCCTTCCTGTCATGCAGTGCACAATGGGAAAGATCACATAGGTACTGGAGTGAAGCTTCTTTAAGAAGTATTTTTATCCAGCCTACGCACAGAGGCATTCGCACAACGCCTCCCATCCGTCAGCTTACAGTCCCACGGGCCCCTAAATATATTCCTGCCTAATGCTCTTAATTATGTTCTGCTGATAAAAAAGGATGATTTACTCCGACTCAGTGACCAAAGCAACGTTGAAATAAACTTCGAACCTCATGATGGGGGATACCTTCATCACGAAAAAATCAAGAAAGAACACAAGCTCAATGACAAGCACTTTGCTGACATTCAGCTGGCAGCAGGTGCAGGCAGATGAATCATTTTTCTCTCGTTTCACACATCCCTCCTTTCTGTCCCTACACTGAAACAGACATATACGGAGGTAAACTTGAGTGCAAAGAGACACGGGTGCACTCAAGAGCAAAAAGGCATGAAGACAATCCCACAAGGGGAAATGCAGCCAGGTGCAGCACTATAATATAGAAAGGGGTGGCTCGAGATGATGCCTTCGTCTCCCTTCTTGAATAAATCATTCTCCGCATCTTGCGTTTTGTCAGGGTGACTGTCAGGTACCACCATGATGGAGAGAGTTTTAGCGGTGTTCAACAGACGTGAGGGAAGAGTGACAAAGGCGAAGCAACACACGCTTAAAAATAAATAAATAAATAAAATAGAGCGGTTTGTGGTTTCAGAATGCAAATCCAAACTTCCAACATCAGCTGCAGTGGGCTGACAGTTCACACTTCACCAAACCTCTGACAAAATAATCTCAGACAGATGCCAAATCCCACATGAATTCCTTTTGGCCTGATATATAAAGGAAATTGTGGATAGACGTCACTGTTAGATGGTGTTCGAATAGAATATTCAGAATTGGGTAAATACAGTTAGAAAAAAAAGATAAAGCATGAAGCAGCTGCATATTGTCCAGAAAACAACTCATCTCTCTCTCTCTCTCTCTCTCTCTCTCTCTCTCTCTCTCTCTCTCTCTCTCTTTTGCATTATGTAATCGTTTATTTATTTATTTATTTACATTTTGAAAACATAAAAATAATTTAAAAATAAACAACTCATCTCTAACATGCCTGCATTCATTCATCGATTCATTTGCAGAAGCCCTTAATCCTATTAGGGTCGCGAGGAGGCTGAAGCCTATCTTAGCCGACTTTGGGCGAAGGCGGGGTACATCCTGAACAGCTTGCCAATCCATAACAGGGCTAACACACAACCGTTTACTCACACTTCCCCACAGGGGCAATTATGAACAGCCAATTTACCTAATGTGCCTGTTTTTGGACTGTGTAAAACACAAGCACAGGAAGAACATGCAAACTTCATAAAGAAACACCTAGGACTCGATCCCAGGACCTTCTTGCACTGAGGTGGACATGCTAACCACTACGCCACTCTGCCGACCATTTCTAACATCTATTTCTTTAATATTGTAACAGGATACACACATCTATGATTGCATTCAACAGCATGGTCAAAAATGTTGATAATTTCTCATAACAACACAGTCCTGATATCAGCTCCATAATTCCCATCACAGATTTATAGAAATATGTTGCTTCTAAGAAGGGTAATGTTTCTATGGTAACAGCTCATTACCAGGAAAGCAACCTATATAAACAATCTAAGACTAATAATAAACAGATCAAAATGTGCTGCTCTTTGTGGAGGAGACCTTTGGTTTACATTCATGCAGGGATTCTCTAGTGTCAACATTACAATCAATTTTCCACCAAAGGGACAGTGTAAAGAAAAGACGCTGCGGTTTCTAGTTTTATGTATTATGGTGTGCTGGGTGTTTTTTCTTCACTTTTGTGTTAAAAAAACAGGAAAAGAGGGAACAAGGGGTTATTGCAACAGATAAATAAATAAATAAAGCGTACATACTAAAAAGAAAAGTCTTAGGTCGCGGGTGGCACGGTGGCATAGTGGTAAGCACGAAGGTCCTGAGCTGCAGTCACAGGCGTTTGCATGTTCTCCCCGTGCTTAAATGGGTTTCCTCTGGTTACACCGGTTTCCTCCACCAGTCCAAAGGCATGCACATTAGGCTAACTGAATGTTCCAAATTGACTGCAGGCATGGATGTTATTGTGAATGATTGTGTGTGTGTGTGTGTGTGTCTGTGTGTGTGTGTGTGTGTGTGTGTGTGTGTGTGTGTGTGTGTGTGTGTGTGTGTGTTCAAAATATATAATCTATCACTTCCTCTCCCTCTACTACACACATATACTGTAACCACTCACTGACACACTGTTTTAAAGGATGTCCTTGAAGAGTCAAGTAAGCAGCAGGAGCACACACACACACAGACACCCACACACACACACACACACACACACACAGACATTGTTTTCAGACATCATGATTTACAAACACACTGTTTCTTAGCCTTACTGGTAGAGCAGCATCTTTAACCTTCTAAATCATGATGATGGCTTTCAGAAAAACGCAGAGGGTTATTACGTAAGCGCTTAGATATGTGAGTACTTAGAGTCTTACGTAAGAAATTCTGTGGAGAAAAAATGTTGTAAAGATATCTTTTTGCCAATTTCCAATATTTGTGCGAAGCTGGCAACAAATAAAAACACTGCTTGTATTTTAGTAGCGTAGCTGAGGCTGAAAAATCTTTAAAATAACACAGATTTTAACACAGAACAAAAAAAAAAGTTTATTAATCATATGTAATATGCAAATTTTGCATTGTATCCAAAGCAAGTTATTACTAATTTGTTCAGAATGTGTTTAAATACGGAATAACAGGCAAAACAACCTTCTCAACACCCACTAATTTACCGAACTGCTTATCCCTACTGGGGTAGGATGTAGGCAGGTAAAGTGTTGGGCTTTTACACCTGACCCTACTGGCTCATCAGGCCGGAGGTATTGTAACAGTCAGAAAACAGTTGTAACACTGGTGTACAGCACAAGGTGGCGCTTCTTTCTTTTGCACTGTGTTACACTGCAGTAGTGTGCCTCTCTTAATATGTTACACATCCGGTCTCCAGTCTTTTTTACGTTTTCCTCATTACGAGTCCATGCAGGATGTAATTCGCCTGTTCTATTGTTTATGTGCGTATGAACAGTGTCTGTGGCGCCGTAAGACCTGGTTGTATGATTGTCAGCCTCTTTTTTACAAAATAAAGTACAGTGTACAAATCTCTCCATTTTGTCCGTCGCCTATTTCTGATGCTCCGGAGATCTGCTAACGGCTGCTACGGCTAGGCCTCATCATCTGCACCCTCGTTACATTATCCCCAGTTTCCTTAGCGTGAAGCAACTTCAAGTTTAACTCCTCCTGGATGGGACGCTAGCCCATCGTATATTACCTTCCCAGTATTTTTACCCATTTATACTGCTGGGTGGACAGAGGTACACTTATGGTTAATACCTTGCCTAGGGCTCTTAGGACAGGCTTCAAATAGGGATTCAAGCCTACAACCTCTTGATCATAAGCCCAGCACCATAATCACTACATCACCGGTGTTCTGGGGTAGGAGGCTGCAGCCTGTCTCAGTTGACACTGGGGTGACGGGAGGGTTCACCATGAAGAGCTCGCAAGACCATCGCAGGACAGCACACACATTACTATTCACAGTGACAGTCACAACAGGAAGCAATTTGGAACAGCCACTTAGCCTACCGTGCATGTCTTTGGACTGTGGGAGGAAACCAGAGTACCCGAAGAAAACCCATGCAAGCATGGGGAGAACATGCAAACGCCACGCTGAAACGCCCCGGGCCCATCTTGCTGTGCGTTGCACGTGCTAACCACTATGCCACCATGCCAACCCTGCTAATCATTATTATTTGGTAAACCATACAGCTTAACTGTTGCCAAAATATCAAACGAAATGCAAAAATGTGTTATTTTTAAACTGCTTATACCGTGATCCTGTCGTTAGTGAGCTAGACCCAATCCTAGCTGTCTTTGGCCAAGAGGCAGGGTACAGTACGAACAGGTGGCCACTCAGTCACCGGGCTAACAGAGAGAGACCGTCAGCCATTCACACTCACGTTCACACAATGGGCAATTTAAAGCCAAGTTACACTTCTGCATCCACTGTAAGAAAACAAACAAATGTAACTACACCTCACTGTGATGCAGACGGCAACAACTATGATTGGTTCGCTCGACAGCATCACAAGATTAGGGCAAGATTAGGGTTGGAGCCAAAGTCTTCAGGGAAGCAGATTTCCAGGAACAGGGTTAGAATCTACTGTCCTCGAGGAGGTGCTTATTTATGCTGTATATCTCAGGTATAAATGCTTCACCTTGTGGAAGTGTTGATGCCGTAGATTTGACGCAAATGTACGAATCGTCCTTGAGTGTTGCCAGTTTATCTAATCTGCATGTCTTTGGATTGTGGGGGCAAACCCATGCAGGCATTAGGAGAACAGACAAATGACACACTGAAAGGCCCCGACTGACCATTAGGTTCAAACACATACGCTTCTTTTTATCATTTCTTCTTCTTCTTCTTTCTATCATGACATTTCACTCATTCATCACTCATTTTCCAAACCACTAAATCCTAATACAGTCGCGACAAGGCTGGCGCCCATCATAGCAGATACTGGGCGAAGGCGGGGTACACCCTGAACAGCTCACCAGACAATCACAGGGACAACACAACTTCACAACCATTCCCACTCACAATTTGGAACAACCAATTTGCCTACAGTGCATGTCTTTGGACTGAAGGGGAAAAAAAACAAAGCACCCGGAGGAAACCCATGCAAGCACGGGGAGAACATTATCTTTGACAGGTGGGATAAAAATAAACAATGAACAGAAGTACAAAAAAAAGGGATGTTACCGAAATATATATACTGTCCTCTTTCATCTCATGAGCTATCTGGTTGCCCACTCCTGCCTGCATGAAAGTGAAAACTGCTCCAGAGATGATTATTTTTTAGTCCCAATGCACACCTCTTACTTGCACATCACCGTCGTGTTGTTCTTTCCATCTCAATACTGCCAGAGGCGGCTTTACTTTCTTCATATCTTTCCCTGACGTATACGTCAGCACACGGCATAACAAATACTCGAACAATGGTTTCATTATTTCTGAGCGTAGTGGTCGTGTTCCAATAGTAAACAGTTTATTTAAATACCTGCATTCTACAGTAAACGTGAGTTTGATGTTCAATGAGTTTGTGAGTATAATTCAAATAAATTACAATCACATTACTCACTCTCTCACTCACTCGCTCACTCACTTGCCAAACGGCTTAATCCTACTTGGGTCGCATAAAGAATGAAGCCTATCTCAGCCGACACTGGGAGAAGGCAGGGTACACCCTGACCAGTTCGTCCGAACTCCCATCGCAGAGCCAACACACAATAATTTACACTCACAGCTAGGGGCAATTAGAAGCAGCCAATTAGCCTAATGTGCATGTCCTTGGACGGTGGGAGGAAACCAGAGTACCCAGAGGAAACCCACTCAAGCACTAGAAGAACACGCAAACTACACACATAAACGCCAAAGCCCGGGAATCCAACCCAGCATCTTTTATCTGTGAGGCTGACCTGCTAGTATCCTTTATTAGGGTTGCAGGGGGCCTGGAGTCAACCCCAACCAACTCCGGGCTAAGGTGGGGTACCTCCTGAACACCTCCCCGGCTCATCTCAGGGCCAACACAGACACACTACTACCACCCACACCAAAGAGTATCCTGCATGTGCTGTTATTAAGTTATAAGTTCATTTATTTATTTGCCGAACAGCATTATCCTACTAGGATCAGGGAGAGGCTCAGCTGCCTGTGGGCGATGGTGGGGTATACCCTGAACAGATTGCCAGTCCACTGCAGGGCCAACAGACACACAACCATTTACACTCAACTCATACATGGGCAATGAAGAATATCCTGTATGTTGTTAACTAGCTACTTTAATTAGCTTCTTCAATGATGTACACAGCCAAATAAATCTTGAAGTATTAGGATGTTGGCCTGGTGTTAGGGATCTAAAGGTGCTTGGCCTGATGTTAGCAATCTAATATCACATTAAAGGTGTGACAGAAAAGCGAGAGACGCAAATTGAATTTTTTGCGACTTCCAGCGAATTTTGAAATTCGTGTCCAGATGTTTTGCAACTCCACATACAAGCGAATATTTTGCAGCCTAAATACATGTACTGTGCAAAGGTTGAAAGTCGAGTGACAATTTGCGACTGATTTGTGAGTAATTTGTGATTGGTTTGGTGAAAAAAAAGCGACTCTCCTGTTGTAAATCAGTCGCATTTTTTTGGCTTTTGTTCTCAAACCATTTACTCTTTACTCACACATTATTAACGTGAACAAAATGCGAATAAAATATGAATGATGGCGAAATTCACAGAATATGGCAGCTGCCAGCAAGTGTCAAACTTTTTAAACTTGTCTCTTTTCCTTGCGAACGAAAAACGAGTACTTTACAAGGTTCTCACGACATGGTTGGACTGTTTGAGAAAAGTTTGAGATGAATTACACCCACCTGGATATTGGTGCAAACATAAAATGATAAAATCTAAAATGTAAACAGTGGTTAGTACGTGTGGTTAAATGCCTTTATATCCCCCCAAAACACACACACACTCTTAAATGGTGTCCTTATGTTCAGATTGACACTTAATTTGCTTCAGTCTCACTGATGAAAACACTTCATCTGCATTCTCAACGATGGCAACATGGTTGTGGATTCCTAATGACTGCGAGAAAGCAGTGCGGTCAGCACAAATACTTGTATTCAGACAAATCATGTAATAATTGTGATAGGCCAAGTGCACACTAGGAATGCTGATTATCCCTTCGCTCTTGTTTGCCCACTGTATGCTAACCCATGCATGGTGGTTAAGCAGAGTGGAGGCTACTTTGCTGAACTGTGAATAATACACATCATTATTTGTCATATGGAACCACCAGGGTGGGAATCCCTAATGTGTGTCAGTTTCCATACTGCAAACTCATTCACACAGACAACACCACTCCATTCATGACAGCCAATTATATGGTTGGTGAATCATCAGGACCCTCTAGAGAAATATATAATATATCTATTTATCATTTTATTATATTCTATATATTTTATGTATATATTATATGCTGTGAGAGAATAGATGATAAGAATATTTTAAAGCATGCTTGCTCAAGCAAACAGACGTCTTTACAGTTGTCTGTAATCACCTTCATGGTATAAAACACATACTGTATCCTAACTTCAAGGTGACTTTGCCAAAATAGGCAAACACTGCCATCTGAAAAAAAATCCAATATGGCGGGAATGAATATGATGTGTTTCTTGAGCTTGGATAATCAAAGAATCAGAGGAAAGTGGAACTATACGTGTACAACATTGTTATTTTTACTGTAAATATATATTACATATGAAAAGTCTCTTTGCAAAAACAGATATATCCAATTGTTTACATTATGAGAAAAAAAATTAAGTAGCTTTACAAAAAAAACCTAAACAAACAAACAAAAAATAAAACCTTTTTCCGGTAGCTTTCAAATCCTTATATAGCTACTAAAAAGTACATACATTATATATATATATATATATGTATGTATATGTATGTATGTATGTGTATATATATATATATATATAGATATATATATATATATAGTTGTTTTTCTCATAATTAAAACAATTGGCCGTATCTGTTTCTTGTAAACAAACTCTTCAAATACTGTTCAAAATAAGAACAAAAATGCTGGCTGTCGACTGGATAAGTTCTTGACTGTTGTCCACATTTTAAACTGGTTATGCATAATTAAATATCATTAATATCATATTTACTCTCTACATACACCTACAAAAGCAAATATCATGCTAATACTACAAACTGTTAACCAGAGATTATTATTACTAGTTTATAATTACCAAATGATAACAACTGATTATCATATTCCAGCATACGCATTATTTGTTTTTATTTCTTGTGTATTCTGTTTCCTGATTAATCTATACTATCAAGATTTGATATTCTAATCATCATGATGACTCAGTTATTAAGTAAATGCATACTCAGGTCATATGGTGAAATTTAGAGAACGTATTCACCACTTACTCCGGAAAAGAGTTGGAAGCACTTCGAGTAATTGACATAACAGCTTCTCCCTGTTATTTATTTATTTACTTACTCACTCATTCACTTTATTTATTTACACAAAATGTAAGGGAAGATTAACTTATTTCGAACACTGTTTAGTCCACTGTGGAAGTATAAGAAACAAACAAGTAAACGAGCAAAAAAATAAACAGGTAGTAGAAGAAATATAAGAAAGGAGAAACCTACAGCCCCTAATAATAAGAAGAAGAAGAAAAAGAAGAAGAAGAAGAAAAAGAAAAAGGAGAAGAAAAAGAAGAAGAGAACTCAGAGAGCACAAAGCGCAGCCAAGACACAACATCCCAAAGTACACAACATCCCGTGCTGGGCCTGGTGTAATACCACACACCGAAAAGCCCAACCTCTGGTAGAAATTTCATGAAAATCCCACATAACTTGTGTAATCCTGCTAACAAACACACAAACAACCTAACTAAAGTTAAAACATAACCTCCTGGAAGAAGGTAATAATAATACCAGCATGTCAGTAGGAGGAACCAAAACATAGACACAACTCTTAAGCCTCGTTCACACAGAAGGCGGCAAGCAACCTGCAAAGTAAATGATTGCGCGTGATGTGCATGATGAGAGATGAAATTTTCTTGTGTGGCACAAAGTGGGCGGCCGCGGAGCTCCACTGAGCTGAACTTTCATGCAACATGAGTCGTGATTAGCCAATCAGAGCTTAAAGATACTGTTGATTGACAGATACCTTCATACACAGAGTCTGCCATAATGTTTCCGTTTGAAAACTATAAACCAATTCAAGTTTAAATGTCGCGCTGACATCGACATGGAAGTGGAGCTTATTATAGCCGTGTGTAAATACCCTGTGCTTAATGACTGCACACAGAAATTTTATACGGATAATAACCTGATATACGTGAGGCCCGGGTCCACCTTGTTGGAATGATTGGCATTTCCTGTGAGTTCATATTTATGTAACACGTGAGCGAGTTACCTAGGCAGTGAGAGCTGAGAGGTGAAGCGATTGTTGCGTGTCGATTCCTGTGTGAACACGGCTTTAGTTGAGACTTTCGTTTTCATTGTTAAAACAAACACAAAATTGTATTATTAAAATGCAGTAAGAACATAAGATGGTCTAACATTCTGTCACACCAGCAGCAAGAAATTTGTTATTTTAATAATAAAATAATATAAAAATGAAGAAACAATTAAAAACATTAATTTATTGTGACAGCCACTCTTTCAATGAGTCCCTGTCAAAACAAATCATGCAATTAATCAAACAATCGGACAGATTTGCATTTTATACGGGGTTGTTCATTTCACACATACACTGCTGCTTCAAAGAAACAAGAGAGGTGCCTTAATCAAAGGACAGTTGGATGCTGAATTTTACCATATGGTCTTTCTGCATATTAAATTGAACAATAAAGTAAAATCATTACTTTCAGAATCTAACTGATTGTGCTGGCAGCAACAGCCCAATTACCGTCTGCTTGTGATTGAAATGGTGTAGGAGGGCTGAGAAAACAAACGGCTCAACAAATGCACGGCCAAGGCTTTCGTGTCCTTCTGTTCCATTATCAACACTGATCTCTGCTTGTTTTCTCTTTCCCTCTGTATTTACGCCGGTTTTAAAGCCTCTACCTGTCAGAATTTAATGGGTGCTCCGTAAGAACAATTTTTCTCTTCGGACTGACTAAGAAATGAATAAGTCATCACTCCCTCACTAACTCACTCATTTGCTGAAACGGTTAATCTTATTGGGGTCACGGGGTGGCTGCTGACTATCTCAGCTGACACTGGGCGTAGGCGGGGTACGCCCTGAACAGCTCACCAGACAGAGTTACACACACAACCATTCACACTTACATTCACATCGAGGGTCAATTTGGAACAGCCAGTTAACCTAATGTTTTTGGACTGTGGGAGGAAACCAGAGTACCCGGAGGAAACCCATGTACACACTGGAAGAACATGCAAACTCCACACCAGCCCGGGACACCAACCCAGGACCGTCTTACTGTGAGGCAGATGTGCTAACCACTATGCCACCTTGTGGCGCAAATACTTTCTTATGTGTACATGCTAAGTCCGTCAGTAAATAGACCAACTGACTGTACGAAAAATGAGTAATTGTATACCCATATTTCTATTTCTTCTCACCACATACACATGTTGCCTTGTTTGTGACTTGCTGGATTTCCCTCCATCCTCCAACAGGCTCTCCTTTAACGCTTCGATGGTCTTGCAGGCCTGTGTTTCCTTGCCTGTAAGTACAGTTAACACATTTGAGCAGTCCGCCTCAATATAACGCCGCTGTCCACTATCGAACTAAGTCACACTGCTGTGCTTTCTTGACGCCTCCACTCCGCCTACAGGCAACTACCATGACATGACACTGTACAGGCAGCATCTCTTCTTTATGGGAATTAGCTGCTAACAGGTCATTACTATTCTACAACCGGTAAAAAATTCACCCCTCCCAGTCTCACGAGATCTCAGATCATCTCAGGAAAACATTCTGTCCTAAAATCGTCTGTTCCTCAAGACATTGTGGTATAGCTTACCTGGGTGATTCTCACCATGCTTTACCGTAGCTATAACTGAAGATCTGAAAATCACCGGATAACAGCCCTGATTACATACCATTCACAACGGGATCCCAAAAAAGAAGCTTCTAGGGGTGGTATTTATATCAAATACTACGTCACACAGGCCCTTTGTGTACTTGCTGAAGGTCTCAGCAAGCATATCTAGTACAGCTAAAAGAGCAGCCAAGAACCTATCTTGGGAGGCTGTCATGCATTGTGACCTTTCATTCTTTCTGATGATTAAGACTGAAAAGCAGATCAGCGCCATGCATCACTTGATCTTTTACTGTCAGGAAAAATCATACAAACAAACAAAAAATATCAGATGAAAAACTATATTTTATCTTCATGCAATTCTCGGATGAAATAAATGAACATTGCAAGAGATGTCAGCTCAATCACCTGACACATGACCAGATTTTACATGGCTGGTGCGCACTATCAGATGTCTGCACGCTACAAATACAGAGATGGCGTGATTTAGCCCATCTGTTGGCCGCGGTTTTCAGTGTTTCCAGTGATGAATCCAAAGTGGACACCCACTCAGCACATATGCTCCCCTGCTTTCAACATTCTCTAAGGAATCTGAAAGGTTTTAATAGGGGGAGGCTGTCATTTCCCAAAAAATAACAATATTACAGTCATAAAAAAGGGAAAGTAATAATTATCTCTAGTATTTCTTCCTAACCTTCCCTCACAGACAACGAAAATCTTACAAACACCCTTCTGAATGCTATATATCTTATTGGAAGGTACTGGGTTTGAGTCCCAGGTGTGGGCGTTTCTGTGTGGAGTTTGCAGGTTCTCCCCATGCCATGTCCACCCAGGTTTCCTCTGTGTACTCCGGTTTTCTCCGACAGTCCAAAGACATGCACATTAAGCTAACTCACTATTATAAACTGCCCCTAGCTGTGAATGTAATTGGCTTTTATGGCTGCACTGGTTTGCCAAGCTGTTTTTGGAGTACCCTGCCTTCAGCCAGTGTAGGCTAAGATAGGCTCCGGCTTCCCACGACCCCTAGTAGGATTAAGCCCTTATTGGACCTTATTAGCTAATCTACTCCTTTACTCCTGGGATATCAGCTCATATCCTATGACTTGAAAAATTAGCACAGGAAAAAAGTTTTCATATGGAAGTCATATAATTTTGGGTTGTGGATCATGACGAACAACAAAAGGTCCTGGTATATTTAAGTTTCCAGTAGCGAAAGACCCAGAGCATCAGAAGCGGCTAAGCAAGATCACTAGGAACTGTATAAAGAATTCTGTTTCAGTGGTTGAGAGACAACAACAGGGTGTGTACTTATGAGAATCACTTCAAACCTGATGACACAGAGATATGTAGATTCAAGCTTAAACATGCGCGCGTGTGTGTGTGTGTGTGTGTGTGTTTGTATACGGCTTCAGATGGGTAGCATGCAGAGAATAATTGGGATTAAAATATAAATCTAATCCAAAATAATCAAAATAATATCTGCAGCTAATAAGAGGTCTGCGCTGATGTTGCCATAACTATTATCACATATCTGTCAGGGTCGTGGGGAAAGCTTGGTGCGAGGCAGTGTACACCCTGTGTAGATTAGCATGGTACCTAGCAGCAGGACAACAACGTCATGCGGCCGTATCCCAAATAAACTGTTGTGATGAAGGGAAATAAATTGATTTGTGACACAACAAAATAAACATAATAGAACATATTATGAAATGATAGATATTTATATGCCTATAATTCGTTCGTAACAGATTTTTAGACAGAAATCGGAATGATATACCTTCACACTTAGATCTCTAACTGTATTTACCAACAAAGCTTTACCTTTAAAAGTTGCTAAAATTGCTTTGAAATCATCCCCAAATATGTCAAGGTTGTGACTGCAGTCCGTCATCTTGGTATCATGTATGGAGTACATGATCAGGTGACTAGTACTTTCAACGTCAGAAACCAGCTATTGTTAAACACCCTAAAGGTTTGCTGGATTCCCTAATCAGTCTCCATCTATAATCTATAATGTAACTTATAGAATAAATTTAAAAGTCTACAGAAACATTCTGTCTGCCAATTTACAAAAATATGCATCCAATTGAATTTGGCAGCAAGACAATAATTCAACACACTGCCAACCCAACATAGGACATATATTTTAGAGAGGTAAACCCAATAACCAGACTTTAACCCCACTAATCATGTTTTTCACCTTCTGAGGGCGACTGAAGACGGAACATTCCATCAAAATCAAATTGTGACTATTTTTTTACCAAACAGAAATGAGATGCCATAAAGTCAAGCGCTGATTTTAAATCCCAAACATTCCAGCTCAAACTATTTGCTCATTTCCAGCAGTAGTCCCATTCTGCGGTAACCCCTGGTGGCTATGCGTCTTTTCACAGTGGTACAGTGAACCTGTTAGTGTAAAAAGGGTCCATTCGTCTTTTTTTTTTTTTTGTTAATCATAATGATCATTTGCTACACACTTTCATACATTGCGTTCTGATCCATTTGTGCACTTCAAAAAAGCTCCCTTCTACCTGCTTCCTGTGCATGGAGTGTCAGCCACAGGCTGAATTTAAGTAACAATTCAGTAAGAAATAACATGCTTTTGAATTTGTTTTTGGCGAATAGCAATCGTCTTGACTCAAAGAGAACGAGGCAGAAAATTCTCAAAATAAGTTTCTCAGAAAAGTAAGATTCACACTGGGTTACACCAAACACCATCAACACACGATCAGATTTTTTAAATAACTGATAAAACAGGAACCGTGAAGGCAACGTACACTCTCAATAAACAACATGAACAGGGACACCTGTACATCCGAGCAGAACCTGATATCTTCATCTGATATCAGAAACTGCTGATTTCCTGGAGCTTTACACATACTGCTAGAATGTAGTCCAGAGTTTACACGAAATATTTATTTATATAAACACTTATTAGGGTAGAAATGGATGCTTGATGAGAGAGTTTAGAGAGAATATCCAGACTAGTTTGCGCTGATAGAAAGGCGGCAGTTACACAAATAACACTCTTTATAGTCACGGTGAGGAGGGAAGCGTCTCAGAACATGCAACATGTTGAACTATGGGCTGCAGCAGCAGAATGTAAGGGTGGGCCTGTAGATACAAACGACAGTAAGGAACTATTTGTGCTTTAACTTAATAAAGATGGTTGGACCCTTGACATTGGAGGGATGCTGCTGTTGCTATGGAGAGAATGTCGATATTCTCTAAAATCACTGATGCTTTTCCAGAATATTACATTATATAATTTCCAGAAAATTACATTATACAATTATATCTTTTACAACAAATTACAAAATAAAAGCCTCTTCTTAAAGCTGTTTCGGGTATATTTTGTGTGTGTGTGCGTGCATGCGTGTGTGTGTGTGTGTGTGTGTGTGTGTGTGTGTGTGTGTGTGTGTGTGTGTGTGTGTGTGTTTGGAGGGGAAGCTAATTTTAAGACAGGGACTTCTAGCCCATTTAGCCTCTAATTTTGCCTGATCATGAAAGATCTGTATTTGTGAATCACAAGCTGTATTATATGAGATTGTATTCTATTTAACTGCAACCATTGAAATCACATAGGGTACATTACCTATTATTCTGCTTCATGATTCAAGGAGGTCGGTGATACAGTCTCTCTCTCACACACACACACACACACACACACACACACACACACACACACACACACACACACACACACACACAC
>JAOUQZ010000008.1:6446208-6457723 GCA_028564935.1 Neosilurus hyrtlii | reverse complement strand
TATCTATCTATCTATCTATCTATCTATCTATCTATCTATCTATCTATCTATCTATTTATCTATCTATCTATCTATGTGTCTATCTATCTATCTATCTATCTATCTATCTATCTATCTGTTTATCTCCCTACCTACCTGTCTGTCTGTGTATCGATCACATTCATACAACAAAACACACAACTTCTAGAATTTGCCCAATTTCCTGTTATGGACCTGATGTATTTTTGTTATGCAATACATGTGCTTCTGAAAACATCTCTGGTTGGAAAAGATTATAAGCTCAAGTGAATCATCAGAGAAAAAACAAAGAAAATTAAAGAAAAAAGAAAATTGAATTGAATGTCATTCTATTTGGATATTTTTATCTTGTTTCACCCAAACCCAGTGTGTAGGGTTTGTAGAAGAACTGTAAATTATTTATCAAATTTGTTTTTACTATATAAAGCTGCTTTTAGACAATATCAATTGTATAATGCGCCATACAAATAAAACTGACCTGAACTGAACTTAATACAACACCAGCTTTGGGTTCTACATTAAATTGAGCTAAGACTAAAAAAAGTCAGATGAGGTGGGTTTGGGTATTTGATTAGAATGCCCCCTGGTCACCTCCTTTAGAGGGGTTCTGGGCATGTTCGACTGGTAGACCCAGAACTCACTGGAGGCTTTATAGTATATTCCCATCTAGCCTGGGAATGCCTTGGGATCCTGCAGGAGAACTAGTGTATTGCTGGGGAGAGGGTTTTCGTGTTTCCTAGACGTGTTGCATCCTTGCCCCAACCTCAGATAAGTGGAAGAAAATGGATGGATGGATCAGATAACAGAAGAAAATCCACATACAGAGACTGACTACATTCACCAATATCTAAAAAGTGCTTAAGCATTAGTCTGCGCTGTCAATATAATGTCAATATTCAAGTGATTTGGTTCTTAATAAATGTTCCATCCCAATGATCAGTTATAAAACACAGCTTTTCCACCTGCAATGCCATCAATATGACGAGTATATACAGAGTGTGATGGTCAAAACGTTTAAGAACACCTACTTCACCACCACATGTGTAGTCGTACATACACTATATGGAGAAACGTTTACGGGCACTTGAACATCAGACCCATATGTAGCTTCATACCAAAGTTGGTGCCAGAAAGTTGAAAGCACACAATTGTCCAAAATGTCTGGGTGTTCTGTTGGGTTACAATTTCCCTTCACTAGACCTAAGAGACTCAAACCTGTCACTGCATGGCACTCCCCCAGAGCACACAGTGAACACCATGAAGCCATGCCTTCCAAGGTTGGAGTGTGAGAGTGAAAGCTGCTTGCACGGAGCACTGACCTCAACCCCACAGAACATGTCTGCCCCAGGTGTGACATCAGTGCCGGATCCGCACAGCCCGCACGCCGAAATCTAGTGGACTGCCTTCCCAGAATAAAAATTTATTATAAGAAAAAAAGGAGGAATGGAACCTGGAGTCCAACCATCAAGAAACACATACGAGTGTTATGGTCAAGTGTCCATTACTTTTGTCCATATAGTGCATGTATTGCTTTAGCAAAGTTTTGGTTGAAAGTATTGTTTTACAGTCTTATGAGAGACATATTCTGACCTTGAATGAAACTCTGCTGAGACTTTATTAACTGGAAACAAGACAGAGTACAGCTCAACGTGCAGCGAGTAATATTTTGTTTCCAGATCATTATCGACCACATGGGCTATTACAGATAATAAAGAATTGATAAAGTACCCCATCTGATTAAAAATAAATAAATAAATAAAAAAATAGTCTCTCTTTCATATGAAGGGCAAAAAAAAAAAATCAAACTATAGGTAAGAAGATGAAACTAGAACAAAATACAAAGAGATCTAACTGTTCTGACAGACTGTTCCATAGCCCCTGTAATCATTTGGGGAAAAAAATAATACTAATTAATGCAGGTACAGAATTCGAAGATGTGATGCCCTTTTCTTACATTTAATCCTTAGGTCTTACCCTGTTCATTGTTAGTTTTAAATATAGCTGTACATAAATAATTTCTGCCGCGTCCCCGATCCTAAAGGGAAATGTAAAGTAGACTAAATTACTGAGTATACGACATTTTGCCATAAAATAACACCCCCGCACCAGCGTGCTCTCTCCTGGTCTCTCTTGCATGCTCTAATCGCCATGGAGATCCTCTACAGTGGAGGCACAAACGCTATGCCATAATGAGCTGTTCCTGTTGAATTCACAGCAGCTACTTAAATGGGCTTGTCATGCTAGATACAGTACGCCTGCAGTCATATTAAAAGCCCAATGCACTTCTGCTTTGTCTTGACAAATACCAGCTGTAATTATCTCTGTAAAATTCGTTCTTGCAGGCAATTGCTTCAGGAGTATTTATTCTGTTCAAAATTCAGCATGCTTCAAGCAAAGGCTTTAAAGAAAAGAGCAATGGGATAAAACCTTTTCAAATTTATAGCATGCTGAATTTGCCAAACTCTAAAACACATGCTTCAGTCTAGCAGGAGATAGACATGGCAAGCCAGCAAGAACTTACAGAATGAATATGGAAAGGGGCCACCGTTAGCTTGGTGCCCACTCATCTCTCATTTGCCGAACCGCTTAATCCTATTAGGGTCGCAGAGATGCTGGAGCCTCTCTCAGCGAACACTGGGCGAACTGTGTACACCCCGAACAGCTAGTCAGATCATCACAGGGTGCAGGGAGTCCCCAGAGGACACCCACGCAAGCACAGCGAGAACATGCAAACTACGCAGAGAAACGACTGAGTCCGTGAATCACATCCCCGGACATTCTTGCAGTTAACCACTCCGCCACTGTGCAGCTCACGCAGAAATCAAACAAACCAAAAAAAATAATAATCTTATAACAGTGTTCAGCATTAGGCACTGCTATCTAACAACTTCCTAATAAGGATTTACTAACACACATTTTGCTTGAGATGGATTAAGATACAGAATGTGGGAATTGCTTATCTACTGTAATAATACATGGCTGACCCATGACCAGGGATGGATTAAGGATTACTAGGTCTACTAGCCACATGAGAAACTAACATTCACAAAGAGCAGTAACATAAATCTGGCGAAGAGCAATAACATAGATAATGTGTTTATTCTAGCACTGACGGTATATTTCATATTAATAAAAGTAAGACACCCAGTAATAAAATCCTAATTTTATTTTGATCCTGTGGATTCTGTCATCCAGATTGCGTAAGGTGTGATAGCGGTCTCAGTAGTAATGTGGAGAGGGCTCAATATTTGTATTTGTATCTGTATTCTCTGAGACATTAAATTTATTGGCAATGGGTGACTATCAACCTGGAGATCATGGGTTTGAATCCAGGCTAATGCTGCAGCCATCCATGGTCGAAAGTCCATAGGAGCTAACTGACCGAGCTGTCACGTCGGAAGCGATGGCATATGCTTGCCTTCCTGTCACTTACAGCAATCAACAATCAATCATGGTTGTCTGTGAGCTCATTCATACAAAGGTGCGGACACAGAGAGAAAAAAATTTAATCCACCTAAAAATATGCATTGTGCACCCCACAACCATTTACATTTCTAAAGTATTTGTAGGAATGCCAGAAAGTCAGCAGGCTAATAAACAAGCATCATCACTAGTTAGTGACAATATGTTCTGCTAGCATGTAATGATCTGTGACCTTTTGCTAAAGTAATACCAGAAGAGGTGTTAGACGAATAGGGCTTTGCTGCATCGTTAGTGATTGTTATATGATATTATTATCCTTTTATCAGTAGAAAAGCATTCAGATGGTAGAGTCTACATTTTTAAGAGGGGACAGGGACTAAAGAACTGCCGATCCATCATTATTAACAAAAACAAAAAAACAAAACTATACATTAAGGGGTATGCCTGCGTGTGAATTTCTAATGCATGTTCAGTATGCTGGGTTTGGACCCAAAAATTGGTTATGCTTTCTTTTAAAACTGGTGCCATGCCTGGTCATACGTCATATGTATGAATTTTTTTTTTAATCTATTGGAATATGCTCTGAATTTTTGACCAAACATTGATTATAAAATCAAGAAAAGAATTAATTCAAATAAAAGTAAAAATCTCTAATGGCCTGTATGCAAAGAAGTCAGTCAAGTAATGTTATATTACTTTCTCCCTATCAGTATAAAACTCAGAATTAATGTATAATAGAAGCCTGTAACACTGAAGACAAATAAACAAAGCTTGACAGCTTCATCAGTTGTAGTCCAGAAAATGCAATAATAAACTCCATGCACTGATATGATCCTAATGATTTAACCCCCATGGTGTTTGATGATAGGATGCATTCATTACACCCTGCTCAATACACATGTGCTAATAATTAGGTGTGACAAACAATCCAAAATAACCACCAGTCTTGATTGCATTTAAATAAATGATAAAGACAACAACTCTCATTTAAGCAGCATTCATAAAGGAAGCAACGAGCAACAAGCGGCACGTGACATCGCCTGGTGAGAGTAGCCAAACGCTTCACCGCTCAGCTCTTGTTGCCTGTGTAACTCCCTCACATGTTTCTTGCTTCAAAATCTTTCAGAGTGAGACTGTGAGCAACATCGAGCTAATTACCTACAGCAGACCCATGAGAGCTTTTATTATCCTCTTATATTATTTGAGTTTATTTTAAAAGATATTATCATCATGTAGAGCTTATTATTATTATTATCATTATTATTATTACAAGGCAAGTATAGAATGGAGACTTTTGTGCATCATGAACCGGGAAGAGTTAAGCGTGTATGAATATATACTCGCAGGGAATGCCGGCCGTTTTATTATAACCAAGCACGGCGTATCTGTTTCTTATCCTACCAAAAGTTACTGTGTGCAGTCATAAAGCACAGTATATCTAGATATGGCAGTAACCTCATCTTCCATGTTGATGTGAGTGGAACAATTAAACTCATGTTCTGTGGCTCCTACGGAAAGGTTTTTGGCAAACTTTGTGTTTGGCGGCATCTGCCAATTAAAGGTATTTTTAAAGTGTACCTGTGGTAAATTTGTATTACTTGCTCTTTAAAACGTTCACATCAGTCCTTGCCCCCTTGTGAAGTATGTGCGAATGCTGCCACAATACTATCATTACTAGGCATGCACAGCAACATGTTGCCTTCTTCAGTGGATGTTTCAACCCTGGTAGTGATGCAAATTTGTTGTTTTTTCCTATTGGCTGGGCTGTGTGCAGCAGACACCAGTCTAAGATAACGCATTATCGGCCAGTGCTGAGCTGTGTCACCAGGAAAATGGCAGAGTGCAAAGCATATAGCTGCACGTACAACAAGCGCAGAAATAGCTGAAAATATAACATCGACAGTGAAAAAACTCTGAAAACGTTTCCTTTCGGACGCAATTCAATAGTCTTCGAAACCACTTCAACCCAACCTGCTATCAGCGTGACCTCCAAGTAGAACTACTTGGCATGAAGCCCAAGCTTTTACGTCTAAAACCGGACGCTGTTCGTACCGAATTCCCTCATAAAAAGTCAAAGGATGACAACAGACGGGAGCAGCACCTCGCAAAAAAGAACCAATAAAAGGCAAGAGCCTTTAGTATGCGGGGAGTTTTTATCACTTAAAAGGTCGCTCACTGCTTGTTTACTTGCATCGGACGACGCGGCCCAATGCGTTCACATCCATTCCGGGAAAAATTATTGTACTGCATTGGTTCAGCCTAGTAATCCATGGGATAAAATTACTAAGTATAGTTCTTTTTATGGTCATTTATGTAAATATACTCTGTATTCCTTAAACATATTACGTAATGCATGAATCATGCTGACAGAATGACCAATACCGCTACACTTTTAGCTCTGATTGGTAATCACTCATATTGTGTCGCATGAAAGTTCGGTTTAGTTGAACTCTGCACCCGCAAATTTCATGTCGTTAGACCAAACCCTGACTTTCATCATTAACTTTGCATGGTCACTTATCATTTGTCTCTTCCTGTGTGAATGTGGCTTTAAAGTTTGCAGATAGTGAGCTGCACAGGCCAGGCAAGAGATATAAAAATGCACAGGCAGTTAATATTAAGAAACATGTGCTTACTGTGTCCTTATATACAAGGAGGAGGATGATAAGGGAGTCAGGGAAGTAAACAAGGGAGTCAAGGGAGTCTGAAGCAAAGTTTCAGAATTGCATGAGATAATAGATTCTCACACTTATCATGTTTCAAAATAATGAATTTCCTCCCCATAAACTGTTGGAGAGACGAGGGGTAGTTCTGTGTAAACTACTATCTTTGGTTGTTAGCTGAAATCAGTTGCAAGCTCATTCATTCATTCATTCATTCATTTAATTGGTTTAATCCTATTAGGGTTACGAGGAGGCTGCAGCCTATATCAGCCAACACTGGGCAACCCTGAACAGTTCGCCAAATTATTACAGTGCTAATACACACTCACACACACACACACACACACACACACACACACACACACACACACACACGCACAAAAATAAATTTAAAAAAATTAAAAATAAAAAACATTCACACTCACACCTAGGAGCAATTTGTAACTGCCAATTGTCCTAATGTGCATGTCTTTGGATTGTGGGAAGAACCTGGAGTACACAGAGAGCGTTTCCTCCTACAGTCCAAAGACAAGCACAGCAGGCTAATTGGTTGTTCCAAATTGCCCCTGGGTGTGGATGTGAGTGTGAATGGTTGTGTGTGTTTTGCTTTGCAATGGTCTGGAGAGCTGTTCAGGGTGTACCCCCCCTCCCCCCCCCACTTCGCCTAGCGTCGGCTGTGATAGGCACCAGCCTCCCTGCAACCCTAATAGAATAAAGCAGATGTCTAAAAATTATGTCACTTGGACCACTCTGGTCCTTTTTTTCATTAAAAAAGACTCTTTTTAATACAATGACTATGCAAAAAAGTGAGGCAATGATTTTAATATGAAATGCATTAACAGGGTTGGAGAATATTGCACAGCATAAGATGAACAGATTCGGAATGAAAAATATACCTGGTTGCCCATCGCGTCACTAAATGTATGGTCAGGCCTAACACCACATTTCCTCAGCTCTTTACAACACAGATACAGTATGGAAATGTGTACCCGCTTTACTGTATAGCTTTTACTGCCCTACATAATTTCAATTTCCAAGTGCAAAATGGAGATAAGGAGTCCATTAGGCTCTTAAAACATTTCCCGATAACTGACTCAAAAACATTTCGAGATAGCAGATATGGAAAAACATTCCAGGATGGCAGATCGACCTTTTTTAATTTTCCTTGATTCAGCAGGCTGGGTGGCTTTGGGGGCAGCAGCGGCAGTGGCCTGTCATCACCACATGGAAGAAGGCAAATGAGATTACAGGGCTCAAATGAGGTTTCCTCTCTCTGACAGATTTACTGATCCTTGCTGGCCGGAATATAGAAAGCAGGCAGTAAAAACCTTCATCTGTGCAGTGAATTATACACAGGCGAGAATAACCTGTTTGGCTTAGAAAACCACATAACCGTACTTGATTTAACTGCTTATTCTCTCTCTCTCTCTCTCTCTCTCTCTCTCTCTCTCTCTCTCTCTTTCTCTCTCCCTCTCCTCCCCTCCCTCCCTCTCTCTCTCTCCATTCCCCATTTCTCTATATATGTGCCAGCAGCAGAGCCAGGAGTATTTCTCACCGTCGCACCACCAGGACCCACTCTCTCACTCCTCTTTGTTTGGCGTGTTGTGTGTCTGCAGACTCAGGTTTGTTCAGCTCAACACTGCACGGTCCTGCGTGGCCCAGAAAATCCATCACAGCCTGGCGTCCTCTGTTGTGTGGACATCAGCGAATCTAAATACTGTAGGACTGTCGTTGCCACCAGCGCCACTGTAACATTTCTCATATTCCCCGAGCAATAGCACATTGAGGTCATGCAGGAACAGTCAGGCTTTGGAGTACTAAAACTGTCGGTACTGTTTATTTCACTCTGCCAGCACAAGAGAGGCCAGTAATAAAACAGATCGCTGACCTCTACGATCACCTTTTCATCAAACAACATGTGATTCAATCAGATATATTAAACCTCTTTTCTTTAGTCAGGTGACTTTTATTGTTTTTTCACCTTCCAATGATGGCATTTTAAATTAAATTTAATCTTAGTTAAAAATTGCTTGCCTGATTTAAATTCTGCAACCATCACATAAATGTACTATAATTAGAGACTTGCCATTTCTACGCAATTCCATATCTGTTATGACATTGTTCTGTACCTCATACAGGGTTATTAGATCATGAGAACAATGAATTATTTTATATTTCATTCATCGTGATATTAATTAACATTGAACTTCAGTTGAAGCACCTTTAAAAACATAATATACATATTCTGGCCTTTGTAAAATATGTGGCTGGTGAAATACTATACAGAAGTATTCTGAAAGTCATCGGTGTACTTAAAAGACAGTAAGGGGCACCATGGTGTAGTGGTTAGCATGTCTGCCTCACAGCAAGAAGGTCTTGGGTTCGATTTCCGGGCTTGGGTGGCTCGGTGTGGAGTTCGCATGTTCTCCTTGGGCTTGAGTGGGTTTCCTCCATGTACTCCGGTTTCCTCCCACAGTCCAAAGACATGCACATTAAGCTAAATAGCTGTCCCATATTGACCCTAGGTGTGAGTGTGAGTGTGAATGGTTGTGTGTGTTGTCCTGCAGTGGTCTGGTGAGCTGTTCAGGGTGTACACCGCCTTAGTCCAGTGTCAGCTGAGATAGGTACCTAGTAGGATTAAGCGTTTCGGCAAATTAGTGAGTGAGTAAACAGTGAAGTGAAATATTTTATTAACATTCCACAAAGGACAATGTCAATCGGCAGTCAAAATTGAAGAATATTTTGGTAATATTGGTTCTACAGCAACAGAATTGTAATTAATAAGCAAATTATGCCAATACGTGTCATCCAAGTGTTGGATCGATGTTCACAAAAAGTGCATGATTACAAAAGTCTCACTCTAAACAATTCATACAATGCATTAAATTATAGCCTTAGTTGCATTTTTTAATGGTTATACATTTTTTTTCATATGCAATTCTGTGTTACACTTCTTTTACTTGCACCACTGTAATTTAGATATTTACTGTCTGGGCCATTAATCTGCTGTTTTGTATTAGTGGTATTGTTTGCAATTTTTTTCCCATTCAACAAAATCATTTTCTGCCTGAATGGAGTGGCTGGGCTGAATGAGTGGCTTACATCCGCTTTTGGCTGCACACCATCAGCTATTACTGCGTGTGGGCTTCTATTGCCAGAGCATAGCAGCACGCTGACTGCATAGATGTGGAAACGCAAATGCTGACTGAACACAATTGTTCGCTTTGGAAAACACTCCCTTTTATATCCTTCACTTGGCTGCCGGCTAATAAGCCATGCTGTTTTGCTGCATAGCAAGTTGCACAGACCAAACAAAATAGAGCTCTATTATTATAATGCCAGCATGAGGCATAAACGTTAAAGCGTACAGGAGTTTGTACTGGGTGGATGATGCTGTCTGTAAACCATCATATTACATGCATTGTCTGTTTTCTGAGTTAATTCTTTACTAGTTTTGATTACATAATTCAAATAACGGTGGCACAGTAGTGGTCCTGGGTTCGAGTCCCGGGCTCGTGTCTTTCTGTGCGGTGTTTGCATGTTTTCTCCAGGCTTGCGTGGGTTTCCTCCAGGTATTCTGGTTTCCTCACACAGTCCAAAGACATGCACGTTAGGCTAACTGGATTTCCGAATCGACTCTAGATGTGCGTGTGAGTGTGAATGGTTTGAGTGTGTGTTGCCCTGCGATGGTCTGGTGAGCTGTTCAGGGAGTACCCTGCCTTCGCCCAGTGCCAGCTGAGATCCTCCCCATGACCCTAGTAGGATTAAGCAGTGTGGCAAAAGAGTGAGTGACAGAATTTGAATAATTAATCGTTTTTTTCTTTTGACTGTCTTGTCTTTGTCTACAGCAGGATGTTTAAAAGCTTGTGTGAACATAAGCTCTCAAAATGCCAGTCATTTTGATATCTGCCCTATCACTAACCCCTTTTACACTGATCTACTTATTGCTTAATTTTCCTCAAAAACCTGCATCGCTTTTTGAACGCAAATCAGAATTCATTAAGTTAAACCCGGTTGTGCATGTAGCTGTGGTTAGCCTTTGTGCATGTGTACATCAAGGCTACAACCATGCTACCCTGACATACTCTACGTATGAATCTCAAAAGCCATTTTTCCCTTACGCTTTTCGTCAAGATGGCAACTTAATCAGAACTTTTACTAAAGTATAGGAAATGACCTTACTTTGTGAAATTATGAGGGTAAGGGGGAATCCAGCTATGGCCATAGTACAGTACATGTGTTACCAAAGTCAATCTAACCTTACAAGCTTAATGGTGAACTATACTAAGACAGCATTACTCAACCTAACATAGTGTGCTAACAGAATATATTCACAGGCAAACAGGATTCCAGAGGGCATGTGAGGAACTGGGAGGTGAGTGCCACGCTGAGCAACAGAACAGTGTGTACGATAGCTATCTCACAGCCAGAAATAAATAACAAGGTTATCACGCTAATGAAAAAAAAACCCAGACCCAAGAGAATAAACACAACAATTTAAATTGTTCTACAGAGTATAAAAACGGAGCGGCTTCTGTTAACACGTCTGGATCACAGCAAAAAGGTCCTGGGTTCATGACCCAGGCTTGGGTGTTTCTGTTTTGGTACCCCAGGTACTCTGGTTTTCTCCCACAGTCAAAAGACATGCTTATAAGGCTAACTAACTGTTCCAATTTGCCCTATATGTGTGAGTGTGAGTGTAAATGGTTGTGTGTGTGTGTGTGTGTGTGTGTGTGTGTGTTGGTCCAAAGCTGTTCAGGGTGTACCCTGCCTTTCCTCAGTGTCGGCTGAGACAGGCATCAGCTGCCCTGCGACCCTAGTAGGATTAAACGGTTCGGCAAGTGAGTGAAATGATGACTGAGTATGAAATACGCACATCACAGCTATGAATAGGTGAAAAGAGACGATAGGAAATGAAACAGCTTGGGACACTTGGGTGTCCATGAGGCCTTAAATGTGTCTATAAAGGAAAAGGGAATGAAATTATGATTGTGATGAGACAAACAGTATTTATTGTATATCAAATACATACATGAAATACGTAGTTATTATTTATTATTATTTATAGTGTATATTTAATTGGCTGTTTAACTTATTTTTATAGCCTTTATTTTATCCTAATACTTTATTATTATATAGATTATAATATTATTATTACATAGATTATAATAGATTATTTATTTTTGCTTAAACTATTTCTTTCTTTCTTTTCTTGTTGAGTGTATATTTCTATATTGTATATTATATTTATATTATATATCTATAAGTGTATATTATGTGGGTGTATGTTTTTATGTGTATGCATATATGTGTGTGTGTGTGTATATATATATTTATGTATGTATGTATGTATGTATGTATGTATATATATATATATATATATATATATATATATATATATATATATATAT
>JAOUQZ010000008.1:6423737-6440684 GCA_028564935.1 Neosilurus hyrtlii | reverse complement strand
CCTGTGCTTGCGTGGGTTTCCTCCGGGTACTCCGGTTTCCTCCCACAGTCCAAAAACATGCACGGTAGGCTAATTGGATGTTCCAAATCACCCCTAGATGTGAGTGGTCCAGGGTGCCAGCCTCCCCGTGACCCTAATTAGGAATAAGCGGTTCAGAAAATGAATGAATGAATTAGCTGTATACTTTTTCAATTACATCATTTATTACAAGCCCTGTGATGGTCTGGCAAGCTCTCCAGGGTGTACCCCACCCTCGCCCAGAGTCGGCTGAGATGGGCACCAGCCTTCCCATGATCCTAATTAGGACTAAGCGGCTTAAAAAATAAATGAATGAATGAATGAATGATTTATTACAAGTTGTAAATTTGACTTAATTCATTTGTTTATTATATTATTGAAGCATAGACAAGGGCGGAACAGTGGTCAGCATATCCGCCTCCCAGCATGAAGATCCTGGGTTCGAGTCCCGGGCTCGGGCGTTTCTGTCTGAAGTTTGCATGTTCTCCCCATGGGTTCCCTTCAGGTACTTCAGTTTCCTCCCACATTCCAAAGACATTCACATTAGGCTAACTGACTGTTCCAAATCGATCTTAGGTTGTGTGTGTGTGTGTTGGCCCTGCGATGGTCTGGCGAGCTGTTCAGGGTGTTCCCTGCATTTGGTCAGTGTACACTGAGATCAGTATTCCTGTGACCCCAGTAGGATTAGACGGTTTGGAAAACATGACGAATTATTTAGGGGGAAAGTATTTTATATATATATATATATATATAGCTGCTGGATAAAATCCAGCGAGCTCTTGCTGCTTCCTCTACACTTCCTAAACTGCTGACAGATTGTGCAATTATAAATATAAAAAATAATTACATCCAGCCTTAACCGAAGTGTCACATAATGTTTGTTCATAGAAATGACCTTCACTGCTACATATAAATCATTTTTTTCTTTTTTTTTAATATAAATCAGTTTTTACTGTCACTTTGATTTATCTGCCAAAGATTCTAATCCATCACCTAATCTGACAGTCCACTGAAGGACATGTATGTTATTCAGTCCTCTACCGTGCTACACGTGCAGGATACTGTAGCATATTTAACGCCTTGCGTTTCTAAACTAAAAGTGAGGAGAAAATAACAGGGCATCAGAATGTCTTTGAAAGCAACTCTCCCTCATTACAGTGTGGCCTTAAAGTCGTCCAAGCTGCCGTTCAGAGCAATGTGGAGAGGAGGAGGACTGTAAAGATGCTCCTAATGGAAGTCAGGAGATGTTCTCGCTACAAAGCGTATTAGATGCACAGCTTTACACACGACATTATTGTAAGCGACTGCACTGCTTCAGAGTAACCTCGTTATTTACAGGGATGTGGTAAATTGGTAAAAAGCACACAATTTCTTTTCAAGGGCCCAAATTGAAAAAGGCTTTGTGGAATGAGTAGGCAGCGAATCCAGTTTATTTGTACCATCTTACGCATTCTTTAGAACTACAGTCAAACATACTGAAAGTAGTTTCCACAACAACAGATATAAGCTCGTGTTGAATCAAAACAGAGAATTTACAGAGAATTTAGTCCTTCTGAGCAGTTTAATCTAAGTAGAGGGGAAAGCCTTTATGATTAGCTCGTCCATCTCACAGCAAGAAGGTCCTGGGTTCGATTCCTGGGCTCAGACAATTCTGTGTGGAGTCTGCATGTTCTCCCCATGTTTGGGGAAACCTGATTTATTTATTAATAATAAATAAATATTTTAGTATAGACAGAGTCTTGTTTATTTTTACTGTCTAAATACAGAACAGTTAACCATACAAAAGCAACATTATTGTGTATTTCTCATTGAAACAGTAAGAGTTTGTGATCAAAAGATCTGTGTATCTCTGCCTGGCACACATGATGCTGTCATCTGAAATCTGAACCGCACTGAATCGCCTACACATGAGGCTACAGCCCGCAGTGATGCCCTCTCTCTGATGTCAGACCAATATTCAGGATGGGGGTCCATACCACTGGCACACACAGTGGCATACACACACACACCCACTCACACACACACACATATGGGCATGCAAAATCCTCAGTGTACAGAGCTCAAGCTGTCGAGAACTGATACAGAAGGGAGAGACTTAAGGGAGAGCGAGAAAGAGAGGGAGGCCCACGAGCTCTGCCGCACACTCCTATTTGCATTGCATGTCCAATCACCACTCAGCGCTGTCAGCCATGCTATTGAGCTCCTTGGCAGCCATTCATTCCAAACGCACATTACTGTCTCAGCTCACATCAAAGAACGCAGCCTTTTAGAAAGAAAACACATCATGACAATTGACAATTTTACAATGTACTACACCATTACCGGACAAGCAATTATGCAATTTTTTCCAATCATAAAAAATTCCTTCTAGCTTTCAAGGCAAGCAGTTTTTAATGGGAATAAAAAATATCCCTTCACAGTGCATAAAACCCCCTGCACTTAAGCATCCACTTCCTCCTCTCTGTCCAAGAATAGCCCAAATATAGACATGCAGTGTCTAAAATTCTCTGTATCCTCCTGCTGCACTTCTAGGTATTCCACTACAGCAAGCTGCAGCAAAAGAAATGAAACTTTCCTGTGGTCTGTGCCCAAATAACCTAAAAATTACAGCAATGTAAACATTTTCAGTGATATGATGGCTGTTTCTTTAATGACCATGAAAATTATTATCATCATTATCATTAATGTCATTATTTATTCTTTCATCCATTTTCTAAGCTGCTTAATCCTAATTAGGATCGCACTAAGGTTGGCGCCCATCTCAGACGACTTTGGGAGAGGGCAGAGTACACCCTGGACAGATCGCCAGGCCATCATAATCATAATTATTATTATTATTATTATTATTATTATTATTATTATTATTATTGTTATTACTGTTCATCAACTGCATTAAAATAATTTTGCAGAGATTACACTAAGGCTATTTTGATAACAGTATCTTGAGGAGCACTCATAAAGGGCAAGGAACCTACACCATGCAATATGGATACATGTGTAGCGAATAGGCCCTTTATGGGTACTGGCTTACCCGTATTATCTCTGCCACTTGGTCTGCTTGTTTGTCTGTTTGTTTGTGTGTCTATAGTGGGATTACGCAAAACTATCAAACCGATACTCACCAAAGTTGGTAGAGGGATGGGGTATTGGCCTGGCAAGGACCTGGAGCAGATCCAGATCCTGATCCAGATCCAGGAATTTATTAATGGCTTTTTAACGAGCATTTATTAAAGGATTTTTTTCTGTTGGCAAGATTACGCATAAAACTACTTTGAGGTAAGGGCCTGGGAAAAACCTATTTAATTTTGAAGCAGATCCAAATCATGATCCAGGTGAGTGGTGTGTGTGTGGTGGGGTAATGACCTAGAAAGAACCCAAAACATTTTGGAGCAGATCCAGATCACAATCCAGATCCAGGGGTTTCCGAAACATTAAAGGATTTTGTCTGTTAGCAAGATCATACAAAACCTAATAACATAGTTTTATTAAACTTGGTGAAGGGGTGAGGTATCCGCGCGTGGGATTATCATCGTCGTTCCTTTTTTGAACTGCTTAATCCTAATTAGGGTCGCCAGGCCATCGCAGGCGCATGTGATTATGTTGAAAAAAATCCCCAAATCCTGGAATATCCCCATCTTTAACATGGGGTAAAATGACCATCTGACACCCACTAGGGGGAGACATTACATTATACTTATGCCAAGTTATAATAATCCATTTGTGATTTATAATTATCCCCTTGGTTGAAGTTTTGTTTAATAAAATAGCTAATGTTTGACCTTTAAAGGTCACTCAAGGTCAAAAGTGATTGTCCATATAAGGTTTCCCTATAGTGTTCCGTCATGTCCCGTCATGTCTAACAGCATTCGTTTTCATTCAAAATGTTTAGCACTATATCTCCAAAAAATTGTGGCCCTGCTCTGAATATGACTTTTGACCTAGAGATTCTAAATACAGGATTCAGGTTTGGTAATGTCCTCACCAAGTTTGGTTTAAATCCATGCACAGGTGTGGTCATGGGTTTATTGACAGGCAAACTAACAAACAAACAAACAAACAAAAAGACGGCTTATAAGCACAGGTGATAAAAATACCTCCACAAAAACGTAATTTTGGTCAAAGGTAATAAGAGATTATTACACACACACACACACACACACACACACACACACACACACACACACACACACACACACACAAACACACACACACCTAGAAGCTCAACAGGAAACTGCACTTCAGTACTATAAGACTGCTTTTCACTCAGTAAATGCAGTATCTCACTTTTGCCTGTAACACTGAAAAACAGCTTGTATACTCTAATCCAGTTGGTTTGACCTCTATTTGTTTTCTGAATACCTGATTTTTTGTCACATATGCAAATGCACCATCTGCCCATCATTCATGATAGTTATCTAGGTGCACCAGACAAGCAGATTTCATGTGCAAGGAAGTGTTTTTTTTTTGTTGTTTTTTTTTAAACAAATTTATTATTTATTTACTCCACCCCCCAGGTTCCATGTATAATCACACGCAAAAAGAAAACCATACCCATTATGGACAACAACTTTTAAGTATATTAAAAATGAATTGTTCCAAACTCCTATTCAAAATCAACATTCTTGTGACATGCCTTGATGATGAATCATAATGTTTGCAATGTAATCTGCTTAATGGTACAATAGATGCTTTTTATAGCTGGATAGATTTACACACATGGATGACAGATGATTTGTTCTGGAGCAGCGCTTGCACATATGGATTAAATCAGGCAAAACTGGCCAAATAAAATACAGTGCAAATCTCTAATATAAATCTCTATCGTTACCTTCCGGTTAAATAGTGATAGATTATGAAATACTTGCTAGAATTTAACATATTGTTCCGTGTAATATGAGGACGGAGCACCCCATTCATACATAAAAAGTTAGACAACTCAAGAAAACAAAGCATGATGATCCATATAAAAAATGACATTAATATATAAATAAATAAGTAATATAAAGGAGGCACTGCCTAAAAGTGGAGCTCCTGATAGATATCTCTATTGACTGATGTTTTTCTGCTACCTGATTTCTGCTTTTATTTGTATCACCTGTCTTGTTAGTATAAAGTGAAATGACATGCAAGCCTCCCGAACTCACCTGTTACACCTGCACAAATGTATATTTTTATCATCTGGTGGTTTTTCTTTTAGTTTCAAAGTTGCAAGTTCCTGCTAAAATGCATTTGATAGTCTGCATCCAGTTTGAAAAGGCTGTGAGGATAGAACGTGAATCCTCCAGTTCATATAAGGCAAGTTAATGGCAACAATAACAGTATACAGATTTTAAAGTAACAAACTAACTAATAGAAACTAGTGAACTTCTAAATAAATTCAAACTAGGAACTAATACCAATCATATACGCTTGACATACACCAAACAAGACTCCAATCGTACATATCACAGGGGAAACTCGGGGCGATCATGTGATTTTTCTGTACTTTTTTTAATTAAATGTCGCCCCTGTGTGCAGAGTAATTGCTGTTTTTTTTGTTTTGTTTTGTTTTTTAATCTCTGCATGAAAAAAGGTTCACGGAACAGCAAGTTTTAATAGAAACAGACATAATCTACACATGCAAGCTTTTATTAAGTGTGGGTTTAATTTCCCCTCAATAATCAATTTAATCAAAGTTCTGTCTTCTTTCCTACCTCATTGGTTGGTTCGTGTTGTCTGGTTATGAGCTTGTTCAGATTAACACCTTTTTGTGTCTCCATTTTTCCTTTTTTAGCCCAGATTGATCTCAAACTCAGATCTATTCATTATCATGTTTTTCTGTCTTTTTACCTGATTCTGTAATTTAGTTGATTGGCATGGCTATAGCCTACTCGTGTATCTGAACCTGAGCGCCATGCTTCTGATTTCGGGGTTCAACGATCTGCAAGTCGGTCTTCCTAGCTGAGTAAGATGGTGTGATGTTTTTTTTCTTTATGATTCTGAGCAGTGGCGTATAGGCCTCATTTTTGGAGGTTTTGGTTTCGTTATTATTAAATCTGTTTTTGTTTTGTTATGGTATTTTTTTTTTTTTTTTTTTGGGGGGGGGGGGGTTGTTTGTTTTTTAATGCATAACAAGACACTAAACCAAGATGTTGGGGAAAAAACAACTTCAAAGATTTTCAAAAACAAATTCTGATTTATTATATTATGCATAGATGGGCTTCAGTGTCCTGGGCAACCATCATCATAAAACTCAGGGATACATAACAGTCAATCTCAATTAATAAATTGATGGATGGTCACGGGACAACCTTCCAAACTAAAGTCAATGGGTTATAGGGAGACATATTTCATGATTATATGGCTCTCCTCACTCGAGAGCTATATTTCGCTAAAACTCATGTTTTACTCTTTCCCTTGGTCTTGATCAGTGTACTACAGTTACATTTATGCCATTTGGCTGCCTTACATTTTATCTCAATTATTCAGCTGAGCATTTGAGGGTTAAGGGCCTTGCTCAAGGGCCCAACAATGGCACCTTGGCAGTACTGGGGCTTGAAACACTAACTTACAGATCAGTAACCCAGATCGTTGAGTGTACTCAGTGTACACTATACTTATATAACAAACTAACTTACAATACCTTATATCCAACTCACAGCAAGAAGGCCCTGTGTTGGAGTCCCATGTGAAGTTTTTTATTTTCTTCCTGTGCTGGTGTTTGTTACCTCCGGGTACTCTGTTTTTCTCCCACAGTCGAAAGACATGTACATTAGGCTAAATGTTTTAACATGCTTATTCAGTTGAATAATGCGGTTGTCCAACAAACTTTGATTCATTCGTTCATTTGTTGATATCGCCAGGAGGCTGCAGTCTAAGGGCAATTTGAAACAGGCTGTAAAACATATACTTCTAGGTCAGATAGCTACTGTAGAATTCTTCTATCCCTGTTTGGACACAGTGGGTTTCAGAGAGCTGTGTCAACCCCACACTGTTCAAGACTACCACAGTTGTCGATTCGTAGTCCTGCTCCATTTACAGTAAGCACTTGCAATTGATTATTCATTGTTGAACGCAACAAGCAGGTCAGAAATCCACCTAAGAGGTCTGTCTGTGTCCTGCTCCAGTGATTGATGTACTTCTCACTGCAGCACATTGAAGTGTATAAGGGAAAAAATGGCAGAGATCATCAGGCATATTGGGATGTGATACACTGTAGTGTCATCTAACATGGCTGTTTAAAAATGTAACAACATTAATAGGTCAAAATGATCTCGCCTTTAAAAATGATGACAAGGAATTAGCATGCATAAAACTTGTGAAATTTTTGCAACAGACCGTTTCTTGCTCTCTGCATCTCCTCAGCCAATCATTGCACAATGTTTTTTTTATCATATTTCTCTTTTTCTTGTTCTATCCAAAATAGTGCAAAAACACTCACCACAGCCAAGTCACATGATATACAGTTCTCACAATTATTTTCATGAGAAAGTGGGACTTGTGGATCAGGCATGCTCTACGGGGATCCCTCCAGATGAAATCCTGTAATCGCTAAGGCTTGTCTGCAACCGCTCATGTAGCTTGTCTACTGCTACATCCACAACAGTGATGAAAGTCGTGTAGTGTCCACTCGGCATTAGAGGACAACCAGTCCCGCTAGACTGGCTGTCAGTTAAAGCCTTTGTTCCCTCCAACCTCTATGCCCTCATCAGCTGGGAACAAATACAGTCTCATTTTCCTGGCCAAGTAGGACTCACGAAAATATACCCGCTGTTTGAGACCAAATACTGGTGGGAAATTTTTCTAAAGATGCTTCTATGCCATCTGCATTCACTGTTTATTTGGTTAAACCTGGTCGTCCGCCCCCCCCCCCCCCCCCCCCCCCCCCACTATTCTATGCTTTTTCCTGTCCTAGTTTATCACTGTACACCAGTCGACTGTCTTTCTGCCTGTGCCTTAATAATTTAAATAATAATTAAAAAAATCCTTAATAATTGCCTAAGCCCTTGGATCTGTATGAAATCTGAACCTGCGTTTATCCATTTACCTTTACTGATAACAATACTGTTAATACTCCAAAAGAGGAAATACAAGGTTTTATTCTATTTTTTAAAATTCAATATGTAGGAATTTTATATTTTACTGTTCCAAATGCACTCAAATCATCATCATCATCATCATCATCATCATCATCAAAAAAAGCTATTCCGTATCATGGCTCTTGTTTTATATAAGATTATGTGTAAGTGTGCTGAGTTCTTTATCTTTATAAAAATCTAAATATTTTCTCAATTTTGAAACGCTTCTACATTCAAAGCCTGGGTTATACAAAACAAAACAACAACAAACAATAAATAAGTAAAATAAATAAATAAAACCCAGTTCAGGTCAGGATTTTAGGAAACACATTTTATGTGGAACATTTTCCGGAGGATTTTTGCTGTTGTGGTCCTGCAGATGGCGGGTGTTTAAGGACATGGCGTGCCATCGTTCTACAAGCTTAACAATTAATTCTTAAAGTAATGCTCCACCTACTCTACTCTGTATCTTTATCCTAGCACTCAGGAAAAAAGACCTGGATGTTGGAAATAAAATAATATCTCTTAAGGTATGTTAAAACTAACCACTTTCTACAACCTTGACCCATTTCATGTCTTTCTCTTCTTGGCTTGCAGCCTATTGAAGTGAGAGAAGGGCGACTGAGGCCACATGATGTTCAATTTAAAAAATAAATAAAAGAAAGTACAGGCCAGACCTCCACTGGAACAATAAACAAAGTCAAATCAAGGTGAGGAACAACCGAGTCAAATTATACATCACTGCGGCTGTGGGCTGCTATAGTCTTGATGCCATCTAGAAAGTTAATGCACCATAAATCTGACTGTATGCCAGTGTGCTCTCTCTCTCTCTCTCTCTCTCTCTCCCTCTCTCACTCTCTCATCTCACACACACACACATTTTATTTTTCTGTGATCCTAAATTCCTTCTGTGAATCTAAAACTATTTAACATAAAGGACTGGTTTTACTAGGATCAGGTTCACCAGTTTTTCATCAGTCAGAGGATGTGGTCATTTCAAGTGCAGGACAGTAAAAGCTGAAAATGTGTAAAAAATGTACACACTGATATATAGACTGATATAATCAAAGTGATGTCATTTAAGCTGCAGTAGGTGAATATTAAATAAAACTGTCCAATAGATGGCAACATTTTGTTAAGTAATGTATTCATCACATAAACCAAACTGATATACAGCTAATACAGTCGGGAAAATAAAGTCCTTCTCTAGAAACCGTCTGCAAAATTCTAAATTCTCATTCCAGGATTCCAGCCCAAAAATAATGAAATGATGAAATCCTGTTTGTCATCTGGACAGAAGCAAAAATGTCACTGTACCCCTGCCATTCATTCATTCATTCATTCATTTTAATAACTTGTTTTATTTTTTATAATTTTTTTTTAAACCTAACGCATACACTTATGAATCTTCTTGGAAACTTACTATGGAATATTCAGCTCTTCAGCGATTACACTTGATATTGGCCCGAACATGCAACACATGACTGAGCTGTACAATTTGGCCCTGCTAAGCTTTTATACTGTGACCGCTCCAATCACTAATATCTTAAAATCATTTCATATTTCATTTTTGACACACAAAGTTCGAAACCCTAGGTCCCCAGTATCTAAATAATCATCTTGTGGCATTTTTATAATCCATTGTGGCTTCCATGGACCATACATGCAGGTCTCTTATCAATACCTCGAATAGCTAAATCCCTAGTGGGCTTTGAAACACCATCTTACCAATGTTCCAGATTTCAGATATACTCAGATATGTTGCCAGGTCAGGCAAGCAAATTCTTGACTTTTGTCAGTTAGAGCTAAGCTTGTAGACAGAGAGACAGGAGAGTTTTTGGTAGACTTAAACTTGTGAGTTGGTTTTCTGTTCTATCACATCACTGTTCTCTGTTCTGTATTCGACTACATCACAGTTTTAGGTTTTACTTCACAGTTTTACTCTATGCTATGAAATTACAGTTTTATTTTCTATTTTATCAAATCACAGTTTTATTTTTTCCCTCGATTCTGTTACATCAGTTTTAGACTTGTTATTTATTCTCTTTAACATTACAGTTTTTATTCTATTCTTTTTGCCATTAAAGGTGAAGTCAAGCTTATTTCTCCAACTCATTTTATGTGGTTTGTGAGAGCGTTCACAGAAAATGGTTACCACACATTCTTTGCATCAAACCTTACCATGAAATGTGATTCATCATCCATCCACTAGGTGGAGGCAACCACGTTCAGTCATTCATTTTGTAAGCTGTTTAATCCTAATTAGGGTTGCGAGGAGGCTGCCCTCATCTCTGCCATCTCTGGACTAAGGCGGGGTACACCCTGGACAGCTCGCCAGGCCATTGCAGGGCCAACACACACATAACTATTCTCACTCACACTCACACCTAGGGGCAATTTGGAACTGCCAATCACTTTGCATGTTTTTGGACTGTGGGAGGAAACCAAAGTACCCGGAGAAAAGCCACTCAAGCACAGACAGAACATGCAAACTCCACACAGAAACGCCCCGAGACCGGGAATCAAACCCAGGACCTTCTTGCTGTGAGGCAAACATTCTAACCACTGTGCCACCCTGCCACCTGAAGCAACCTATTTTAAGTAAACAGCTAATCATTCGTGACACAGTGTTCGCTCTTGAGTGTTGTCAGAAAAGGAAAATGATTAAAGGAAAAGAAGACAAATGCAAAAACTAAACATTTTTTCAAGCATATTTCATGGTTGTAATTTTGAAATAAATGTTAAGTGATTATTTGGCCCTCAGTGAGCTAGAAACTCAATGATGTGGCCCTCAGATTAGTGGGGACGGCTGGTTTAGGCCATGTCCACACTAACCTAGGTAACAAACATTTGAAAACACACACACCCACTCACACACACACACACACACACACACACACACACACACACACACACACACACACACACACACACACTGTTTAGCAGTTTGGTGTCAGTTTTCTTCCATATACATCACGGATCTAAATCACAGATTGTTTATGTCAGTGAGTTGCTGCGTGATGGAGTAGATAAGGGATTTAACTAATTGCTAAATGTGATTTATTTAAATTTTTCTGCTCCAATACATTTAGTCATCTAAAATGTTATGGGCTGACACCAAATGTGCTATTTTTTAGTTTAAGTTTTAAACACGTCTACACATAAATATCAAGAAATAAAACCTGAAAGTCTGTGTCATGTTGATATTTTAAACAAAACACAAATGTCTTTAGTGTATCGCAAAATTAAAGGAATTGATCCGGCTGAGGACAATAGAGCTTAACCTCTAAGAGCCGGAATACTGAATGCTTCTTTACAATTTGCAGCAGGTGTGTGTGTGTGTGTGTGTGTGTGTGTGTGTGTGTGTGTGTGTGTGTGTGTGTGTGTGTGTGTGTGTGTGTGTGCAACCAGCTAAAGCATGCAGTCATTTCTGAAACGCAGACGGTTAAACACTGTGACTTGAAGTAAAAGCAACAGGGTCTCCTCTATTATCCCTTATAAAGTGTAAGTAATGGCAAGGCCACTCCGCCTCCAAGTGCTTAATCAATGCCCATTAAAGACCTTGTCCTCCAGCACCCTCAGGCTTGGAGAGACTTAGAGTTCAGAGCACAAGATGTGCAAAGGACTCGACCGGAATAATTTACAGAACCGGAATAAACTGGAATGCCATTCTGTAAATTTCTTTCAGCATCAGCAGCTGTCCGACTGAGAAATTCTGATGCCGTGTCTTTGTACTGTTTCTTAAGTAGAGCTGTGTTCCGAGTGTCCTTGATTAAAATTGGGCGGTAAATGTTTTCTCTAGACTGTTAACAAACATCTGAAGGACTGAGGACTCTAGATGCCAAAAGGGAGGAGAGACTGCAATTAACATACTTGTCAGTTATCTTATTCAAGCGAATCACCCAATTACACACACACTGCTTCAAACTGGGACATGGATTCAATTTAGAACACATATCCTGGTAAACATCTCTGAGCATTTTGCTAGTCGAACGCCACAGAAACTGGCACATAATGTACAGTATTTCTGCAGAAAGATCTAACACTGCCGAGTTGGCTCTGCAGGAGCACAGAAGAAGTTTTCAGCCAGGCTGTAGCTTTACAGAGCAGCATGTTTCACTGCATGTTTCAGCACCTCTGACCACTAATGTAGAGTAAAAGGATGCTGTACAGGATTGATATTTCCTTGACCTTAGCCTCATGAAATAATATCTTGAAGTAGTGATGTGTACAAGTGCCTTTTTATTCATTATCACACATTTGCTATTGTTTTTTTTCTTGTTTTCATTTCTACCTGCAATATTCTTAAACAAATTCAGTGACTAAAAACAATAATAATAATAATAATAATAATAATTATAATACTATTATTATTATTATTATTATTATTATTATTATTATTATTATTATTATTAATAATAATAATAATAATAATAATAATAATAATAATAATAATAATAATAATAATAATGAGAATATTATTAATACACAGTGGTGCAATGGTTTGCACTTACAAAGTCATTCTCCTAAAAAATAATTTCTCGTATTTTTAATCTTAGGTAGAGTAAGAAAAGCAGAATAATATTAATCGCTGTGTAGACGTTAACAAAGCTGCAATGTATTATTATTATTATTATGATACTGCAATAATGCACAGAGAACCATTAACACATCACATGCGGACACAATCTTATTACAAATATTTTCGAAAACACCTACATGGCTGATAGCTCATTATACGCCAATTTAATCCTTTTATCTTATTTTCTTAATTTTTTTAAAAAATCATTTTGCCAAAAACCAAGAAAGTTGCTTTGTCCATGTAGCAAATGCAGCCAATAAATATGACAAACTAATAATAAATATGTATAGAAATATACCTGTCTCAGATTAGGCAAGACGAATATATATATTATTCTTATATAAAGTTTCACCGTAAGGAAACCAAAATATTTTTAAATTTCTATTAAAGATTTAAAAAAGCATGAGATGGACAAGGAGGGGGCTCCTGTGAAGAGTCTGTGAATATTGGACAGTTCGGAACACGTTATACTTAGTGATAACTCTGACAAGTTCACTTTGTGGTTATTTTTGTGGAAATCTATTTATACTAAAATTTATACCACAGAAGTCTAGCAGTTGCCCAAGTTGTCTTTGTAAAATCCTCATTCATTCCATTCTCTCATTTGCTGAACCACATTATCTTATGGTCTTGGGGAGACTGGAGCCTTAGCTGACACTGGCTGAAGGTGGGGTACACCCTGACCAGCTCGCCAGACCATCACAGAGCCAAAACACACAACTATTTACACCTGGGGGCAATTTGGAACATCCAGTTAGTCTAACATGCATGTCTTTGGACTGTGGGTGAAAACCGGAGTACCCGGAGAAAACCCACGTAAGCACATGTGTGGCAGTGGGGGGTGAGCTGCATCCTCCCTTCCTCCACATTCATGACTGAAGTGCCCTTGAGCAAGACACCTAACCCCCAACTGCTCTCTGGGTGCCCCAATGTGTGTGGCAGCCCACTGTCTGTGTGAACTCACGGTTTATGTGTGTGCTCACTTTGGATGGGTTAAATGCAGAGGCAATCGTTTCCTTTGTGGGATTAATACAGTATAGCAAATAAAAATAAATAAATAAAAATACAAAATAACCACGCAGACTCCACACAGAAACATACTTGCCGAGCTCCACATTCAAACCCAGAACCTTCTTGCTGTGAGGAAGATGTGCTGTGAGGAAGACTTGCTGTGAGGAAGACGTGAAGATCACTATGCCACTGTGCCGCCTCTAAAATCCTTCGAGATCAAAATGGAATGAATTCTGAATTCCAGGCAGAAATGTTCACAATGTATATAAACTGGTCATTATATTAGACTTTAGGCTTTGACTTCAGTTTACTTGAACTAGGGAAAAAAATAAACCCCGAAAAAAAATCCAAGCTTTGGAAATAACTTGCTGGATGTCCCACTTCACCTGCTCTTGGGGTAAACAGTGCTGATGTGCAGTATATAAAAGACTTCTTTTATGGGCTCTGAGCATGAGGAATTCTGATTTGAAAAAGGGCTGAAGGGAAGGGCACACTGAAGATGACTACAAAGAGGTTCTGCCAATAAAAAAATGTCACTAGTAATCCTATAGTGGCTTCTTATACATACACACACACACACACACACAGACTCATATGGGAGAATGAATATCTGAATCTGAGACCATAACCCAGTCACTTTTAGGCATTGCCGCAGTGCTGTTCATACTGCATTCACTGCTCATATCCTCTTCTGAGGAATTGAAGAAAGAGTCAACAGAATAAAAGTCAAATGGATGACTAGGCTATGAGAAACAAAGTGAAAAAGAGAAACGAGAGTGTGTGCTGACACAGTGCACAACGGACAATACAAAGCTATTCCGAAAACACCTGGGCAGTGACATCCAATCATATCAGATTTATCCCTTAATGTCTTTTTTCAGCCATCAGCAAAAACCCCTTTCCTAAAAATATACAAATCTAAATATCTTCTTGCTTGTCCCAAAGTGATGAAAATACCACATAGACCCTACTTCTTATAACCGTAATTAAAGATAATTCCACCTTAATGGTCCAGGCATCCGAATGGACTCGATCCATTCAATTTCCTGAACCTGATGAAGAGTCTACGTCCTTGTAGTTAACAGCCTCTACATCACAAGAGTCGATACCACATAAGAATGACAAAGGAATCCATCTATTTCCCATTAATTACAGATCGTTATTGCTCGAAAGATATGAGAGCATTGTGCAAGAAATCAGTGCTAATTCAATGGCCAGCACATGAGCATGCAGGCCTAAATACATCAGCCTGATTGAAATTTATGTAAGCTGAGGAGGGCTGACATTATACTTCTGACACGTGAGAAATAGGAAGTCTCACATTCACTGCTAGCTCCAGTGCCCAAACAGTAAACAGGTCAATAAGCCATCATTATTGGTCTTCATGGTTGACCGGCTTAGAATTGACTGCTTGCGGGTCCATTTGAAGGATTAAGAGGAGGCAGTAATGCCATTTCAGAAGATACGACAACACTGTTCATCTCCAGTCCCTTAAAAAAAGCATGCTGGATCACTGAATGGAGGCGTTTTTCCTTCAACTCTGCAACAGCCGATCAAAAGGACCTGTCACGGCCCATAATATCCTCACCGGAGGCTGCAGAGGACGGTGGATGCGAGATACTTATTTGGGTCAATGTCCCTGGAAAGAACGTATCCCTCGTCCACTTGCTCTCTGTCTGGGTGAAATAGGAGACACGGATGCTTCTGGGGAATATCAAAGTGCAGCCCAGGATTCATGCTGCTATCCTTTTAGCTTGAGGACTCAATTCTACTCCAGAGTTTCTTTTAGACCATATTTTGGGAGACTTGTTGTTTTTACTAATGGTGTTTTGTTGTTGTTGTTGTTTTTGCAAGTTTTTTCCAATTTTTATCTCAGGAGTATGAAGTCAAGTCTTCATGTTAAAACTCGTTTTCATGTACCTGAACATTGTTTATGTTTTTGAGCATAAAAAAGATAGAAGAAAGAAAAGAAACATAGGGTTTTTTAATGTTATACATCACAGAAATGTCACAGGGCGGCACGGTGGCGTAGTGTTGTCTAACACGTCTGCCTCATAGCAAGAAGGTCCTGAGTTTGAATCCTGAGCTCGGGCGTTTCTGTGAGAAGTTTAAATAGTCTTCCTGTGCTTGCGTGGGTTTCCCCCGGGTACTCCAGTTACCTCCCACAGTCCAAAGACATGAACATTAGTCTAAATAGCAGTTCCAAATTGTCCCTAGGTGTAAATGTGAGTATGAATGGTTGTGTGTGTGTCGGCCCTGAAATGGTCTGGCGAGGTGTATTCCGCCTTCACTCAGTATTGGCTGGGATAGACAAAAGCAGCTTAATCTCATCATTTAACCTCCTTCCTAAGGAATTCACTCAAACAGAAAAACAGCGAAGATCAGCTTGAATAACTAATTTATGGCAAAATAATCATTAACTTTGGAAAATTTGTTTTCATTACAGGAAAAGTAATTACAAGTACAAAAAAGGCACACTCACTTTAAAATAGTTCTGCTATTCTCTATGAAAGAAACACATAAAGAGAAATCACTGCCAGGTAGTGATTTTAGTAGGTCAAGATACAACTCAATACCATCCGACTATCCGAAACCAACACTCCACAGCCTGTCCGTGCATTCAAACTGTATACTGTATATTGTTTTTTAAAACACTGGATAAATGTACTCCAATCTACTTCCAGAAAAAAAACCTTCCGAATCAATACAGCCTGAGGGAGCTGAAATAATTCTAGCACTTTCTGTGACTCTTACAGATGAGTGACTGCGAAAGGAAGTCAAGGCAGATAATGTGAAGATGAAAGTGAAAAGTGCACACATTTTTAATTCACAAGTGAACCCCAAGGACCAGAAAAAATAAATAAATAAATAAAGTCAATATGACTTTAATACTGCCGTATTGCCCTGAGAGAGGTTCTGTGATTTGCCGATATGATTTTATTATCTCCCCTTGCTATGGTACAAGGTGCTGGCTGGCTGGAAGCTGGGATTAATAGGATCAGTGTGCTGAAGGCTCATCTAGGGGGGTTTGATGGCATTCTGACAGGCCATGATGGATAGGAGATGCTGGCACCGCACACAATGTGAAATGCCTGGCTGATGTGCTCTAAGATGAGACCCACATACATACACATACAAATAAGACAGGCCTTGGGAAAGATGCACCAACCCAACCTCTCATGGGTCCTGTAACAAAGCAAGTAGACAACACACACACACACACACACACACACACACACACACACACACACACACACACACACACACACACACACACAC
>JAOUQZ010000008.1:6362803-6372940 GCA_028564935.1 Neosilurus hyrtlii | reverse complement strand
GCTGAGATGGGCGCCAGCCTCCCCGCGACCCTAATTAGGAATAAGCGGTTCAGAAAATGAATGAATGAATGAATGTGTGAAGTACCTGCACTTGTGTCACAGTAGGTAAAATTTAATGCAGTTGCATCACTACACTGTTTTTAGCCATGTGAATAGAAACCCAGCAATATGTGGATAATGATAATATAATGCTAGCAGTAAAAAAACTGGGCTTTTACATTATAGCATTTATTCATTCATTCATTTATTCATTCATTTTATATCTTAGCCAGCACTGAGCAAAGGTGAGGTTTGCCCTAAACAGCTTACGAGTCCATGGCAGGACCAGCACACACATAACCATTTACACTCACATTCACATTCATACCTAGAGGCAATTCGGAACAGCATTTTTGCACAGGACAAGTACCCAGAACCTTTTTCGCTGTAAGGCAGACGTGATAAGCACTACGCCACTGTGCCGCCCCAGCATGAATTTATTTGTACATTTAATTGAAAAATTGCGGCAGCATGGTGGCGTAGTGGTTAGCATGTCCGCCCCACAGCAAAAAGGTCCCAGGTTTGTTTCATGGGCTCGGGGGTTTCTGTATGGAGTTTGAATGTTTTGCTTGTGTGTTTGCATGGGTTTCTTCTGGGAACTCTGATTTCTTCCAAACAGAAAAACACGCTGTTCCAAATGCCCCTAGGTGTGAGTGTGAATTGTGCTGTGAACTGTGTTCTCTGTGTGTGTTGTCCCGTGATGGATTAATGAGCTGTTCAATGTTTACACCGCGTTCGCCCAGTGTCGGCTGCGATAGGCTCCCCGCAACCCTATTAGAATAAAGTGGTTCGGCATATGAATAAATGAACTGTGAAATTTTCCTGTTTGTCAGAGGCCACTGCACCATCTTAAGCTTACTTTCTACCATTCACCAGAACCAGAATTCTATTCAGCTCGGTTTATTGGGTTGTCTAGTTCATTACAAACAAGTAGAGAAAGTTAATTTATAAATGTCTCCCTAGGCTGATCTGAATCCTTTTCAATTAGTATACTTTTAATTGCAGAGTTATTTTTCTTATAAACAGGGCATGTATTTCCATTTTGGTCAGCAAACAGGCATCAATGAATAAGTAATGAAAAATAATGACTTTTCAGCAGAAAAGTGAAAGGGTGATTTTTAATCTTCTGAGAGAGTTCGCTTCTCAATCAGCAAGACAGGAGAGTAAACACTGTGGTGCAAACCATGAAACTAGGACACTTTCATTCATTTCAAATCATTTCATCCCACTTTTAGTGGTTCATGTACCACGATTTCGCACAATATCCCAAATTGTTTTGGACAGCCATTAGATACACACTAGCCCCCTCCCTCACAACAAAAAAGCTTTTTTACACATACAGCTGGTGCAGTCAATTCGTGACATAAGAAAAGAAAAGTCGTTTTTTCTCCCTCTCTCTCTCTCTCCTTCAAATGAAGCTTAAAAGGCTCCATTTGACTTGGCTTGTGCACCGTGTGGTCCATTGGTGCCAATTTAAGAGCGCGTTAAAATGCAGCCAGCGCAGCACTGCTCCGGTGCCAGACGGGACGATGTTTAAAACCTCATTTGGATGCAATCTACAAGAACTCCCAGGAGATTTATGTGGTGCTGGCACTTGCTCTTTCCTGCTACCGTATATGGTAAATATATCTGAGTAATGGTGTCAGAATCACTATACACTGCAACCTGTCTCCTGTGTTTTAAAAGTCTGCAGGCTCAACAAATGGATGACAGAACAGAAGAAAAACCAAGGCTTCCAACTGCTCGATGAGTGAATGTTTCAAACTGATGTGGCCGTCAAAGACACAGCAGCTATGTGTTCAATTGATGCAGGACAAACCATGCCAAAGGGAGGCTTTTATTTCATTTAGGTTGCTTGGTAGCGACAGAGACTTTATTATGTATGCAGAATTATATGGATTTGTCTTACGTTGCATTTTTGCTGTATATTTTTGAAGAAGTGAAAACAATAGCAGCCTTTGTTAAAAGTATTGAACTTTTGTAAACTTTGATTATTTCCATTCAAACCAAAACCTACACCATGCTGGGTCTTATATATATAAACATGCTTTGTGTAAGAACTGTTATATAGTTATATGGCTTCAGTGTTAGTTGCCCCTGCAGCAGCTGGCTACTTGAGTCTGATGGTTGAGACAGTGACAGAAGCTTCAGAACTTGGCCATAATCCTTTAGAGGACAACCTGGGTTTCAAATCAGCAACCTGCTAGTAATCAACACAGGGCCACTGCCATACAAGTTTGAAAACTGAGTTTGAAGTTGGTCTGGACGGTCTATCGAAGGGTACGCCAACCCCATTCCTGGATAGCTAGACCTCTGCAGTGATTAGTTCCAACACACCTGGCTCCAACATCCAGATGATGCTGAAGGCCCTGATTAATTGGATCAGGTGTGTTAGATTAAGGAGGAAATGAATACCTGGGAGAACCACTGACCATGTGTGTTATATAAGCTGAGTTTAGAACCTGGCAGTTTGTGAATTTTGATTTGTTACTATGGGCATGAGGTGGTTGCTGTGATTTTAAATTTAAAAATTTAAATTCAGACAAGACAATAAAAATAAATTGATTGCATGGCAACAAGAACATGTGTGTTAGGATTCTCAGTCGTTCACTACTAATTACAGGTAACAAAATGATTACTGGTGTATAAGAATTTAAACTAAAATATAAGAACTTAACTAAAATATTTATTTTTTTTTTATTTTATTGATTATTGTAATGATCTGGATGTGTTTCCCAATAACAGTATTGCTTCACTTTTTATGACGACTCACAAGATATACCCTACTTTAATGCCCTTCTCCCAAAATTATGCTTAAAAGGAAATTAAAACTTAACTAGATGAAATCTGGCGGCACGGTGGCACAGTGGTTAGCCCGACCGCCTTACAGCAAGAAGGCATGGGTTCAATTACTGGGCTCGGGTGTTTCTGTGTGGAGTTTGCATGTTCTCCCTGTGCTTGCGTGGCTTTCCTCCATGTACTCCAGTTTCCTCCCACAGTTCAAAAACATGCACAGTACGGTAACTGGTTGTTACAAATCACCCCTATATATGAGTGTGAGCGTGAATGGTTGTGTGTGTGTGTGTGTGTGTGTTTGTGTTTGCCTTGCGATGGACTGGTGAGCTGCCCAGAGTGTACCCCGCCCTCACCCACAGTCGGCTGAGATGAACGGAAGCCTTCTCTTGACCCTAATAAGGATTAGGTGGCTTAGAAAATGAAAACTTGATAAAAGCCTGCATGCAGAGGTTGTTTGTTTCTATTAAAACATGCTGTTTCATGAAACCTTTTTTTCATGTGGAAAGAAAATAACGATAATGTTTCATTGTAATGTGAAAAGTAGCAAAAAGTCACGTGATGTAACTGTGTTTCCACCTATAATTTGAAACCAGTTTGCATATGAATACATGGTGCGATATTCTTTTCTTTCATATGTACAATTAGACTCTTGTATGATGTATGTAAAAAAAAGCTGATATGATTTGTGTCTAGTTTTATTTTATTCAGAAGTTCACTAGTTTATTTCTGATTTGTCAGTTTAATATCTGTATACGGTTATTATTTCCATCAGCCTCACAGCAAGAAGGTCCCGGGTTCGATTTCAGGGCTCAGGGTGTTTGCATGTTCTCCCTGTGCTTGCATGGGTTTCTTCCAGGTACTTCAGTTTCCTCCCACAGTCCACAAACATGCACACTAGGCAAATTGGCTGTTCCAAATCGCCCCTAGGTGTGAGTGAGTGTGAATAGTTGTGAGTGTGGATAGTCAACCGATAGTGCGTGTGTTAGTCCTGCGATGGCCTGGTGAGCTGTTCAGGGTGTATCCTTCATGGTTGGATTTGCTCAGTTGTTCTATTCATCCCATTCTGTCTGACAGCTCAGAAATCTATATTCTTCTTGACTAATATGTCATGCAGGGCTTTTATCTCTTTATTTTTACTTAATTTTATTTTTTCCTTAAATTAATGCTTTATGTGTCAACTGTTGAATAGGTTCACTTTCCATTTTCAGCCAGTACCTGGGCAACAAGGGAGACGGATGCAAACGTTAGCACTTAGCTGTAGTTGCTATAATTTTGTTTCATTTTGTTTGTTGTACCAAAATTACCATCCATTTTATGCCTTATAATAAGATAGTATGCTGCTGTTAGAATTCTCTCCTACTTGTATAGGAGTCATTGTCTAGTAAAAATTGTCTGTTTGTTTGGAGCAGGCTTGTGAAATGGAAATGATACATGAAGGCATCTTTTTCTATGTCTACAGCCCTTAAAGTACAATCTCTATATTGACTATCCTGCCCTCCTTGCTTCCATTTTGTTTCCTGTCACACATAACCACACACACACACACACACACACACACACACACACACACACACACACACACACACACACACACACAAAAGACCACCACCACCACCACTCCCACCCTGCAGGTGTCCTTTCTGCCTTGTTCTAGCATGAAAGCCACTAGCACCAGACATGAAAGTACAGCATTCTCCATGTAACAGCCTTCAGACCCAAACCAGCCACTAAATATCTAATTCGGGGCCCTATACATCACTTTACTGTCAAGGTGGCCTGTTCCATATAAAACGCAAGTACAGAACTATACATATAAATGAATAAGCTTTGGCAGCAAAGGGAAAAAGACAAGAAGAAGGAATAGATTGAGTTTGAAATTCACTCGTGATACAAGATACTCGTATATGAACAAGCTGTATTGACTCTCAAATAACTCAGAAGCACACAAAGGATTGACTTTCGCTCCTGATGGACTTCAGGCAGTAAAGGACAAAGACTGAAATGTTCAACAGGCACCATGAACAAAACACAATTTATTTTTTTTTTAAAGAGACGCTCAAACCTAATGGAAATTAAAAGTCAGGAAAGAGGTGAGAGCACACAGAAACCGAAATTAGGCTCACATTTGCTGATGGATGCACTGAAAACCAAATGGGACTAAGACATCTGTCACAAGAAAAGAAGTTAATGTATGACTTTGATAGGCAATGACAAAATAACAACTTCATACCGAAATGGATAAATGAACACCTTTTGATTTTTCATCCAGTAATCATTCATTTTCTAAGCTGCTTAATCTTCATTAGGGTCGCGGGGAGACTGGCGCCCATCTCAGCCAACCCTGGGCAAGGGTGGGGTACACCCTATACAAGTCGCCAGACCATCACAAGGCAACACACACACACACATACACACACACAAAACCGTTCACACTCACACTCACACCTATGGGCAATTTGGAACAGCCAATTAGCCTCTTGTGCATGTTTTTGGACTGTAAGAGGAAACCAAAGTATCTGGGGGAAAGCCACGCAAGCACCGGGAGAACATGCAAACTCCATACACAAACACCCCGAGCCCGGGAATCGAATGCAGGCCTTCTTGCTGTGAGGTGCACATGCTAACCATTGCGCCACCATAACACCCCAGTATTTGTTATTGGATTAAAATATACAGATTTAAAATATACAGCAATTATAACTCTTGCAAAGTTGCATGGATACGTCACTGAACACTGGTTGTTATTCTGTGGTCTTATGAGGAGAACTGACAGGAAAAAAACACAATATAAAAAAAAAAAAAACAATATAATGTGTTACAGGGGAGGATGGCGATGTAGTCATTAGCAATTCCGCTTCACACCATTAAGGGTCTAGGTTCGAGCCACGTACCTGGCAGGGGCATAACCGTGTGAAGTTTGCATGTTTTCCCTGCGTTTGCATGGATTTCCTCTGGGTACTATGGTTTCCTTCCACAGCCCAAAGACATGCACAGTAGGGTAATTGTATATTCTCGATTCACAATTGTGTCCAAGTTAGCCGTCCCTGGAATGGACTGGTGACGTGTTCATGGTGTACCCTGCCTTTGCCCGGAGTTGGCTGGGTGGGCTCCAGCCTCCCCACAGCCCTCATAAAGGATAAAGTAGTTCAGAAAATGAAATGAAATGAAAAATGTTTTAGTAAGGTGTCAGGCCACCACCAGATGCCAGAACAGCTCCGATGCAGCCTGGCATGAATTTTACAAGTCTCTATAATAGTTCTAAAGGGATGAAAAGATATTCCCTCAGTTGGTGTTTTTATGGAGATGATGAAAGAGACTTCAGCCTAACACATTTGCACAAAAAAAGGTGCTACATTTTTGAGATCTGTTGACTGAGAAGTTCAGTGAATAATCGCTCATTCATTTTTATATCTTTTGCAGGTCACAATGTTCTTGTTCAGTGTCAGCAGGGATTGGTTCCAGCTCACCTGTGACCCACGAGTGCATTAGATTTACACTGTTTTAACACTGAAGACATCCAGAGAGCCATCATGACCTGTGGATAAGGGGAGTTCATCCTAAAAAAGACCACTCCCCATCATGAGAGAAATGTTTTATATAAGATAAAGATGAACATTTTGGGAGGTTGGGGGCAGTGATGGCCTGGTGGTAGGGTGCTGGATTACTGATCCCAAGGTCGGGGGTTCAAGCCCTACTATCAATGGGTTGTCACTGCTGTCCCCCCAGTGCAGCTAACTGGGTTATCAAAGGCCGGCCATGTCGCTCACTGTCTGTGGTGAGAGGCAGGTGAAGGAACCATTGCTGAGTTTCGTAAAGAGTAGGTTGCATTGTTGTCAGCATGTTTCTGCCCTGCGATGGCCTGGCCAGCTGTCCAGGGTGTACTCCACCCTCGCCCAGAGTCGGCTGAGATGGGTGCCAGCCTCCCCTCGACACTAATTAGGATTAAGCAGTTCAGAAAATAAATGAATGAGAAAATGAATGAGTGGATGAATGATCATTCAGATTAACTCTGTCTATGTGGCTGAAAGAAATCACACAATGTCAGTTAAAATAGCTGTGTCATGATTTTTTACACAAATTTAGTTGCCAAAAGGTTGTCTTAATACCATGAATGTCCACAATACTTGCCTATATTTGTTAAATCACCTTTCATGATGTTTTTGAGCCCAATATTAAGTGGATGGATTGCAATCATGCACTTTTGAAATTTTGTTGGGCTGAACAGTTTCCAAAGACTGAGACTGTGTTACAAACCCCTAACAACCCAATTCATGTTTAACCCTTTATGGGGCAAGTGATCATATTTGATCACTTTGGCACCTGTCCAAAACGACCCTCTCCTGCCTCTCGGCAAGGCAGCAGATTTCTCCCAGCCAATCACGGAAGACCAGTCTACATCCCAGATAAAGTTTTCACAACATATGACCAATCAGCAGTGGCCCAGAGTATTTCAAACTTACTTTTGATTTGTTGATGTTGATCTGTTGATGACAAACTGTTTTTTATAGTATTGTGTATTTTTACACCTAAATTGGTACAATGTTACAAAGTTAATGTTTTTATTGATATATAATAAATATTTTAAAATTTTCACTTTTTTAAAAAAAAACATTTTTTTTTTTATCCTAGAAGGGCAAGGAACCATATATGCTCACTTTATTGATCTTCATTTTATTGGACCATAACATTAAATTTTTTTTCAAAAGTAAAAACAGGAACAAGGTCTTGTAATATCCTCCTGTGATGGTCTAGGGTTGAAAATTAGAATTTCCAAGTATTTCAATGAGTGCCCCATAAAGGGTTAACATCCTTCATAAACCAAATTTCCATCTATAGGATTCATTATGTCTTGTTTGAATACACCATTCATGATATGTAGGCTATTTTCTTTATATAACCATGACACCACCACTTTAAATGCAAACTCACCCCTCAACGTAACGGATCCACTGACTTTTCCTTTATTTCGTCGCCCACCTCCATAAACTAGTTTTGCACCGAGGGAGTTAAACTTAATACAGTCTTGACCCAATTCTATATCAGACTCCGTGGTAAGATTTATTCTCCATATCAGATCATACAATGTAGATTCATTAATGATCTGAGATCAGTAATCCTTTATTGCGTTGAAAGAAAATAAAAAAATTCTGTTTGCAACATCAATCAGGAATCGCGGTCTAATAATACTTCAAAGTGTGCTTAAAGCAGTGGTGACTGGTGTTCTGTCGAACAGGGGAGCACTACTTCATAAAATTTGTCAAATATTGCATCATGTAATTTATATGAAAGTTCCAGCGTATGTTTGCACTGTGAAAGTTAGTCAGCTCCCCAAACCATGCTGAGTTGGTGTCATTAAAAGTCCAGCAGTACATTCTCTTTATCTCAGCACTTCCAGTCAGCCAGCTCACCTTCTCACACCAGGAGAGTTTAAGACTGCTTATTTTCCCTGACTTCTGAACCAAATCAGTCGTGGGTGTTGATCTGCCCTGCTGTTTAATTCAGTGTCTTGCCGTCTGTCTGCCGTTGTTAACAGCCAACTAGAAACTTTACTATATGAACAAACATTACTAAACTAAAACAAGAAGTAAACTCAACAACTCTATATTTATATTTTTACTGATAATGGGAAATGTACAAATCAAGATATTAAGGTATATTCCAAGCAAAAACAGACTACAAGCAGCTAAAACCGAATGTCCAACTACATTTGGAAAGCTTTGGTGATGCTGTCCATCAAAAAGAGATTCCAGCCACTTTAACAGTTCCTCCAATCACCATGGAGCGGCCCAGGGTCCTGACCAACCCACTCCTCATAGAGTCCCAGAGCAGCTAAGTGTCCGTGGGCGGGACATTTTTCAAGCATTTGTCGAATAAATGCCTCGCTTTGCTCTAGTGAAAGCAGAGTGTATCACAAATGTCATAAGACTTCAGAGAAACTGTGCATCAATGGGTTTTATATTTTAAATTTATATTTTATTGGATAAGGCTGCCATGGGAATATGAGAAGAAAAAAATCACGTTGGACAACCTGGGATAATATATTATTAATTCTGAATAAAGTAACCATGAGTTTGAGCACTTTGTAGCACCGTCTTTGTAATATTAAAGTAAATACCCACTTACTCAATCATTTACCAAACTGCTTAATCCTGTAGGGTCACGGGGAGGCCCAAGCCTATCTGAGTCGACACTGGGCAAAGGCGGGGTACACCCTGAACAGCTCACCAGAACGTCACAGAGTCAACACACACACAACCATTAAACCAGTGTAACCAGAAGAAATCTACACAAGCACAGGGAGAACATGCAAACTACACACAGAAACCCCTGAGCCCGGGACTTGAACCCAGGACCTTCTTGCTGCAATGCAGGCATACTACCCACCCCACTGGCTTGAGTTAAGGAGAGGTTTTCTCTCTATTAGCAAGGCTCGTATAGATTTAACCACTGCCACTACTATTTGCAGATGTCCTGTGAGTTTTGCATCATCCTACGCCATCCTGCCATTGGTGGATTTTAATAAAATATTTAAGTAAAACATTTCTGTATTTTCAGAACTTCTTTGTCCTTGGCTGCAATAGCACTAAATCAGCCACATCATGCATTCTGAGACGGTCGATCTCTCGCAACCAAAGAATAATTTTGCAAATATAAAAAGTGCAATTTTTGTCCGTGACAGAAAAATCAGGCTGAAAAGCACATGCGAGCTGGTCTGTGTTTCATCAGAATTCCAATAGGCATTTATCTCCTTACACCACTGCACTCATGTGTTTTTCATAATGCCGTTATCATCGTTTGTCCTTTCTTGCTTGTATCTTTGCCTGAACTGTTCTTGCATGATTATAATTTCTGTATTATCAATTAGCTGTATCTGTTCAAACATCTGTATAAAACAAAAAAAAAGCATTATCACTATAAATGCACTACAAGTCGGCAGCTTGCATCTGTTTAAATAACGATTGTCCTAAATGAATTATACAGAGAGTTTCATACAGGGTATGCTCGAAATGCTAAAAAGAAAATTCATGTAAACTCATTTCCAGGGCTGACAACCCAGATATGGCTCTCCATCAAAGTGCTTTACTTGGTTTCGGATGCAGTGATGTTTAACAGCCATGACACACCTGTCTTCTGAAAGCAGGACAGCTTATAAATGGGAGAAAACCTGCTCACTTTCTTTTCTTTTATTTTTTTTCAGTACCAGTACACACAGACACCCCCACACCTCCCCCAACCACACACACACACACACACACACACACACACACACACACACACACACACACACACACACACACACAC
>JAOUQZ010000008.1:6347040-6362703 GCA_028564935.1 Neosilurus hyrtlii | reverse complement strand
ACACACACACACACACACACACACACACACACACACACACACACACACACACACACACACACACACACACCTCGATTTTCCATTTTTACTCGGTGTTCAAAATTCCCCATACTTCTCTCTGTCATAATTTATTCTTCTGCCAGCGAGATTGAGCTGTGTGTTTGGATTTCAACCGCCTGCACACTTTGCCCATAATAAGATAAATTGTGAGAGTGATTGCCTTTTTTCCCTCTTTTTCCACCCAGCAATGCAAAATGGAATAGATTAAATCAATCAATTACCCTATTGATTCTGTTGTTAGAAATAATCAGCCACTTCATCTTTCTCAAGAGAACGAGTTCAACAAAAGCCTATATACCTGGACGGTTATTTGAAAAGCCTCTCTCTCTCGATGATACCTGGTATGTGTGCATTTGGGGCCTCGTTAAAACCTCCATTTTATGTCTAGTGTTTGAACGCCTTTATTAAGATGCCCTTTAATCGAACTCATCTACTCGAAGCCCCTCCCCGTCATGGTGGTGTAAAAGTGTAATATCCAATCTCGCCCCAATATTTAGCTTCCATTTTAAGAGCTGGTGCTCGGATATCTTCTTCTTTAGCACAGAATCCCATTACGGCGCAACATAATCTTATATATGTGTGTTGAGAGAGGCATTATCTGAATACTGCTAGCAATAAAACATGATAAATATCCTTGGAGATGAGATCATCAAATGCCTTCCAAGGCTGCATGTATAATTAGGGGAGTGTCATTAATCATAAGTCACAGTGCTGTTCTCAGTAATGAGAGTCAGAAAGTGAAATTTATTAAGCTAGCCTGGCACTAAGCACAGTGTTTATTGCGTCCAGATTTACACACTGTTTGAGACACGATGCCAAAGATGATGCATTGGCATCAGCATTGGGGAAATCAGTGCGAATTCACTAAAAATGAACAAGCATTATTTAAAGATGTGTCTCCACTCCTGCATTTATTACACCATGCCTAGGCATCTCCTGTGTCACGACCACCCCCGTGAGCAGAGCAGCTCTGTCACTGTTATACTTCTTAATTAAGAGGCAGCTGTTGGGACAGTGCGATAATATCATGGAGATTTATCAAATAGCTTACGTTAATTGTGTACTCCCAGATTGCTGTGTAATCAGTGCTACAATAACTCTAATCAAAATGATCATTACTGCAATTTATGTGCTTGCTGATGCACTGGGGAAGTGGGCAGGACATCATGGGGTACCATAATTATATCATCCGCCCATTTGGCTATTTTGATGAAACACAAGACTCCCCAACACTATTTAAATGATGATCATGTAAAAGATTTTTTTTTTTGTTGTCGCAAGGCTTTGAATAAATAAACAAATGTAATTCTATTCAATCAGACACAGATGTCTGGTATATCAGATTGCATCAAGTATTCAAATGGACACACTCATGTTCCTGTTCTTGATCCGCATCATTAAAGAGTTCTGATCGAGACAGCTAGAATAAATGTGCTACCAAAAATAGGCCTTCTTTTTTTAAATTAAACTGTCTACACTGTCACTGTCACCATTCCAGCTCATTACAAACACTTTCATTAGGGTTAAGGTCAGGATTCCTAAACCACTCTTTCATTAGTGGACTACCTATTTTAAATGTGTGCCATCAGAGAAGAAACAGTCCATTAACGTGATAACCTGCTCATTCAGTACATTCAGGTCATCAGCTCACTTCATTTTATTGCCACATAATGTTGCTGAGCCTCGACCGGACCAACTGAAGCAATAGTGCTACAGAGGTTACATGGTGTAATCAAGGCTTAAGGCGGACCAATGGCGCATAACTTTTTTATTTATTTATTTTTGGCCAGGCAGTGCATATAAAAGCTTATAAATATTTATATATATATATATATATAGGGGCTAAAGTGGAAAGACAATGTACTTGAAATTATACTAATTTCCACAAGAAACCAACTCATTCATCCTTACAGAAAAGTGAGGTGGAGTCATTCATACCCAACCCCCTTTCCTGTGCACAGGCTACACTCCTGCTCACCATTTACATCACCAAGCTCCAAAGTGAAAACCTTCTCCAACCCTCAAAGAAAAAAGTAAACTAAATGTGTCTGTAAAATGAAATGTCAAATCAGCAAATATATATATAGATATATAGATATATATAAATATAGATATAGATATATGGAATTGGGTATGTAGACAGACAGAAGAGAGAGAGAGAGAGAGAGAGAGAGAGAGAGAGAGAGAGAGAGAGAGAGAGAGAGAGTTTGTGATTTTGTCTGCAGCATTAGACAGATTTTATGACGCAGACCAGATGGACTTTTCTGAACAATGATTATGTTAATATTGTTTAAAAGGTCAGTGGTATTAATTGCATTTCTACCTCCGCCAAGGAGGTCATATTTTACCCTCAATTTGTGTGTTATGAAAAAAAAAAGTTATGAGAGGATTTTCATGGAATTTCTACCAGGGGTGGGGCTTTGAAAAGGAAAGACTCCAATAAATATTGTAGATGATCTGGATCAAATTTGGGATGCAGGAATTTTTTTAAATGATTCTTTAACATTGTGAGATTTTTGACATTTTGCTTTATATGTGGAATTGCTGGGCTTGGCAAAGAACTGACAATGGGTCTGATTACTTTCTAACTTAGACCGTAGGTTCATGCTCACGCAGTTGTGTCAGGTGATTACGCAGAGTGAACTGGCACTTAGATTTTATGTGCATTGAGGCTAATATTCTCAACTCATGTCCCTGAAGCATCCATTACACGCCATCAGCCGTGATTGGAAAACAGCATGAGAAATATACTTGTGGCTGAAACGAATGTGAATAAAGTGTATCATTTTTCCCAAAATGCACTTGGAGGAGAATCTAAAAGTGAATAGACTAAGTACACATTGTCCAATCAAAGTACAAATTACACATGAGGACAGATGGCAGAACCATATGTTTAGTGTTTCTTAGTTTGCATCAAAGGGGTTACAACTTTGCTGGTTACTGTGTTTGGTATAAGAGAAAATGCGGCATGAGACCAGTAGAGCTGTACTGATCTAAAACACTTAAAAAAAAGTCAAACAAACAAACTGCACCATCTGAATACACCTGTCCATCTGCATTCAACTGTGCATGTGTGCATGTAAAATAGTTTACCACACATCATTCTTACTATGCTATCTATGGCTATGTTTACTCACAGTATAATCAATGAGTTATAATACTACGGACCACTCAGTCTAAATAGAGTTGCACGTTGGAATCCAAAGTGAAAGCTGTATTCAACTGAACAAAGTAGAACAACATTTTAACAATCAATGAAATACTAGCAGTGTAAATGTAAATCTTCACGTCAGATCATTATCGCTGTGGGTGTCCATGTGTGCATGCTGAGCTTAATGATTTAATTATTAACTATTTAATGCATGCTTAAATAAATGTAAGGTGATATTTTATTTTGTTATATTTTGGTTTTATGTCTTTACTCACTCTCGCTCAGAGTCGGCTGAGATGGACGCCAGCCTCCCCGTGACACTAATTAGGATTAAGCGGATTAGAAAATGAATGAACGAATGAATCTTTACTCAGTCACTCATTTGCCGAACCGCTTAATCCTATTTGGGTCGCATGGAGGCTGGAGCCTATCTCAGCCGACACTGTGTGAAGGCGGGGTACACCCTGAACAGCTCACCAGACCACCACAGGCACAAGACACATACACACACAACCATTCACACCTGCATTCACACGTAAGGTCAATTTGAAACAGACAATTAGCCTAATGTGCATGTCTTTGGACAGTAGGAGGAAATCAGAGTATCTGGAAGGAAAACCAACGCAAACAAGCAAGAACATGAAATTCCATACAGAAATGCCCACGCCCAGGACTTAAATCCAGGGCCTTCTTCCTTAAGGTGGCTGTGCTAACCACCACACCACCATTTTTATAGGTTGTATGTTATTTGTTTTTATATATATATAATATATAATATATCTTGTATGTTCAAATTACGTTGTATGCATAAGATAAATATCTGGGTGGCACAGTAGTTAGCGCATTCGCCTGACTACATGACGCTCCTGGGTTCAACTCCCGGGCTCGGGGCATTTCTGCGTGGAGTTTGCATGTTCTCCCTGTGTATCAGGCACACTGGTTTCCTCCCACAGTCCAAAAACATGCAGAGTTGGCTGGCGGTTCGTAGGTTTAAGTCTTAGTGTGAATGGCTGTGTGTGTGTTGCTGCTCATTACAAACCACTCTTGCAAGCACAATGAAATATCCCAACAGCAAATATCAATTCCTGTCAGTCAGTGTTTTAATTGGTTTAATTTAATTTGACCATCAACCACAGATCAAATTATACTAATTAAAAAGCATATCCTTGGCACTTAAGTAACACTTCACCTACTTAATAAGCATAATAGCCTGAAGTCATGATAACAGATTACTTTTAACAAAATATTTAATTGAAAACACAAAGAGAAATGGTGCAAAATCTAAATACTAAACACACAAAAACTTGCCCTGCTGTGGTGAAGCAGTTTTATATTACATTCGAAATAAAAAAGCTGCAACGCTCTTTTGTTAGTGGTGAAAGCTAGATTTCAAGACTTCTTTGCAACAATGGTCCCTTTATCCTATACAGTTTCAATATAACTTCATAAATTGAAGGTTCTTTTTGAGAAAATAAAATTGGCATCCATCCACAGACAGACGCTTTCTTTTTTCATCAATGATGTTACAGGCTGCTCTTTCAACCCTACTGGTGCATAACATGCAGGCAAACAGCAAGTGAGGGCAAAAAATGGAGCATTCTGGCATCAGTATTATACTAGGTCAGGCCTGCATTTAAACGAGTGTTGATGTATTCAAAGGCCCTGTCTCTGTTTCTCTCTAGTCGACGACAGAAATAAGTACACTGCTAAAGCTGCTGTTTGCTGTCTTTACTAGAGACTCAGACACTCCACTGCTCCTGGCCTCAATCCTTTTTCCTGCTTGAATGACAGCATCATTAGCATGGCGTATACAACCAGCAGACGTGGCAAGTTCCAAAATAATTTTATTTAACACATTTGTATTCTGGTAGCACAAAGCCACAGTGGTTAGCATGTCCGTCTCACAGCAAGAAGGCCTGGGTTCGATTCCTGGGATCATGCTTACATGGGCTTCCTCCAGGTTCCCTGGTTTCCTCCCACAGTCCAAAAACATGCACAGTAGGCTAACTGGCTGTTCCAAATTGCCCCTAGGTGTGTGAATGGTTGTGTGTGTGTGTGTCCGTGTGTGTGTTGCCCTGAGTTGTATAGGAATTGAACTGTATTTGAATTGTGTTGAATTGAATTGTGGCCAGCCTACCCATGACCCTAAGCGGCTTAGAAAATGAATGAATGTTTCTATTCAACCTGAAATAGACATTTAAAAATGAATATTAATACTCTTACTAAATTCAGTTATTATACACTACACAGAATGGGTGCGATCTTATTGATATGCTATCTCGAAAGTAAAAATCGTTATTCCAAGTGGATAATGCATGAATCAAAATGACAAACACTTACAGTTTGCCACAAGCACTCGAGCAGGCTGCATCATCAAAACACAATAAACCGGAAAAATAAATAATTAAAAAATCTTGCTTTAGTTAGTTTTTGTTATATTTCCTTGTAGTATATACAATCATTTACAGAACCAGTTATGTTCCTCTGGGGGGGGTGCACTCCCATTAGCTTCAGAACACATAATGAAGCTCCATGCCATTAGCTCGACTCAAAACGCAGAGCTCACTTGAACAGTCTCTGTCATGGTTAAAATATGTGAATATAACCCACAAACATCTGGATCAGTCTGTTTTTCTATTTTTTATTAGTGTGCAAACAAACCTTTACAGAGTTTACTCATGTGTCCGTGCAGTATGTACCAGTTCTGGATGAGAATGTGTAACACTCTGTAGTGCTTATTAACTCTGCTAAAGCTGACCAGTCTCTGTCGTAGTTAAAATGTGTAAATATAACCTATAAAAATCTCATTTTAGTTTGCTCTTCATTATGTTTTCACATAGTACTACTAAAACTCTGTAAATGCTTTAAAGAGATGCTGTTATGCAGCTGTTAGCCTCTGCGCCTGCCTATGGTGGCAGCTCGTCTGCGTCCGTCATTTCAGTGTGTTTTTTTTTTTCCTTTTTTGTAACTTTGTAGTATATACTAGAACAATTATGTCCTTCAGGTTCAGTGGGTGCTGCTAAAATTAATGTTTCCCCTCAGTGTTCGCTTTCGAGGAATATTCAGCAACATCCACCTCCTCTCGGTGCATAATTGTTTTAGTTAATTATTCACAGCACCCATTCAAATCAGTAGCTATAAACTGAATAGCTGCGATGGCCTGGCGAGCTGTCCAGGATGTCCGAGCTGTCCAGCTCTCGCGCAGAGTTGGCTAAGATGAGCGCCAGCCTCCCCCGCGACCCTAATTAGGATTGACTGGTTCAGAAAATAAACGAATGATAAACTGAGTAGATACCACAACAAACCTTTTTTTGCACTAGGATATTATAAATCTTAATTGCTTTACTTGAATAATACAAATTAACACAAGCAATTACTCACCTAATAAACAATTTAGCTTTGAAATTAAGAGAAATTAAAGGTTAATGAAGTGAAATTACATCTAAAAATATGCTAATCATCATAATAAAAAATAGACATCTTTTCATATGCAGAAGCCAGAGAATCAAAAAAAAAAACAAAACAAAACAAAACAATAACATGAAAAGGGTTAGGATTATCTGAAATCAGGTACACAGGCTCACATTTCGTCATTGTCTCATGAATGTATTATTGCCTTTGGCAGTACCCTCCAATATGTCCCTTTGCAAAGTTTTTACCTAAGTGACCTGTAAGAGTCTATTAGAATTCTTCATATGCTTTTAAGGTACTTATTATATTGTTATGGTTGAAAGTAGCTTTAACGTGACTGCCTTGCAAAGATTAGCATAACAGATATTACAATCTTTAAATGTCCTCTTTTTAAAACTTTTCAGTGCAGTGGTATTTAATGTTGATGAAGTCTTAATTCACAAAAAATGTCTGATAATACATGGAGGACAAAAAATAAAAAATGTCTAAGGCTTCAAATACTCTGGATGTATCATCACAAACTCTGAAAACACTGACCAATAAGCACAAAATACGACTGCCGGAAAATGAAATTTTCACCCACACGTGTACAGCCACTCATGCATCTACAGTATAATGTTGTCATATGGCAATGACAGCTAAGGAAATTGGTCTAAGAAGATTTTAATCAGATTAAAGCTCCCACCTGGAAATACTGAAAAAAGAATGTTGACCCTAAAACTCAAGTTAAGGCTGACTCGGAGTGGACTTTTAAAATCACCACCCAACAGCTCAGTGGTCTCACAAACACCCTTCGATTTTATGATTTCTGCTACCATAAACACCTGAAGTATGTAAGTCATGTATTCTGTCTGAACAGTAGTGAAATCCAGCAACAAGTACTGTTCAACATAAAAACACCTAAGAAACTTTGGAATAGGGTTGAGTGACTAATTGATGTGGAAATACAACAAGCAAGAAGGATGACGACCACGAGAAAAAAGTATATGTGACTGCAGGATGAGTGATTCGGTCAGTGGGTGCCCCAAGGCCACTACTGCACCAACAGTGTTGATAATGATGATATTGGTGATGATAATTATAATTATGATGATGATGACGATTATGATTATTTTTATTTGATTTTTTTAGACACACTTTTCGTTCCTTAACTCTTTGCCACTACAAACTTTTTTCCACATTTTTCACTGAAACAAGTTGCTAATTTCACTTTATTTGAAATCAGTGACAGGGCAATTGTTGAAAAAAGCCAAACTAAGAGTTGATTACAATTTGATTGGACAATCAGTTAAACTGATCAATTCAAATGTGCTTTGATTGCCTGTGGTACCCATATTAGACCACACTGGGATATCCATAGTTACATTTATTGGCTAGATCAAGCAAATCAGCCTCAGCAACCCACATGGAGTCAGTGATGTGAATCTCACTGAATAGGTGGCCTAGGGCACCAGATGAACAACCCAACCAACGGTCAGCAATAAAGGACTGGGGTTAAACCAAAGCAATAAATGAAAAGAAACAATCAATGAAGAAGTCCTTGTTCACCATTGTTGTTCTTGACGGGGTGAGACTCGAGCGTCTACTATTAAAGCTGCTCTGATTCATTGTTTAGCATCTATCTCTTTTTAATTAAGTGCCATTGATCTGCTCTGACTGCTCCCGTTTTATATGTGTCTTCACTGCTCGTAATTTCAGCACGTGTCCACGAGAGCTATTGATGGAAAAAACGCATGCGTTTAGATTAATTGTGCCTTCAAGCGGCGTTCAGCCAAGATGCTATGGTGTGATTTATTTTGTTTTTCACCACATTTCCTGGGTCCACGTAGAGCTAATATAAACGCTGCTGACTCTAAATCTCTTTCATTAGAATGGGCCGCCACCCCTGCACTGCCCTTGTGCACAGGAGGGAAGGTCTCCTGTTAAAATGTGATTTACACGCATGCTTAATAGTTTCCTCGACATTTATCTATGAGGTTCTCAATGCCATGCCAAGCCCTGCTGAAAAACACTCTATTTTTTTAGTATTAGGACAAAATTACATCATGTCTGATGGTATCTTGAAATATAAAGGGTAATCTTTGCATGGAAGGGCAGCAGTAATGATTCACTAAAACATGGGCCAGAGAGTAATTCTCATCCAAGATGAACAACCACTTTAAAGGTTATTTGTACTTTATATTTAGGTTTAAGTACCCTACTTTCCTTATAAGCATATTAATAAAAGATGAGAGCATCACATTTTATACTCTTAATATTTCCTTCACCATCAGGCAGGTGGTACCTTGCAGAGCAGTGTGGTGTCATACTATAAAATCAAATAGAACGATTCTCATTCCTTTAAAAAAAAAGGACACCTGCAGGTCAGAACAACACAGTGCCATTTGTGTAATCTAATTCAGTTACATTGTTCTTATCGATTTTTATGTCAATACTTTAGTGGTGGAAATATTAGATTTGTGTAATAAGTTAGTGTAAATGTGTGTTTTGTCTTCCTGTGGGTCTTTAATAATATATTTATGCCTCTAGGACTTTGAGTATTTTATAAGCTTTTTTGAGAGATTTCTATTAATTTAATTAGTTGTATGATAGTCTGTAATTTACTGAATGTCAGATTCACATTTAGTAAAGCCATTCTTTTTTATTCCTTGTTTCCCGGATCCACCAATGTTAATTGGAAAATTGGAAAAAACTTCCTTTTTTCATTTTCTACAGGTCTTAACTTGATATAAAATTAATTTTAAAACCGGAACAATTTTTTTCTTGCCATCAAGCTGGTGCTTTCGCTGCCCTCTAACGGCAGCTATTATAATTCCATCATGTACATCTGCACATGCGTACTTGCCTGTCGTAAGTGTCGCCTTGGACACTCAGCCATGTCTGGGAATGAGACTATCAACATGTAGCTCAGATGGATTTTTATGCTTTTGCATGTTTGAATATTCAGTGTTTCTTGTGCATCTTGTGCGTAGGCGATATCTTTTCTTTATTTGCTAAACACGGAAGACACCAGCTCGATAGGCGTAATGCTTGAACGGGCCATTGGCCACAGGTCTATAAAAGTAATTTTAGGGCAGCCTTCTTTCTGAATGTCATTGAAAACAGTAGTTTAAACAGAATATACAGAGTATGAAAAGTGCTATATGTATTCCATCAGCTCCAGACAGACTCCTGTATTAAAATTATTCAATGTTTATATCAAAGCACCCTTTAAGAATACAAGAAGAGCACAATAAAAATATTTATATTTTACCCTTTCGTGTATTCCTGCTCTGCTGTGTTGTTGAAGAAAAAAATATCTACTTCTTCTTAAAAAAAAAAATTTCCCCGTCTCCTATATTTGGTTCACCAAACAAGGAATAAAAAACAATGGCCTAATCACAGTGGAATTCTCAGTTACTGTTTATTAAAATACTACAATTCAGTTTTAGGGATGGAAATCACCAAGTACGACACAATATGATATCACGATACCTAGGTGCTGATCGAGTTGTGTCTGCAATTCTAGAAATATTTGATTTTGAAATTGTCATTGCATATTCACTGTACAGTGATTTTGGTTGCAATCCTCCAGTGCAACACTTGTTCGAAAATAAAAGTAACTGTAATAAATAAAAAAATCGAACGTACCTCAAACTATCTCTAAATAAATAAAATACGAATTAGCATGGTTGGCACGGTGGCGTAGTGGTTAGCATGTCTGCCTCACAGCAAGAGGGTCCTGGGTCTGTGTCCTTTGTGTGGAGTTTGCATGTTCTCCCCATGCATGTTTCCTCTGGGTATTCTGGTTTCCTCCTACAAACAACACAATGTGTATTGCCCTGCAGTGGCCAAGCAAGCTGTTCAGGGTGATAGACATAGCCTCTCCAAGACCCTACTAGTAGGATTAATCGATTCACTAATTCAGTAAAAAAAGATACACACATACATACAAGACATTCATAGTGCCGGCTAAATTTTCTATAGCATATTTCGTTAAAGTCCTGCAACATTTAGTGTGGTTATGACTCTGGGGCGAAAGCTGTTTTTCAGTCTGTATGTGCATGATTTGATTGCCTGTATCTTCTGCCCGAGGGCAGAAATTCAAAAAGCGAGTGTCCTGGGTGGGTAGGGTCTTTGATTATTGTCTGGGCTTTTTCAGTAGCAGGAATTGTACATCTCTTCCATGAAGGGAATATGGCACCTTTTTTTTTGTTTTTTCGAAAGAGTAATGATCAATTTTACAATAATTTTCCACTCTGAACTTTAATCCATGTAAAAAAAAAGTTTATTCATTATTATTTTCTGTGCTGCCTTGTAATATCTTAGTTAAAACCTGCAGGACTATATGAATTCAAATATTCATTCAACCTTCATTCATTTGCCAGACTGCTTAACCCTTCTAGTATTGCGAGGAGACTGGTGCCTATCTCAGCCGACACCTGGCGAAGCTGGGGTATACCCTGAACATCTCGCCAGACCATCGCAGGGCAAACAGATACAAACATGCATACACATACTCACACCTGGGGCAATTTGGAACAACCAGTTGGCCTCATGTGCATGTTTCTGGACTGTGAGGAAACCAGACTACCTGGATGAAACCCATGCAAACACAGGGAGAACATGAAAAATCCACCTACTAAGCCCAGAAGTTGAACCCCCATCTTTATTTAGTAGTAGGTTAGGAACCAGAGAAACAAGAAAGGATTAGAATTAACTTGGTAAAATTTCTATGCCATTATACACTGCCCTCCCAAAAAAGCCACCACCTGGATTTAAATAAGCAAATAAATAAGCAAAGTGTTTGATTGACTAATTACTGCAGTGGTTAATATGCTTCAGCTGGCAATGTAATCTTAACTTATGCAGTGAGTACCTTCTCATTTTTTAAACCACCATGTTGGAACACGTATCCTGTAATTTTGGAACAGATTTCAGTGAGTGCTGAAATTACAGGAATAGGGTTTAAGATGTTCAACACATTGCATTAAAACCTATAAGGATATTGATAATCTATCATGTTAGCAAAAAAAAAATGTGGTCAGACATTACTTAAATGTTTAGCAAACTCAGCTATGAGACGATTGGGACTTAACGACTACTGTGGCCAAAAGAAAGCCACTTGTTAGTGAGGCGATGCTGGGGAGCATGAAGACTGGACTCTGGAGCATTAGGAAAAGGTCATGTGATGAGTTCAGATTTACACTGTTCCAGAGTGACGGGCGTGTCAGGCTAGGAAGAGAAGCACATGAAGTGATGCACCCATTATGCATAGTCCCCACAGTGTTATGATCTGTGTTGCTTCAATTGATCAGATCAAGGTTTCAGCAAAGCTATGTGGCAATAGGGGACAGCCATAACCTAACGCTTAGAGAAGCGGCTTTTTGGACCAAAAGGTTGCTGGTTCGATTCCCGAACCAGCAGAAAAAATGTGTGGCGGTGGGGGAGTGATATGCACCTTCCCTTCCTCAACCTTCATGGGTGAAGTGCCCTTGAGCAAGGCACCTAACCCCTAACTGCTCTCTGTGTGCCCCCTGTGTGTGGCAGCCTACTGCTCTGAGTGTGTGTGTGTGTGCTCACTTTGGATGGGTTAAATGCAGAGGCAGTAATTTCACTTGTGGGATTAATACAGTATAGCAAAATTAATAAAATGAGGTCAGCTCCCTACCTGAACACATTGAATGGCGAGACTTTTCCATCAGTGGACATTTTTCCTTGATGGAATATTTAGAGACAATTATGCCAGTATTCATCAGGCTCTACTTGTGAAACAGTAATTCAATGAGTGTGAGACATCATTTTCTCGTAGAGTCCTGCAGCATTCCGACTTTATCCCCATTGAGAATCTTTGGAATATGCTGGAGACTGTATGCAGTGGTTCAACTCTCCCATCCTCAACACAAGATCTCAGTGAAATATTCATACAACTCTGAACTGAAATGAAAGTTGTGGCACTGCATTAGTTTACTGAAACAATGCCTCAGAAAATGCACGCTGTAATCAGAGTAAAATGTGGTTCAAGAAAATATTAAAGTATAAAAAGTAGCTAATTTTTATTTTCTAAAGTTTAAGCAAACAGTCAACACTTGTGCTAAACTATTCCCTAACACTGGTTCTGTTCATTCAATACGTACTCCATGAAAAACAGTAACATTTGGAACGAAGGTATTTAATAGTAAGGGAATATATTTTTATATTCAAGAAATAAACCTTTTTTTGTTTGTTTATTGATTGATTGATTTATTTATTTTGTCTTTCACCAAATGCAACTTTAACGGTCTGATGCAAGAAACAGACTTCCAGTCCATGGAATTCCATTCCAGTGTCTGATGTTAAGAACATAACTTTTTTGTATTATTATTTTTTAGCTTAGTGGTTAGAACACTTAGTAGTCCTGGGCTTGAAAAGGGCATTTCTGTGTGGAGTTTGCATGTTTTCTAAGTGCTTGCGTGAGTTTCCTTCGGGTATTTCAGTTTCCTCCTATAGTTCAAAGAAATGCAAGTTAAGCTAATTGGCTGTTCCAAAGTGGCCCTAGGTGCGAGTATGAGTGCGATTGGCTGTGTGTGTGTGTTGGCCCTGCACAAGACTCGCAGGTTCTTCAGTGTACCCCGCCTTCGCCCAGAGTCGGCTGAAAATGGCTCCAGCTTTCCTTTGGCACTAAGAGGATTAAGTGGTTCGGCAAATGAATAGATGGATGGGTAGAGGAATTTGCATAAAATAATAAAAATGGTTTATTTCTCACAAGCCGGCGTGTACGTATAAAATAAAAAAGTTATTTCACTTCCTCTCACAGGAATATGACTGCGAGATGCAAGCTGTCAGCTCATATTCCAATTCAAGGTTGTGAAACAAAAGCTAAATATTTTTTCATTCGTTCATTCGCTGAATTGCTTTATGCTACTAGGGTCACGGGGTGGCCTTTCTTATCCACACTCACACGTGTGGGCCATTTGGGACCGCCAATTAGCCTAAAGTGTATGTCTTTAGACTGTGGGAGGAAACCGGAGTACCTGGAAGGAACCTATGCAAGCACGAGGGGAATATGCAAACTTCACACAGAAACGCTTTCACCAATCCCAGGAACTTCTTGCTGTGAGACGGGCGTGCAGGGACAATGCAGTCCCTGTTAAATACTTATTTGTATTTCTTATCTAGCACTCGATATGGATGTACACGCTTAGTCCGTAAGAAAAAGTGGATTAGTTCATAGAAGTGTGAACATTGTTGTTTATGGAAAAAATTGCTATATTAGCACTTCACTGCACTGTTCATCAGCATGTGGACTCAAGTGAAACAAAACGTCTACTTGTCTCACTTGTGGGTTTTATATTAGCATGAACAACCTCTATTCTGAATGAACTACACACATAAAAGAAAGGAACTTCAGAAAGGTATTGATTAGTTTTCACCCACATCATCAGATGTGCCATGAACCCAAGCAGTGAAAGTACATCCACACAACCATGCACTGCCCTGACCACACTCAGACATGCACTATGCCTCGGAAATGAGGGGTCTTATGTCCTCAAATGTTCCCTAAGCTGCAACTCCCTCAGGTATTTAAGCTCTTTCTACACTTTCACACAGGGAGTTGGAGAAAATGGCAATGTGAGCCATTTCAGAACATTTCCACACACACAAACAATGGATGCACTTTTTACAAAATTGATGAAGCAATTAAACACAGGGAAGCATTTCTACACAGCCAAAGGAATGGCATTTCAATGCTATTAAAATCTGGGGGGAAAAATGGAAACAGGATGGTGTTATGAAAGAAAGTAATCAACATTTTTGTTTTTTTTTTTTCTTGTAAGCCGTTGCTGTAATACAGCTCTGACATTTACATTCTCATTTCCTATCAGCCTTGAGTCTGCTTTTCCTCACTGTAAAGCCACCCAACATACCCAAGGAGACTTGTAAACCTTCAAGATTATCCTTTAATCATGCACATATACTCTCTGGCCTCATTAGTAGGTGGCCAGAATGTTTGCATATTCATACAAACATCCAATCAGAGAAATCATGTGTCAGCACTGCAATACATACACTAATGTAGATACAGGAGCGTACACTAGGTGGTGTAGTGGTTAGCATGTCCGCCTCACAAAAAGAAGGTCCTGGATTCGAGTCTCAGGCTTGTGCATTTCTGTGTGGTTCTCCCCGGGTTTCTTCTGGGTACTCTGGTTTCCTCCCATTGTACAAAAACATGCACATTAGGCTAACTGGCTGCTCCAAACCCCCCCTAGGTGTTAATGTGAGTTGTCCTGTGATGGTCTGGCGAGCTAGTCAGGGTGCAATCTGCGTTCGTCCAGTGTCGGCTGAGATGGGCTCCAGCCTCCCCACGATCCTAACAGCAGTTTGACAAATAAGTGAGTGAGTGAGAAAATGGATACAGGTATAGTGCTTCAGTTTATGTGCACAACACACTTCAGAAAGGTGTCTGGGAAATCTTAGTGACTCTCACATCTCTTTTTTCCACCATGAGTGAATGGATTCTCTTCCTAAATTTTAAACCATTCTGAGCTTTTTGTTCAAATATAAACTGTTTTGGAAGCAGAAAGGCTGTTTTATTTCGGTGTAAATAGTGATGACATTGTTAGTTTGGAGGGAAAGCAGAGCCCAACAATGGAGATGGAATGGAAAAGGAAAAATCTTTTCAAATATAAAAATGCTTGCAAGTGATCAATGCAATCTTGTGACTACTGTTTACTTTCTTCGTGTATTGTGCAATGCTGTCCACTAATGACAGATTCGTGATGACAATGATTCCAGCCCAAAATCATGGGAATGTGGACTGTTTGATAGCTGACACCAAGTGTCAAATAATCCTGAATGGAACTGGTTCAATAACCCTTAACAGAAAGGTGGTATCAGTGCGAGTGGCTCTACTATAATTCCAGTAGTTCTGACAGTGGCATAGTCAAACAGGTGTCAATTATACTGTATCTCAAAAAAACTTTTGAGCTCACACATAACAATCCCGGGGCAGTGGTGGCCTGGTGGTGAGGTGCTGGATTACTGATCCCAAGGTCGGGGGTTCAAGCCCCACTATCGACGGG
>JAOUQZ010000008.1:6326753-6346940 GCA_028564935.1 Neosilurus hyrtlii | reverse complement strand
AGAGTCGGCTGAGATGGGCGCCAGCCTCCCCGCGACCCTAATTAGGAATAAGCGGTTCAGAAAATGACATGACATAACAATCCCTAGAATTTACCTAGAATGCCAAAAATGCAAACAACAACAGCCAAAAAAATTAAATAAAAAATGCAGTAGGTGGCAGTTTTATGGGCAGAGACACTAAAATAACACTTAATAATTATTACTCTTTGCAGCCATAGTAAACAGAAAAGATCTCTCAGGATTATTATTTTTTGATTAATACTATATTAATTCAGCAAGAGAAATTTGGCTTTGCATTTAACCCATTCAAAGTGAACACACAACACACACACACACACACACACACACACACACACACACACACACACACACTCAGAGCAGTAAGCAACCACATTACAGTGCTTGAAGAGCAGTTGGGGGTTAGGTGCTTGCTCAAGGGTGCTTCAGTCATGATGGTGGAGGAAGGAAGGTGCTGCTCGCTCTCCCTGTCACCACACATTTTTCTTGCAGGTTCAGGAATCGAACTAGTGACCTTTCGGTCCTAAACACACTTCTCTAACCAACAGACCATGGCTGCCCCAATGTAATGCACAAAGCCGTCCCAAAGGATGCACAATATGTCAAAATTTGAGGCAGATAGGCAATAGAAGCCCACAGCAAGTTTCACTTCACTCAACCAGGAAGAGGAATATACAGAAACTAGAGCGCTGAAGATCAAAATAATGTTACCTGGTGTGCCGGATCTCAATTTATTCTGTGACAGAATTTGGTGTCAAATGCATGAATCCATGGATTCAACCTTCCTTGTGTCAACAGCTCAAGCTGATCATGGTGGTGTAATGAGGTGGGGATTTTTTTGGTGCACACTCTGCCCCTTAATACCAATCTATTATTGTTTGATAGACATCCAATCCAAGTAATGTTGCAACATGCATCTTCTTACAGTCACATTTTATCCATCTTATAATAGATACTTCCACCATGATAAGGTGACAAGACAAAAAAAATAGTTCCATGAACATGACAATGAGTTCAGTATATTCACTATAAATATGTAATTACTTCCACTATAAATATGTAATTACTACTACTAAAAAAAAATAATACAAACCATAACAAGATTTTTTTAAAGGTTTTATTTTAAAGTAGGACGATGATGATGGTGATGATGCTCCAAGTGAATAAATGTGAGCGTGAGTGATTTTTATTTGAAGTATTTTCCACTTGGGACAATGTTGTTGTTTTTTTTTACCCTGAGAAAGCGGACGAATCAGGTTGCACCATTCTCGTGTAGTATATACTAAAAGCAAATGGCTTTTCGCCATGATATATGAAATGGTGAATAGTCAGTCATTCTGCGATTTGGTTCAGCAGATTCATTTGCTGATTGAATAACTTTTTTTGGACCCGTAGAACAGATCATTAGGATCACTTAACATTCCTGTCACACCATCTTGCAGAACTCCTTCTGTTGCCTATATGAACTCCACTTTAATAGAAAATGATTAGGTGTAGAGGGAGGCCATTATGATAAGACAGCCCAGTCTCTCTGGCAGTACTGAACACAGGTGAATGATAATGCTGCCTGAAAAAGTCAAGTTATACTTTTTCCCCCTTTTTTTACGATTTCTGCAAAAATTAATCAGCAGGACAAGGCTTCGTACTCAGCCCTATCAGATAGTGTAAAGGGAGAACATGCTCGGTTAGGTGGTAATTAAACTCATAATTATTATCAATCATGCACAGCACTATTTCATATTGCATATGGCAGTAAATGAAGCATGCTGTTTTGAAAGTGAGTGCAGGACGGGAGACTGCTTCAGCAGCAATGCTCATAATTCCCCTAGAAAGCCGCCTTTGTTTATGTCATCCATCCAAATTTAGCTTCACATTAGAACGCAAGTAACTGAGTAAGTGCTCATTTCTGTAACACTAAGCCAGCAGTTAGTGTATGTGATTATTAGTTCAGTGAATGAAAAGAATTAATTGAATATATGTTTACAGTTGTCGTGAACAGTGATGAAAACCTCAAGGTGTTGTTGACGCTGTTATTCTCTTCTCAACAGACAGTTCTCCAATTAATTATGTGCCCGCTGAGCAAGCAGCCTTTTCCCATGTTTCAGAAGTACTGCGACTAAGAGTGAGTGTCATGTAGAGGGACAGGTTGCAGCCGAAGCTGGTTTCACACGTGACATTTTCCCGTCCTTCACAGAAAAACAGCTTAAGACAGCTAAAACAGAACAGCAGTAACAAAGGCTCCCAGTTCCCAGTTGTCATACCGTAGCTTTCCTGCTACAGCTCAGCTGATTTGCACTAAATATTTTTCTTACATTTTATTTGAACTCCATTTTTGTCTGAACAAAGGTCTAATGCACCCTAAATTTTAGCACAAAACTTTGTTGCAGATGTTTTTTTTTTTTACTTTATTTGAATTGTGGGGAGGATGGAGCCCAAACAAGCCAACTTCAGGCAAAGGCAAGGTACACGCTGAACAGCTTGCCAGTCAATCACAGGGCCAACACACTCAACAGCTGACACTCATATTCACAGCTAGGGGCAATCAAGAATATTTAATTAGCCTGATGTGCATGCCTTTGGAGTGTGGGAGGAAACTGGAGAAAATGCACACAACCACGGCAAGAACATGCAAACTCCACACAGAACTGCCCCTAGGTGTGAGTGTGAGTATAAATGGTTGTGTGTGTTGAAGCTGCCATAGTCAGTGTTGGCTGAGATAGGCTCCAGCCTCCCCGTAACCCGAGTAGGATTAAGCGGTTCGACAAATGGGTGAATGAGCGAGTAAAAGGCAGGGAATAGAATACTCAGTGTTAAGTATTTATATATTTCCTTTAGGTATTCAGTCCATAAACGAGCTGCACTACTCCTAAAACACAAGCCTCAGACACCTATCCATAGAGATATTTATCTTTTTAGGCACTGCCTAAATCTTTACATAATGTGAATGCACCCACGCAGCTTTCAAATCCACTTGACTTGACCCACGTCAGTTCCTTTTTGTCAAACTCCACTAAATTCATACAACTAAAAACAATTAATGTATTTTTTTTGTTTTTTCCCCCCTCGGAAAGTGGCTTAAGGTGAGCAATTATTTATGAAAGAAATCTCAGCACTTAAGAGTTTCTCTAAAATGACAAGCTGCAGTGTTAGTCTGACTGACTTCAGTTGAAAGAAAAAAGGTGAGGCTTGTTTTAACAGCTGTTAGCTACTGTACCATAAGCGAAGACACAATAGTACTGTTAAGTCAATCTTTCGAAAAATGCCGGACAGAATGAACAGCTCTGTGGCAGAGAATATGTTTTAGATTATGTTTGACAAGTTTCATTTACTCTTTATTGCATATTTTGTTCACCGATACATCAATTACATCTACCTGGACTAATATTTGTTTTGAAAATTAGTTTGAATTTCTACAAAGTTTTTATGCATGAATTTGCATTCAAAGAGCTGAAAGAAGAACTCTTTAAAATCATAACAAAGAGCACTGTAATGAGGCTTGAGAATAACAGAGCAGTTGGGATTTTGTGTGCGTGTGTGCGTGCGTGTGTGCGTGTGTGTGTGTGTGTGCGTGCGTGCGTGTGTGTACATGTGTGCATATGCGTTTGGCAGGCATAGTTAAGGGTATGCCAGGTGTAGAGTGTGCCACGCTGACTCTCTGATTCAGCCCCCCACCTTGTCAAAGCTCTGATTGAGTTGTGTGCTGTGAGCTCAATCCATCGGCTGATAAGCCCACAGGAGAGAGAGCGAGCGCCCTCGCTAATGACTTGCCCTCTCAACGCCCTTGAAAACTGAAGTCAATTATGGCGGACGGCTGCTGGAGTGAGGCTGTGGGCATGAGGGAAACCCTGAGGACGCCCAATTCTGCAAGAAAAAGGCAAGCACTACAGTCCTCGCCTGCTGCAGGCATCAATCAGAAGTCAAGCAGAAGGGACAGGAAAGAGCTTCACTAAAACCTCGATTGATCCAAATGTCAATTTCACAAGATCAAGCATCTCTGTATGCCCATAAAGTATAATATTTGCTCGGAGTGGTGATGTGTGAGGATTTGCTAAAGGTTTATTAATGGAAGGGAACCTGTGTTGAGCCTGTGTTGGTTGTGGTGAAACCCAGTCAATAATAAAATACATTGCAGCGAGGGTCAGAATGAATATCTCACATACAAAGCACCTGTTCTTCTGAAAAATAACCCATGCATAGGGCTGAGCGAGGCGGCCTAAAATAAAATCTCTTTAATGTTTTAACCTGCACAAGGACATATAAATTGAAAAAGTTCAAATAAATGTAACTTTAACAATACTGAGACAGGGCATTAACATTCGGTGTTTTTGTAATTTACTGTAAAGTGTTTTTATTTTTTTGTTAGTTAGTTTATTTAATTAGCTTGCAACAAGAGGCTTGAGGCTTGATTTTCATGTGTAATGATGTATAGATGGGGCGGGGCTACTTCAGTAAAATACATTTGGCTTGGTAGCTCATATCTGGTGTCAATTTTATTTATCATCTGAATGAACTCATTCTTTCAACAGTGAACAGTCAGTCACTCATTTGCTGAACTACTTACTCCTACTAGGGTCGCAGGGAGGCTGGAGCCTATCTCTCCCTTCTCAAGGACAAGGAGAAAATGCAAACACCTAAGCTGGGACTCGAACACATGAAACACCACTGCATCTATAATTTCTTTCCAACGGGGTTCCTTCTTACCATACACAGAGGGCTTGGTTTAAGGAACGCTGCAATGATCTGCATTTTAGCAGGTATTCAAAGGTTGTGCATTTCACAGAGCCAGTCCTGCTACTTAGTTAGTTAGTCCTGCTGCTTACACAGTATCTATTGTCTGAGATATTAAAATAAGTTTGTTGTACCACTTGAGACCTTTAGTCGCACCAGATTTTAGACAAATTTTACAGCGGACAATGGTTTGTGTTGTCACACTTTGCATAAGCACATCATTTGTAAATTAAACAGGATACGCTGACAGTTTTCTAAACAATATCCTTACTTGTTGACCCGCGTTCTACCATCTGCTAATGTGTTCTGGTGTTTAATGGGCAGGAACAGGCTTTTTTCTATTGAGTGGTGGATACCAGAGCCTATCAGGAAGCATCAAGGGCGAGGCACGAAAGAATCCTTGGCGGGGTGCTAGAGCAGTGCAAAATTTACACAGCCACTGAGGTAAAGAGATGTTAAGCATATAAAAATATTTTAAGCTTCTTAGTGAATCACGATTTTCATTATACACATCGTCCTAAAGCAAAAATTCAATCCATTGATGAAATTGATTTATCACTCAGCTCTACCCATGCACAGTCTATACTTAAGTATTACTGTACCAGCACTAGCATGATTCTAGGCATGAATAAGGTTTAAGGGCTCCTGAGTGGCGCATCAACCATGTTCAACCTGGAGATCACCGGTTTGAATCTTTGATGCCACAGCCATCCATGACCAGAAGTTCATGGGATCTACTTGGCCGAGCTCTCATGGGATCTTATTGGCCAAGAGAGAGATGGCATATGCTCACTTCCCTGTTTTTATGATGTCTGTCACTTACAGCGATCACCAGCCAATCATGGGTGCCTGTGTGCTTACTCCTATGAGGGGGCGCAGAGTGCTTTCCCTCCTAGGTGTGTGAGTGTGTTAGGCTGCCTCCCAATACGCAGCAGTATGTTAATATGCGGGTGGCAGCATCGCATATCACGGAGGGGGCGCTTACGCCCCTCCCTGGTTGGTAGTGGTCATGTGATAGGGAAGGCAATAATTGATGGAAGGGAATTGGATATGACTGAAATTTGGGGAATAAAATAGGGAGAAAAATATGAATAAAGTTTAAAAATAAATTCTCCCTGAAGTACATCCTAAGAAGACTTGTATATTGTTTGGATTTTATCAATACTGATATTACTTATCCATATACTTATCTACACTACTCTCCAACTTTATGCAAACAAACAAACAAATAAATAAATAAATAAATAACTAAATAAACACTTGGCATGAAATAATGTTCAAAATATTTAACAGATTTATTTTTATGATGATAAACTTGTGAACTTGGATCTCAGAACACACAGGCGAGGCAGGCAGTTTGCTGAAGTAGCCCAATACGCTGCACTGCTTCAGATTTATAACGTCGTATCTTCAAGTGTATCTTGAGGTTTCTGGTGTTACCCCCTTTTCACAAATATTGCATCCAGCTGCATTTTCATTAAATTTAGTAGAGTCAGCCAGTGTTCATTTTAAAAAGAGTTTTAAATTGACTTTTAGTCACAAACTGCAAGGCATATTTAATTTTAATATTATATTTTAGTCTTTTCATTTTAATTTTAGTTCAATTTTAGTTTCATGACACTTGTTGTGAAATGTTTCCTTTTGCTTTGTGTGTGTGTGTGTGTGTGTGTGTGTGTGTGTGTGTGTGTGTGTGTGTGTGTGTGTGTGTGTGTGTGATGTGTCTGTTGGGGAGTGTTGTCACTATGCAGAATAGAATGCAATTCAGTGTTGTTAGTCATGACCCTGTAACTGTTTTGCTAGGTATTAAGCAAAAACAAATTTAATACTCTGATGACTATTTTCATATAAAGATGTTACTTTTTCCTGTAACTTGCCGATTAATGCTGTATTTTCTATACTCCCATGAGAAGTTAGCTGGTGGCACGGTGACGTAGGGGTTAGTACGTTCGCCTCACAGCAAGACCAGGGCCCAAGTCCTGGGCTAGGCATTTGTGTGTAGAGTTTACATGTTTTCCCGGTACTTGCGTGGTTTGCGTCTGGATATTCCGTTTTCTTCCCAGAGTCCAAAGTATGGCAAATACACTTTCTTGGTTAAAAGTTTTAGCTTTTTTTGTTTTTTGTTTTTAATTAATTATTTATAATTATTGTAATTATTCCATTTTGCACTATGTAGTTTTAGCTTTAGTTAAACATAGATATTAGCATAATTATTTATTTGGTTAAAAAGCCCTTAGATTTTTTTACATATTAACTTTCTATATTTTAACCATTTATAACAAAATTTATTATACAAAATTTATGTTTTCTTATTTGTTAGCTTGAAAGTGAATTTAAGCTCTTCAATAAAAACATGTATATGGGACCCCATTATTGTTAAGTTATTCAGAGGGATACTGAAACTCTGTAGTCATTCACCGACTTATTTGTTTATGCAAGTACTTTTATAATGACTTGCTTACTGTTCATTCTTTATGATTCTTCATTCTGACTTTTATGTACAATGTCAGTGTTAAACTAAAGACAAATATAAATTTAAATGAAAATAAAATGAGTCGTATATTTTGCATAACTAACCATGTATTAGGTAGAAGCCTAGGTAGCTTTTGTAACGATTACACACAACTGAGAAGAGCGACCTATTAGAATACACATAAGTCTGAAAGGAAACTGTTACATATATTTGGACTGCAGTAACTTGCACTTAACCTTAACTTAGTCTAGCACTCAGTCACTTATTCATTCATTCACTCATTTGTTGAACCTCTTAATCTTATTAGGGTTGCAGGCCGTCACTGGCCGAAGGCGGAGTACACCCAAAACAGCTCGCCAGACCATCACAGGGCAACACACACACACACACACACACACACACACACACACACACACACAAACTACTTTTCTTCTCATTCACATTTAGGGGAAATTTGAAAAAAACAATAAGCCTAATACACATGTCTTTGGACTGTGGGAGGAAACCGGAGTGCCTGGAGGAAACCCACTCACGCACGGGGAGAACATATAAACTCCACACAGAAACGCCCTCATCAAGCCAGGACCTTCTGCTGTAAGGAGGTCGTGCTAACCACTAAACCACAGTACTACCCTGGACTAGTATGGTTTATCGCAATTCAGTTTAACAAAATTGTGTATTATAAATAAATAATCAGTAATGTTTTACACAAGAGAGAATTAGGTAATATTCCATTTCATATCACAAATGCAACATTTTATCTTGTATTTTTAGTGCTGTTTTGACTGATTCTATTGTCAAAACAATATAATGCACACATGGATACAGTGATATGAGCCATTAAAAATACTTGCAGTTCAATGCATTACCATATTCTAGTTTGTAGAGTATTCATAGTATGAAGCTCTGCTGTGAGAGCAATGTACAATACAAATAATATACAGAATAAATAACTTGTTATACAATTTGGTTATGGTGTGAAATTCTTCTGTATCCAACATTCCATTCAAATCCTGTAAACAGTCCTCTGTCGGTGGTTCTTAAATTGGGGTCCGCAGAGCATAACCAAGGGCTCGCTTCCTGAGCAGTGGACCTCACCGCCAAAGTTCAATGTATTATTGACTTCTTAAGAATTACTAGCCATTTTGACTTGTTACTTGAATTGATTTCTAACTCAATTCCAAACAACTTAAATTACAAATTATATCACCTAGACCACAACTTGCACCTCCTGTGTTCAAAGAATGCACACATTTAATAATTTAATAATTACATTCATAAGCCAAATCTCTTCTGAAAATTTTTACTCTATAGATGATAAAAAGATAATATATTTATTCAATAGGTAATATACGGAAGCCATAAGCGGACGTGCATTCATGCATTTCCCCCCTCTGTTAACCCTCTCGTTTACTCTCACTCATTTGCCAGACCACTTAATCCTACTTCTAGGTGACAAAACCCACATGTATTGAAGGCATGTCCCCTTAGGGCTTTCTCAGCAATATGACTGGCTGGCAAGAACTACTTTTTCATATAAGGCGGGGTCATGGTGGATCCAGAACCAATGTCCTGGAAGACTGGAAGCAAGGGAGAGAATTTACTATGCACAAATACATGCACACGTTCATTCTCATCTAGGGCAATTTAGCATTTACAAAAATGGGAAAAATCTGAAAACCTGAAGTGGATGAGGGCTACCTGCTGCACCACTAGCCCACCATAGTTTCCCTAGAGCTACTGAGTAATCTGTAGAAGTTAGCAGTGGTAGCATTTCAACTTCTTTCTCATGCATCTTTGTCATTTCTATAAGTACTTTATCCTGCAGTGCTAATTACTCAAAGTAATCAGAGCTGCACTTGACTAATACGTGTTTGTAGCATAACATCTGTACAAGCAGCTAACTACAGGCACTTAACTTTTGAGTGACTTTATTAATGCAGCTAATTGCAAAAGTTAATTACAAAGTCCTGTTGTTACAGATTACTAAAAGAAAAAAAACATTACAGAGAGAATCCTTTTGCAAAGGTACTTGATGAAACATCAAGGGATTTTATGTTACTCTATAAAAGTGCTAAAATGTTCACTTTTTTGATGTTTTTCTAATAATACACAGTGAAGGGCTCTGTATTTAGTGAGCTAATTTTGTCGCTGCTGAGGTAATAGCTATGTCCACTCTACACTTGACTCAGAGATGTAATCAGAGTAACATGAACAGTGTGTGTCTTCCCACTGGGAGGCTGATGGGCGATTTGCTCTCTATTAGACAATAAGAGATGGATGGGTAGATGGTAGCCCGGCATTACCTCAACAGTTGGCCCTTTCTTAATAACACACTTTATTGCCGACTTGTCTGGGTGATGTATTCCTTCCGCAGAGCTGCTGGGTTGCCAGACGCTCATGCCAGACTTCCCAGTAGAGAAGACTGTTAACTGATCATAAATCCCTCTTGATGAACACATTCCCAATCTACTAATAATTAATGAAGCAATTTGTACAGCTTCGCTAGAGCATTGTGAAAGGCTGCGGCCATGAGCACATGAGACAGAAGACAAACTGCTTTTAATCAGATGCATTCACTGGCAGGTCACAAGGCCTGAACCTTCTAAACACATACAGTACATCACAAATGGCATCTTATAAATGAGTCAAATGCATTATGGGATTCCTCTGAATCGGCTCCGTAAGTCAAGTGACAAATCAAAAGCAGTGTTACTTAGCCATCTGATAAGTGGAATAGTCGACATATCCTTTTAATTCTTTTCCAACTCAAACTGCATCTGTATGATGAAGCCCACACTGAACGCAGTGGTGGTCACTTACCTGAAACAAGAAAAAGACAGAGAATTAATCTTTTAGAAATCTATTGAAATTTTTTAGACTCTTTTTCTGAGAAAAATGCATGTTTGTCACTTGTATCTCATGTTTTCCCCTGAGACAAAAGACCCCAATAATCTTATATTGGGGAAGAAGGAGTGCGTAGAGCGAGTGAAGAAATAAAAAATATGTGAACACTGTGCCTGAAAGGTTAAATGCTGTAATCAAAGAATAACTTTTTTTTCCTCAAAAAAGAGACTGTTGTTTTTGATATTACTATATATTGTTGTTTGTTTACTTATTCACATCAATATGATCCAATATTACATGAAATAAATACTTGAATAGTACTTGGTTTCTGATTGATCTTCATTTTGTTACGTGTATAATCATCACTGCATCACTGTATTTTTAAACTTATTCACTCGCTAAACCATTTCACATGGTTTGAAGTTCATTCATGCTATGCAAAAGAAAAAAAGAAATAAAAATTGCGACACCTTTAAATTTTTCTGGAAAATTGGTATTTTCAGTGCTTTTGTTTATTATCCGTACTTTTACCTTAATATACTTGTTGGAATGAAATCCTGGTTCTCGTTCCCTACAATAACATTGTTTAATACATTTTCACCAAAAAATTATAGAGAAGTAGTTTTTTACTCCTTTTTATTAGGTGCCCTTTTAGACAAAAGTGGTGGTGTATAATCTTCACTGCACTCTACTGTATATATACTTATGATGACTTCATACATATGAAAATTAATCAGAAATCTTCATTTAATCAGAAAATTACACTGAGGCAATTTTCAACAGCTATTAAAAAATACAGATATATGTAAATATGGAAGCTCATGCAGGGAGCCACAGAGATATCATTAATATTGTATTCACTATCTCCGTGCATCTACAAAACCAAAAATAATGTTAATACTACAAACTGCGAACTTTTTAATTCTTCAGCAATCAGATATATCAAGTACATTTCCCTGTTATGTTGAAATAAAATGTCAGGGATTATTAAAATGATAGAGAGTCAGAGAGAGAGAGAGAGAGAGAGAGAGAGATGGAGAGAGATTTTCATGTCTTCATGTCATGTAATTTTCATATCTCCACCCTGTTCTTGTGCTTTACATCAAGCATCAAGTTTCACACATACTCCATGAAATGTTAACCACACGTCTTGTCTAAGTAATATTATTCGTTTTTGTTAGACGTGAGTTTGTGTGATGGTCTGCAAGCATTTCTTCTGTGTTTGTTTGGTTCCTATCTGATATGTTTTATGCAGTCAAGCACTGTTCCTAACTAGGCTCGCTCGTGCGCTAGCAAGGGAAATAAACGGAATAAATAATAGATTTTTTAGTAAATATTTTATATTGTCATATTTGTAGAATGTAGTTTGAGTAAAACAGTCATGGTGACAAATACAATAACATTATGTTATATAACTCAATATGAAGGAGTTTTGATGAACAAATCCCAAATGGCCCCATACTTCCGTCATAATTGCCCTCTGTTATGTACGAATAGGTGCTATACATTACTTAGTGCACTACACTATTACAGAGGCAGGGATTTGCCTACACTGACGCTGCGAGGTAAAAGGAACTTCAGCTTATTAGTGACTGAAACTACAGAACACAAACTGCATTTACTGAAGTAACCCAGTCTTAGACATTGTCTCTGGATCATGGGTTAAAACTGAATATGCCAATTGTTGGTTGTCCCACACACAATCAACAATCATCATAGAGTTTGTGTGTTCTTCCCATGCTTGTGTGGGTTTCCTCTGGATACTCCAGTTTCCTCCCACAGTCCAAAGATATGCACATTAAGTCAATGGGCTACACATACTTGCCCCTTGGTGGGGATGAGGGTGTAAATATTTGCTTGTGTCTGTTAGCCCTGGTGGTGTTGTGGTTAGCACATCTGCCTCACAGCAAGGAGTTTCTGGGTTTAAGTCCCAGGCTCGGCATTTCTAAGTGGAGATTGCTGATGTTCTCCCCATGCTTGTGTAGGTTTTCTCCGGGTACTCTGGTTTTCTTCCTACAGTCCAAAGACATGCACATAAGGCTAACTGGCTGTTCCAAACTGCCCACAGGTGTAAATGTTTGTGTATGTGTTAACTCTGGCGAGCTGTTCAGGTTGTACCTTGCCTTCACTCAGTGTTGGCAGAGATAGGCTAATAGGATTAAGTGGTTCGGCAGATGAGTGAGTGTCTTAGCTCTGCAATAGACTGGCAACCTGTTCAGGGTGTACCCCGCCTCTCACCCGAAATCAGCTGGGATAGGCTCCAGTTTTCCCACGACCCTAATAGGATAAGCAGTACGGATAATGAATAAATGAATGTTCATTATATGCATATTGTGAATAACAGTCCTGGGATAAGCACAAGGCAGTGTTTATGATTGCAGGAGCAATTTATAGATGCTGCAACTATCCAGTTGAGATGCTCCATTAAAGTAAAGAGCCTTCAGCATAAATTGGTTTTGGCAAGTACAAATCATTAGGGTATCCACGTGGAACTATCCAAAGAGCTGAACTTAGTAAAGTCCCATACTGCACCGAGCCCTGCAAGTTAATGTGTCGAGTTCATTCAGAGTTAATGTCGATTCTGCTACAGGCATGCAAATGTATATTTGGACAGATGTACAGTCAAGTACCAAAGAGATGTTATGATATGACGCATTATGATATGCTGAGTTTGGCGAGGGCGTTTCTGTGTGGAGTTTGCATGTTTCACCGTGCATGTGCGGGTTTCCTCTGGGGACTCCGGTTTCCTCCCACAGTCCAAAGACATACATATTAGGCTAACTGGCTGTTTCAGATTGCCCCTTGATGTGAGTGTGAGTGTAAATGGTTGTGTGCATGCTGGCCCTGCAATGTTCTGGCAAGCTGTTCAGGGTGTATCCCAGCTTTGCCCACTGTCCCCACGACCCTAACAGGATTAAGTGGTTTGGCAAATGACTGAGGGTGAGTGAGAAGAATTAACATTAGGAAATGGGAGTTAAGAGAAACTATGGAAGTCAACGTGAGAACTATAAGACCTAGAAATCCCATATCGATATATACATACACACACATATTGTACGTATGCTGCAGTAAGGGCCTGCAGGAAAGTTTATTTGACACAGGAGCGATGGTGCAATGCTGTGCTTTCACAAACATGATCTCCATGGAAGAGTCATCAAAATAAAACCTTACCTTGTTACAAAAGGGAACATCTGATGTATGCAAAACAATATCCAAGCCAGGGGCACTTTGATAACAACTGCTCTGCTACCGTTGAAAAAAAACTCTTTGGCCACAAATAACCGAATATATGATATATGACATTTGATAGAAACAACACTTTAAACACTTTCAGAGTTATTATTCACAGTTACCACAGAGCACTATGCATTGGGGTCATGTGGAACAGTAAACATTGTAACAGTTGATGTTCCACTAAATTGATTTGATTCTAAGAAATAACTGGAGGGCGACATGGTGGAATAGTGGTTAGCACCTCCTTCTCATAGCAAGAAGGTCCTGGGTTCAAGTCCTGAGCTAAAGCATTTCTGTGTGGAGTTTGCATGTTCTCTCTGTGCTTGGGTTTCATCCGGGTACTCCGGTTTCCTCACACAGTGTAACAGTATGCACACTAGGGTAATTGGGTGTTCCAAATTGCCCCTATGTTGTGACTGTGAACAGCTGTGTGTGAGTTGGCCTTGCAATGGTCTGACGATCTGTTCAGAGTGTACCCTGCCTTCGTCCAGTGTTGGCTGAGTCAGGCTCCAGCCTGCACACCACCCTAGCGGTTTGGCAAATGAGTGAGTGCATGCACAAGAACCTGGGAAAAGTTTAGAGCTACTGACTGTGCATTAATATTTAAAGGGGAAGAAAGTTTTTTAAAGTAATTTGCTGCAATGAGTTACTTCATTTCACTTCATAATTCACTCATTTGAGTTATTTGAGTTAGATAAATTAACAAGTGGGGTGGCACGGTGGCGTAGTGGTTAGCACATCTGCCTCACAGCAAGAAGGTCTTGGGTTTAAGTCCTGAGATTGGGCGTATCTGTATGGAGTTTGCATGTTCTCTTGAATGGGTTTCCTCTGGGTACTCCAGTTTCTTCCCACAGTCCAAAGACATGCACATTAGGCTTATTGGCTGTTCAAAACTGCCCCTAGCTGTGAGTGAGCATGGTTGTGTGTGTGTTGGCCTTGTCACGCTTTGGGGAGCTGTCCAGGGTGTACCCCTATAAGTGTCGGCTGAGATAGGCTCGAGCCTTCCCGCAACCCTAGTAGGATTAAGCAGTTGGGCAAATGACTGAGTGAACGAAATTACCAGGGCAGCACAGCAGTGCAGTGGTTAACATTGTCACCTAAAAGCAAGAAGGTTCTGGGTTCAGACCCAGTGGCCACTCGAGACTCTCTGAATGGAGGTTGCATGTTCTCCCTGTGCCTGCATGGTTTGCCTCTGGCTTCCTCCCACAGCCCAGATGAATGAAGACTAGGTTACACTGGTCTACAGCCAAAATGCTTCTAAAATAAATGCAGTCAAACATTTTTATTTTAAGATATGGTACTGGGTCAGCATATACAACCATGACTTCGGAATCATGAAGGATAGGTAAGTTATAAATGAAAAGAAATCCGAATTTAAATCAGAAGTCACAAAATACAGGTGAAACTCAAAAAAATTTGAATACCGTGCAAAAGTTCATTAATTAAGTTCATTTATTTCAGTAATTTAACTTAAAAGGTCAAACTAATATATTAAATAGACTCATTACATTCAAAGTGAAATATTTTAAGCCTTTATTTGTTATAATATTGATGATTATGGCTTACAGCTTATGACAACCCCCTTTTCATTCTCTCCGCGACCCTAGTAGGATTAAGCAGTTCAGCAAATGGATGGATAGATGGATGGATTTTATGAATTTTAGAGGTAGCTCAGCTGTTCGTGTGGTCCGAAGTTAATGTGGTTGAGGTTAAGTAAGACTCTAAACCTTCATTTCCTCGACTTTATGGTGGTTTTACATAGAAACTCTATATTCTCAAGCTGATTTGGGGTAAACGAATATGCTGAATGAATACATGTACTATATTTGCAATTAAATGCATGCTGTGCAATGCAATGACATACTTCAAATACAGAAGAAGTGGCACCAGAACACAGATGCAGCAGGAATTTATAGCTTTATTTATAAGGAAATGTATATATTCATTATGTATGACTGATTTTAACCAGTCCTAAAACATTCCAGCAAATGTAATGACCCTCATTTATCAATCGAATGTAGACCCCAGCTCAGACTGGAGCACAGCATCCACTGATGTTTGATTCATGAAGCATTTCGTATAGCACCAATCACAGTATAAAAATGATCAGGCATTGATAAATGTAGCAGCTGCAAACAATCGCCATTTAAATATCATGTATCTAAATAAAACTTTATGACAGCCGTAACTTCTCTGCCCTTGAAATAGAGGGGCAGATCCAATTAAATAAATAATTTCCATTTGGCAGCCCTAAAAGCAACAGGGGCAGCACAGTGGTGCAAAGGATAGCATACCATCTTTACAACAAGAAGGTCCAGGGTGTAAGCCCCAGGCTCGAGTGTTTCTGTGTGAAGTTTGCATGTTCTCGTCATGCTTGCGTGAGTTTGCTCTGGGTACTCTGGTTTTCTCCCACAGTCCAAAGACATGCAGATTAGGCTAACTGAATGTTTCAAATTGCCCCTGGATGTGGATGTGAACAGCCCTGCGATGGTCTAGCGAGCTGTTCAATGTGTTTCCCACCTTTGCCCAGTGAAGGCTGAGATAGGCTCAGGGTCTTCGCATCCTAAATAGGATTAAGCAGTTCAGAAAATGAGTGAGTGAGTAAAAGTAGCATCATCAGAAGTCAGAAAAATGCAGCATGGAAAGAAAACACTACTGAGGTCGTCAGCTTTGCCATTGAAGATTGAATCAAACAGCTTTTGATTATTTAATTCATAGCGTACATCACGGATATGTATAAGCTATATACTGTGAATAATGGATAATATATTGCAATTTTTTACATGTGGGTGAATGAAAAAAGTTAGAAAGCAGCCTGGAACCATCTTTACGGAGCCAGGAAGCCATGAGCTGAAAGCGACAGAGTGACCCTCCAATCTCAGCCCTGGCACAACAAAAGCCTGGATGCTTTGGCAGCTAAAGGTAACTTAAGAGCTACGGGTCACTTTCCATAAGAAAACCCCTGCAATCCCCAAAAAGCTCATGTCTTACAGATAGAGGTCTTTTAACAAAGCCAGATATGCCACTGGCGAGATCTGATGAAGGCTCTTGATTAGTGACTGATTTTGAATCTAACCTATCACACTGCAAATCGTTTATCCTACTGACTCCTTTTAATTCATTGTATTTGCTTGTAATAATGTCACCAGAAAACTAACAAGTTGGCTATCTCAAAATAAAAGTCAAATTATTCTTACACCAAATTTTTTTCACCAGTTTGTAAATAGTCTTTCTATTTATGTTCAGGGCATATGAGACAATCAACGTTTTCCTTTTTAAAAGTTAATATTTCACCATACACTACATATACTACATATTTTAGTAGGTAGACAGTAAAAGAAATAAAATGTTAAAACAGAAAAAATTGAATTAGTGGTTCACACTAAATATTTAACAATTACTGACTCACTCATTTTCTATACTGCTTAACCCTACTAGGATCGAGAGAAGGCTGGTGCCAATCTCAGCCAACACTGGACCTGGACAGCTCACCACACCATCACAGGGCAACACACACCACCATCCACACTCACACTAACAACTACAGACAATTACATATCACATACAGCCAGTTAGCCTAATGTAAATTTCTTTAGACTGTGGGAGAACACCAGAGTACTCAGAAAGAACCCACACAAGCACGTGGAGAACATGCAAACTCCATAGTGAAACGCCTGAGCCCAGGAATCGAACCCAGGACCTTCTTGTTGTGAGGTGGATGTGCCACCCTTAAACTTTATTCAGCCTGAATAATTGTAGCTACACTTAAACACAATCATTTGCTAAAATGCTTAATTTACATTTATATTTACTGCATTTGGCAGACGGCCTTATTCAGAGCAACTTACATTAATCATTTTTTATACAACTGAGCAATTAACGGTTATGAGCTTTGCTCAAAGGCCCAACAGTGACGACCCCTGTCCTTGAGATCTGTGAGCCACAGCCTTAACCACTGAGCAACTACTGCTCAATCCTATTAGGGTTGTGTAGAGGCCGCAGCCTAAATCAGCCGACATTGGGCGAAGGCAGGGTGCACCCTGAGCAGCTCACCAGAGCATTGCAGGACTACAATTCAACTAAATAAATAGTGTACTGTACATTAAGTTAAACGTGGGCAATTACTTACTTTTTTTTTTTATAACTGCATTTTATTTTCATTGCTTATGCTATATGCCAATCTAATAATAATTCTCTGAATCAGCAAGATATACTCTGCTGCACTTGCTCACCGTGGAATAACACCAGGATGCACTAGGGGAAGAGGGAAAGCCTGCGAACGTAATGTGATGCTGAGTGCAATGTACTACTGGGAAACCGTGGGTCATGGCATTCACATCATGTTACTCTGACATGTGCAACCGACCTAAACACTGTTAACCAAGTACACTCCTTCATGTTAATGCTATTCCTGAATAACAGTGACCTCTTTCAGCAGGATAATGTGCCCAACCACACTGCAAAAATTGTTCAGGAGTTCTTTGAGAAGCATGACAGAGAGCTCAAGGTGCTAAATGGGCCTCCCAAAGTCCCAGATCTGAATCTGATTGAGAATCTGAGGGATGTGCTGGATGAACCAATCTAGTCCACAGAGGCCTTAAAGAATCTGCTACTGCTATCTTGGTGCCAGAAATAACAACACACCTTCAGAGGTCTTGTGAAGTCAATGGCTCGATAGGTCAGACTAGTTTTGCCACAATATTAGAAAGCTACACTATATTAGAGGTGGATATAATGTTATGGCTGATGGGTTAATCTCTTTTACAGATTGGATTAGCACTGGTCATATCACCAGGCTAAAAAAAACCTGTGTTTCATAACAAGGAAATAATCAGCTCCAGTTTCAGCCAAAGTCTGTGTTGATTTCCATCGCTGGCTCTCTTGTTGTCATGATGAGTTAGGCCTGAGGTTTTAAGCCAATTTTGCAATATGCTTCCAATTAACACTCTTAATCCTTTTGCAGCCTAGTAGTTACTCATCGAGAGTAGCATTTTTTATTTATTAACATTGCTTTTTGTACACATGAGAGAGCATTTAATGTTACAAATAAAAAAAGAAGAAAGAAAATCAATTTCCAACTCGGTATAATAAGGTTTGATATTTACACAAGCTATACAACAGATCAGAATCATTAAAACACCAAAGCTGCTTGAAACTAAAAAAAATGTCTCACTTCAAAGAGCAAGTCACTGACTTGGAGAGAAAGAAACGATCCCGCTGGCCACCAAAATACGAAAGTTATTAAAGAAGTAACTCAAAACCTGCAGGTTAACCCCAGCTCCTCAGTGGGAAGTGGCAGGCTTCGGGAAAGATACTACGGTGAAAGCAAATCACTCTCCCGTGGTTATTACACTGCAGGTAATCGCAGGAAGGCTTTTCTAATGTACAGCATAGATTGGATTTACCTTCTAAAAAAATTAGATGCCTACAGCACTTTTGTCCCAGAGATAAATGAAGAAATAAAACAGAAATTAAGAAGAAAATACGTTCGCCCATCTTTGTGTGCAAAGGTGATCTTGTGCCATCTATGCCACAGAGAAAACCTGGAGAAATGTACAGGAACCTCCAGATCCTGCGGCACTTACAGCACTGTTCTCTCCCCCATGTTAAGGTATCTTGTGTTTTTCATCAGAACGGTTCAGCAACTCCAAGGACAGTGTCGCTACGTGACAGAGATATACTGCGCTATGTCTCCAAAGAACCTGCGGCATTGCTCCAAGGCAGATAGATCTAAAATACAATGCATATTGCACTTATTAGACGCACCTCTGCTGAAAGGAGTTTGAAAAATTAATTTCATGCCTGATTTAAAACATCCCAACGCTTGAGTGAACTCACTGCCTTGTATTATAAACATCCATGGCTTAATCTTGCCCAGAACTGGCTCCGAATCCCAATTTCTAAGTAGACAAAAAGTGCTGGGCCTGGTGGGGAAGAGAGTGCAAGCTGAATCTGTTGGGCTTACCTTTCTCTCAGTGATTTGTTCGGTCATGGCAGTGGTGTTGTATTCATCCTCCTGGTGCTAAAGGCACATTACAGGAGACGTGACCTGTTTACATTTTTAAACCACTGCAGTGCACCAGCCCTGGACAACATTACTATTATTATTACTATTATTACTATTATTACTATTATTACTATTATTACTATTATTATTATTATTATTATTAGATGTGATGAAGCCATCTGAGCCACAGACCAGGTATTCATGATGCTCCTGAGGTAATACAAGAAGCCGTGAAATAGTAATGACAGAAGAGACTTTGCTCCAGAAATACTGATGCGCTGAAGGAAGTTGACATTGCAAGCAGTACTGGAGGAAAATGTGATACAAAGGCTCAGTGGCTTACTCAGTTTTAACTTATTCCCCTTGCCCTTCCCTGCTTCCCTGTTTCTGACACTACAGGGATTTTAGTTTAAAAAAATATATTGTAATGATATATTTATTTGTGTGCTGTGTAGCAAATCTCATTTCCAGGTCATTTTAGATGCAGTGAAGCAGTTCAAAATAAACTGAACCTATACTGTACATCTCGCTGTGCTTACTGGGGTGTCAATCAACAGAAATGGCATCATTCCCATTAGACTTCATATGTCATCTCAAGCATTTTATGACCTCTCACTGGCATTGGCTTGTTTTGTTGTTGTTGTTGTTTTTTAGTTTTATATATAAATCCTGCTTATGATATGAATTTACTGTCTGTTACTCACTTGTAGCAGTCATCATCATTACTAAGCTTTAAAATGGAAAAATAAATGATGAATAAATACATAATAACCCTGCTTTAGTTTCGTTTTCTTGTTGAAGCATCTAGCATTTGGCAGACGTTCTTATTCAGAGCGACTTACAATTATTTTATACAACTGAGCAATTGAGGGTTAAGGTCCTT
>JAOUQZ010000008.1:6286559-6312613 GCA_028564935.1 Neosilurus hyrtlii | reverse complement strand
CACACACACACACACACACACACACACACACACACACACACACACACACACACACACACACACACACACAAAAGCAGACAGACAGCCGTATGATTTCGTGACTTAAATGGTTTCAAGTCAGTAATACTCTGTTGGGTTCCTGCTGTGTTTCCTCTGAATAGCAGACGCAGTAAACAGAAAATCTGCGATCCTTTAGTTCAACACAATAAACTCAAGGTTCGGTCCTTTCGTGTACATTGTGCTTTGATCAGACAATGTGTGATTAGTCTGTCAATTTTTAGCGTCTCTTTCAATTTCAGTTTCTTCACATGCCTTTTCAATCTTTGCTGATGACATGGTACGGTGTCCTGGTAACATGACATGAAAAATAGCAGGCAAATTAAAGATCAAATCCAGAGCACATTTCATTTGGTGTGATCACCTGACACAACTGTCATTTATAGGCTGCATGAATCTGCAATTTGGGCTTCAAAAGAAATCTAACTGAACATTAGTGCTGCTGTCGAGCTTGCTTTTCATGAAAGTCTAAAACAATATACTTTAGATGGATGTCAAAATTTAAATTGCTCACTTAAGACCCCTATGCAAGGTCATAACAAGTGTGCCTTTGTCCACCTAGCAGTATAAACGGGTATCAGTAAAAATACTGGGAAGGTAACCTGCGATGGACTACCTTCTCATCTGCCAAGCCCTACAGACCTTTAATATTTAAAAAACAAGGGCTTAACTAACCCATGTGACTGTGCTAATATATCATTAAAGCATTCTTTGACATTAATTGATGGATTTTTTTGGTGTATTGTGTCCACCAGCATTTGTTTGTCCATCTGTCTGTCATTTCATTCATTGATTTTCTGAACCTTAATACTACCAGGCTTAGCCAATCTCAGCCAACTGTACACCCTGAACAGCTCGCCAGTCCATCGCATGGTCAACACACAAAACCATTAACACTCACAATCACAGTAGTGCCCAAAGGAAGCGCACTCAAGCACAGAGAGAACACGCAAACTCCATGCAATAACAACCTTCTCAAGCTCAGGACTCGAACCCAGATCCTTCTTGCTGTGAGACTAACCACTACACCACCCTGGTTGCCCTTTTTGTCATTTTCTGAACTAAATCCTGACTACATCAATGCCAGGATTTTCACCAAACTTGGTGGGGACTCAGTGCCCCGAAGATCATTTAATTTTGGAATGTTAAGGTCAAAGGTAAAGGTCAGAGTAAGGTCACAAATTTCCAACACAGTATCGATGGAAATCCCTATACAGTGCAGTAGTCACTTTTGGATTTCAAATGGCAGTACAACAACAACGAAAAGTAATCTTCCCTGTGAATGACCCTGTTTATTGGTGCTCTGCTTCTGTCTCTAACTTTGATACTGGCTGCCTCATGTATGATCTCCGTCTGCCTGATACCTAACTGTTAGTTTGGTTTATGATATTCTGTCCAACCAATCTTTCAACCCTCTGCTTGTCTGCTTGGACTGTGAGTTGGGTACTTCTGTCTTCTTCGTTAATAAACCCATTAAACTATATGAAATTGCACATCTTTGCATCCAACCTTCACTAAAGCTACACTGCAGTGTGGCACTTTTACTATGAAACACTAATAGGAAACCACATATGGACTTTAAAATGAGACAGTTATCGTTGATCTTCAGTATTGGTGCTGAAGTCTGTCTTACTTGAATTTTCAGACAGGGTTATATGAAACGCTTTCTCATAATGCTTTGTTTCTGCAGTCTAATGAATGATGCAACATTACATCATCCAAGCTTGAACCAACTGCAGATGCTGTATTATTGAGATGAAGAGTAACGCAACTTGTTTAATCACTTAATTTAATGTAGTGTCCGTAACTTTTGCTGTTTCAAATTTTTCAAGGATCTTAAGTGTCATACTAATGAAATTTGGCTTATTCAGATTTCACACAATGACATATAATACAGAAGAAAGTATACTATTCTGAGATGCATATAAAGCTATTGCAATATGAATCTGACATGGTTACGAACACTACAGCATTTTATCAGAAACACTGTCATTGGTAATTTTGGGATAAAATCCATAAGGATTTATTTAATTCAACCAGCATTTATTACAGGTCATGTGTCTCTATAATATTACAGCAATTTCACTATCAACACTGTTGATGAAATATGAATAATTGCATTTTAAGTGTTTTTTTTTTTTCAAGTGAGACAGTATAACACTAAAAAAACTGCCTGCATTCAACTCTCATAACTCCTTCAACTAAGAGAGTTTTTTTACCCGCTGATTTGGCCACATCCACATACAATAGAACATATCATAACAAACAAGCGCAAAGGTTAATGAATCCAGTATCCATACAGGGCCTGTGTTCTACATTATCCATGCTGGGTGGTGACAGTACCTGTATTTTACTAGACAAAGAGCCATAAGAAAAAAAAAACATATTCTAAACTAATAGAAAGCCACTATGACCAACAAGGCATTGCTGCTGGCAGAGCTGCTACTCAATACATTTATTTTGTTTTCTTACACCATTCTGTAAAATCAATATTCTAAGTAAAAATTCAAGAGCTCTGCAGATTCTGAAATATTTAAATCGACACTTTTGGCACGAACATCCATTGTCAAAGTCACCAATATCAACAACCCCACACCCCGCCCCCCACCCTATCCCCATTATAATGTCTGAAAAGAACATTACTGAACTGAAGACCTGTATGACTTTATCCATTGCACTGCTGCCACATGATTGGTTGATTGGATAACTGCATGAATGAACAAGTGTTCAGACATTCCTGTTAATATGTCTGTTTAGTGTAGTGTTATGTCAGTTGTAATAATAACGCCAGCATATTACAAGTTCCTACAAAATTGCAATTCATTGTTTTACACTTCTGCATTTAGGACAATATAAATTAAACATATAAGCCACACTGCTTTCAAAACTGGAGTACACTTTAAACCCTACCCTATCACTATAATCCTGAAGGACTATAAGCATTTTGTCACAGTGCAAGACTATATCCATTTCATTACACACCTAAGCATCCAAGAATGTGTATTATACGGCTCTTTCACTTCACGAGTCCTTGTATTGATCACTCACACTGCAGAATCTGAGAGCGACAGATCCAGAGAATAGAAACAAAGCTTGCGTCTTAATTCCCCCAAGGTTGAGTGGGTGCTCCAGCCAGTGTTAGTTTATATTAGTTACTCTGAAATCCAGAGTCTCAGTGTGAGTCTTTAGAATTGAGAAAGGTTTTACAACCTACTACAAAAAGTCAATTAAATTCAGGGACAACTATAAGCCCTTCGTCTGAAGGTAACACTGGCACCATCAGGAGCAACAGCAGTCTGTGCTGTTGACGCTGCTGCTATTTGTCTTCAATTGTTGAGAATCTGGTTTACAGATTACAAAGAAAGTGATTATGTCTCCTTTAGTGAGAGGTCAGGAAAAACATTGTCAGTTAGTATAGGTTCTGTGATTCATTGTACACCAAGGTGTAGTGTGTCTGCTGAAAAAAAGCCATGTGATATTACTGCTCTTTCTTCATATGTCCAATCTGATTTTATATAAAGTATAGTGTCCCGTGCTCAGAGGGTCGCCCGCCATGACAGACAACGTCAACACCTTTAGCAACTCACGTCTGACAGTCCCTATGTGTGTGACGCCACACCCTCATACGCAGAAATAAAAGAATACTGGATCGTCATCATCCGTTCATGATGGACAACAACATACAACAACAAGAGAGTAGTGTTGGACAGATGGGCTTTTTACTACTATGTTCTGGAAAGCAATTGGGGAAAAGGTGAGATGCCATTGTGTTATACAATTCATTCATTCATTTGCCAAACCACTTTATCCTACTAGGGTCGGGGAGAGGCTGGACTCCGAAAAAGCTGCACACTGACCAGCTCGCCAGTCCACTGTAGGGCACACAACCACACTATAATCACACTTATACCCAGTTGCAATTTGGAACACAGAGTCAGACTAATGTGCATACCTTTGGACTGCTGGAAGAAACCAGAGTACCCAGAGTCCATGCCTGGATGTTCTTGCTGTATGGCGGATAATAATGCCAGTGTGCCACCCAGCATTTCAACTACAACCGATATTCATTCATTCATTCATTTTCTGGACCACTTAATTCTAATTAGGGTCATGGAGATGCTGGTGCCCATCTCAGCCGACTCTGGGCGAGGGCAGGGTGCACCCAGGACAGCTCCTCTAAAACAATTTAAGGCAATTTTATTGACAGCTAGTTTCGCTCAGTGTCTCAGAGTATTTCAGAATTTTTACACATAATCTGTTGCATAACAGACGGGATATGGTCATTTGTCCTTTACTAGGAAAATTTACAAATATACGAGCTTTTGAGAATTTAATATACCATTGAAACAATGTACTGTATATTAAGGCACTTAGATATTATAATCACAATTAAACCTAATTTTTGTTCATAGAGGAATTATTTTCACAATCCACAGACGAAATACTGTGGAATGCCCCAAGAACTGCACCAATGTACAATAATATTTTACCTACTAACTTTTGTACTTGTAAAGATGTATTTGGTTGCAGCTGGTGAGACGATCAGAAAGATGTTATCAATTTTATAAAATAATGTAATTCATCAGTAATCTAATGTAACACTCAGCAATGCTAGGAGAAGCAATGCAAAAAAATGCTGACTGAAGAACGAACATTGTGGGCATGTCACATGTTATGTGAGCACATGCTAATTTGATCTCAAGAGTAATCAGCATCATGTAATAAATAAGAGTTTTGCATTTTTTTTAATAAAGCACTTTCTTTTGAGCAATTACTAAGCTTTGACTCCCATTCTAATCAAATTATATGAGATCTTATTGCTTTAGCTATTATACTTGGTATACCAGGCTAACCGCGTATCTGTAATGGCTCCACTGGAGTGACTGATCACAACATGAACAGTTCCAGTCAATGGGACTACCTTGTCAAATACAATACTGAAAAACAAAAACATAGACTATGTCATTTGTCTATGCTTTCTTTAAATTTCTATATGCAATAATCTACATTTGGTAAATGATTTATGGAGATGCAACTGTCATTCTTCATGCCAAAGGTTTACTCCTACAATCATCTCTTTCTCCTGGTGAGGAGCTGTCTCGAGAACATTATAACATCATTTACATTATTCTTCCCCAGTTTATTTCTTCTAATCGAATGACTTTAATTATAAGTATTTTAAGAGTTAATATATAGAGTCGGATAAAATATAAAAGTGCACATATACGTGTGCTCGCTGAGCATCCCATTCGAAAGTTGGTCCCACCTTTACAGCTAGAACAACCTTTACTTTTCCAGGAAAGCTTTTCACTAGACTTTCTACCACAAGCTGTCAGGCAGGAAGATCTGGCACACAGTCAGTATTCCAGTTCCAAAACTCTGCAGTGGGGTTGAGGTCAGGGTTTTGTCCAGGCCCTTTGAGTTCTTCCACTCCAACCTTCGCAAATCATGTACTGTATATATGGAGCTTTTTTTATGCACCAACATTTTGTGCTTTGCCACCAGGGACATGTTTGGGCCCCTGATTTTCCCCCATTAATGCATCCATTATCTATACAGCTTATCCATCAGGATTAGTAAAACCTAAGCCATCAAGCAAGAAGCAGGGTTCACCCTGAACAGGTTGCCAATGTTCAGATCCATGGGAAACTGAGAGTAGACAGTTTTTGGACTGTCAGTAAACATGTTGGACTGTGGGAGAAAACCAGAGTGCACAGAGGCACAGGGAGAACATCAAAACCCTGAACAGTAGTTCCCGTTGGCTGTAAGGTTTGAACCCAGAACCTTTTTGCTGTGACATGACAGTGCTAACAACTGCACCACTGTGTTACCACTATTTGCTCTAACAAAGAAAAATCTTAGTGCTATGACAAATAATGACATTCTAGACAATTATGTGCTTCCAGCTCCAGTTTGGGGAAGGCCTATACACCATTCATCCATAACATTAAAAGCACTGACAGGTCAAATGAATAAAGAGAATCAGTGTTCAATTAAAATGGTACATGCCAATGGGTGGATATATTATGCAACAAGTGAGCATTCGGTTCTCATTATTGATGTGTTGGAAGCAGGACATATGAAAATGTAAAGATCTGAGTAATTTTCTCAAGGACAAAAATGTCATGTCCAGATGTCCAACCACCTCCAAAAGGGGTGTAGGGCTGATCCCAGTATGCAGTGGTTAGCACCTAGCAAAGTCATCCAAGGAATGACTGGCTGGGTACTGAACGCTGAAGCATTAGGGGAATCAGGGCTTGTCTGTCTTGTTGATATGCATCAGAGCTACAATAGCACAAATTGTTGAAAAACTCTGGCTACGACAGAGATGTGAGCTTAGAGCTTACCCCTGTTCACATCCAAATGGGCATGTGAGCATTACAACTGGGCCAGAAAGCAAAGAACAATATGGCCTTATCAGGTAAATCTTGATTTGTTTCACTTCATGTGGACAGCCAGGTGCGTGTGCATCACTTACCTGGGGAATAGATTGCACCAGGCTGCATGATTGGAACAAGGCAAGTGGTAGAGACAGTTATTCTCTGAGCAATGTTCTGCTGGGAAATCTTAAATCCTGGCATTAATGGGATATTACTTTAAAATGTTACACAGACCTAAACAAAGAGTTCTGGGTGTTGACTGGGCCAGATCTCAATCCTAACATGCATCAATGGAATGTACTGAACAAACATGGTCAATCCATGGAGACCCCACCTAACAACTTACAGGACTTATAATACCTGGTTTTTAAAGTACACCTTTAAAGGTCTGGTGGAGTTCGTGCCTCAAAGGCTCAGAGCTGTTTAGTGGCACAAAGGGGACCTACACAATATGAGGTAGTTGGTTTTAATGTTATGATTGATGGGGGAATGAGTATGAAGGGCAAAACCAACTAAGAAAGCACAGAAACTGTACCTCCACTTTACCAGCAAACTCCTACCACATTTAACCAGCTTCAAGTGTAAACATTACACTACAGTCCAATATTAGCAACTACTGTACTTAACATAAGCCCTTAAAGAGGACCATTCACTTGTCAGGCATATTAAATAAACATGTAATACAGTCTTATCTTTTGGAAATAAAATAGAATTAGCCATGATGTCTTTCTGAAACCATTTGTTTACTCCTGTATGCGAGTGGCAATGATCCTTGCTATGATATTAGTAAGCATCATCTTGAGGCAAGTGATAGCACAAACACTTGATCACATACTTTTCCACTTTCTACGAATCAGCGTTTCACAAGTTCTCAGTGATGTGATCATTATTTTTATTGGTATTGCAAATAGACACTGATTCAAAACAAGGTGTAAAAGAGGTAAATAAGAGATACTAAGCCTGTAAGCTGGGGTTGCGATATGGAGGCTATGGAAGGACAGTGGTGGCTCAGTGGATAAGACTATGGGGTACTGATCAGAAGGTTAGCGGTTCAAGCCCCATTACCACTGCTGCCACTGTTGGGCCCTTGAGCAATGCCCTTAACCATCAACTGCTCAGTTGTACAAATGAGATAAAAATGTAAGTTGCTCTGGATAAGGACATATCCCTAATGCCATAAATTTAAATGGAAGATTAAGCACATAGGCTAGTCACTAGTAAATCGGCCCCTATAAAAAAGGTCATGTGCATAAATGACTCATACAGCTCTAATGCAAACAAAACAATGCTAGAATCTTAGTGGCCCTAAAGCAAGTTATAATCGGATGCATTCTGAATGCAGTTATAAAAATATCTGAGAGTCACATAAAGCTGATGTTTTCACATCAACAATTCATCTAGTAAGAGTTTAGAAATAGAAAATCATATTCTGCCACATACCGCGCTCATCAAACCTGGGTTGTCTGTATGCAGAGTACCATGAGTTACTTCAAAGCACTCAGTGTATTGCACATACTTGGGGGAATAGATCTGAACCAGCTCTGGAAAATAGTGCGCTGTCCTAGATGGGCTACTTTGCACTCCTAAGCTGAATGCTGCCATGAAAGAAAAGTTAAGATAAAATGCTCCTTTGCACAGGTGATTGACTTGCAAATTGGGTTTGATACAAAATCTAATCCACTCCAACTCTTATTTCACAAATATATAAACTGAAACAAAATCAAAGAAGACCTAATTGAAACATCTTTACCAAATCCACAGGCCTACCTTAAGGTTGGGATTTAAAGAGGCTCACTCTGAGCTTCCGTATAGAGAATATTAATATTCACTGATTCAGTATAGAATGAATTATGTGGGCTCACCACAAATCTGGGAAAGACTTATGCTAATGATTCATAAGGAAGGCCAAATGTAATAAATAGACAATAGTCTGCATGACTGGCCTATTAAATGAGCAAATCATAGCTATTTTTCCTAAGCTATGACAAACTGTTTGGCTCTCCAGCTCTAAGTGCAATCTGAATACACACACAAATAAGCATTAATAAGATTTTTCAATGACAAATATGAATTTAAAAAACCCTCTCTTGCTTAGTACTTTAAGAAAATAAAAAACACATTTAAAGTTGCTCTCCATGAATGTACTGCCAATGCTAGTAATGCTAAAAAATTTGTGTTCTTTAAGCAAAGCGATGTGCAGTGCTCATATGCAAGATCTGTATCACATCCAACAACTTCTTACTTATTCATGACATAAAACGCATCAGTGGAGTCTGAGAAATATGTTTAATGTTCCATTTCCTACGGGATCAATAAAGTGTTCTGATTCTGATTGATTCTGATAATCCAATGAAAGTTTGTAAGATGACGTTGTGGTTCCAATGGAAATGAATACCAAGTGCCCATGTTTGTTTCTAATTCTGTTACGGTACGTTATCCCCTCCTGTTACCTTACTGTGGTCACCTGTACTGTGTTAGTTTTCAGTGTGTGTGTGTGTGTGTGTGTGTGTGTGTGTGTGCGTGCGTGTTGAAAAAGACTATCATACAATTAGTTACTTTGAGTTCTGCATACCATTCTGGTTTTCTTGGTTTTGTCCCTTGCCTGTTTCACCTGTTTATTGTGAGATACTGTTGTGTAAATGTGCCCGATGTGGACTTGCAGCACCCTAATAAAGCATAAACTGAGTTTATGTGCTTGTCTACCTTCACTCACTGCTCATTAAACACAAGCTGTTTATAGAAATTTATAAAAAATCTCCATTTGAAATGACTGCGTGTGGAGCGCAATCTTTTTTTTTATAATTTATCTCTATTGCTAAACTGTTACTCTGTGCATGAAAATATAGCATTCCATTTTTTATCATTTGGTGTAACTCAGCAAAGTGGATGGGTATTACATGAAATACAACCAAACAATGTGATTTTTTATATTAATCTCATTAAACTTATCCTGGGTGGGACGGCGGTGTAGTGGTTAGCGCATCGGTCTCACAGCAAGAAAGTTCTGGGTTTGAGTCCAATTCCAGGCGAGGGTTTTTTTGTGTGAAGTTTGCATGTTCTCACTGTGCTTGTGTGTTTCTTTTGGGTAATCCGGTTGTCTCCCATAGGTTAGAGACATGCAAATTAGGCTAGCGAACTGTTCAAGGTTTACCCCGTCTCCGCCCAGTGTTGACTGAGAATTTCAGTCTCTGGACCCTTTTCAGCTGATACTAGTTTATTCTGTGTTAAAGTTCAGTTTAAATTTTGTAACATATCAGAGTTATAATAAAAGTCATTTGTGCATTAAAGCTTGACATTTTTCTCTTGTGTTTATGGTACAAACAGAAAGTGGTCATCAATCTTTTTTTTTTAAACACCTTAACATGAATCCCCCTCACAGGGTCTGTGCTCTCGACATGTGGTGACCTTCAAATCTGTCGGGTAATAATGAATTTTTCGAAAAGCTTATCAATTATTCATGACACTTTATTCTGCATCATTTCCATCTTAGATTTCCATACCGCACTGGTGTTTCTTTTGAATTTATGTATATATTTACTTAGTGTTACTGCTTCCATGGGGCAGTTTATATGAATTTCCTGCTTTATTCATCAGAGCATGAGGAAATTGTCCCTGTGCCCAGCCTACTAAAAATAACATTAGACGAATGTGAGTAGATTACAACATAATGAGCGCTTGCAGCATACATAACTATACCGTACATAAACACACACTTGCATAAAGACAAACTGTCAAAAGAACAAGGAAACAACACTCTGTGTGTGAGTTTGGTGGGTTGTCAAAAACACCTTACCTGAGGACAACAGCTTTCCCATCTTTTTACGTTTAGCCTGAAGCAATGCGGAAGTTCTTGGCGTGTTAGAGGATTGGGAATTATGCTAAGATAAAGCAAACTTTTCACTTCAGGCCTAATTTTCCAAATACTTTAGAAGAAACTAAAGTTAGAAACTTTGCAGTAAATTATAAATATAAATATTACAATTTTTTTGAAAGTCTTGGTGCATATAATATTTCATATGTCTATTAAAATAATGATTTTGGTGACTTTATTATTTAGCCTAAAGCAACACAATTATTTCAGAGTTCCTTCTCACAGTTTATTATAATGCCAGAATAAAGTCACAAAACTCATCACAATCCCTAAAAAATTCCCACAGACTTTGTATGAAACTTATTCCTTAATCCTTTATGAGCAACTGTGGTGCATCTGGAGGCTGTCCAGCATACATTAGACAGAGAGCAAAAATATGCCCTCAAAGGGACACCAGTCCATCACAGACCACCAAGCACCCAAATCCACATCTTTAGGTTCGATGTCTAATTCTGAGATGTCCCATGAATGGGCAGACCACTTACTCAGAGTTAAAAACGGATACAGGCAGAGACTCTCCACCTACCACACTAACTTTTTATGTTTCTAAATGAAGTACATAATTACAATCTCCTCCGCCATCACCACGTTTGTGCTTCGTCCTTTCTGAGCTGCCCCTAGTGGATGCATTGCTTAATGTTAAAGCAAACATAAATGATGTACAGAATTATATTGATAGTTTCAACTGAAATGTTTGAAACAGACGGCTTTATTTTTGCACATAAAAAGAGTCTTCATTGCCGCTCCACTCGGGGGCCAGACTCCACCCGGGGCCCCCAGACAGTATGTCCCTCTGACACAAAGTCATGTGTAGGTCATGTGACCCACTAGTGTGCTGATCTTTTTTATTACCCTGGGGCATTCCATCCACAGAGCTTTTGGTTTACAGACACAGTTATGTCAAAATTTCATGGAAGCTAAAGAACACAGGGGAAGAAACCCACACAAGCATGAATATACCCTGAAAAAAAAAACCCATGCAAACACACTCTCACAAAAGATATGTAGAGAAGTCATTGATTCATTCATTTTCTGAACCGCTTAATCCTAATTAGGGTTGCGGGTGGCAGGTGCCCATCTCAGCCGACTCTGGGTGAGGGCTGTGTCGAAAAGTGGCACACATTATGTGTAGTACTCTAGTTTACATATTTTGGTTATGTTCACACCCCAGGCTTTACTGTTCAATTCTGAAAAGCCATGCATGCTCACACTTATTCTGCACGTATCATCACTGAAAATATCAACAACACAAAACGTCACATTTGGGAGAGGACTTGTTAAATTTATACTGATGCACTAGTAACTAATGTAGGTATTGTTTTTGTTCATTATGGGCTCGAGAAGGTGAAAAAAGTGCCAGATGGCTTTTTACTCGCTTTCAGCAGATTCCTTCCAGTTCGGCTTGAATTAATTATTTCCCTCAGATATCTTATACCCACCTTCTCCATCCTTCCACTCTCTGTGTCACTCTCCTCCGTTGCTGTTTTGCTGTGCTGCTGGCATTGACAATTAAAAAAACAGGCTGCAAGTGCTGGCTGATAATGACAGCACTCAGCACATTGGCATCAGCAGAAACAAATTCCAATCTCACAGTTCTCATTGATGCCGCATGGCCACGAAGCAGATTAAGAACCACCATACTGAAAGTAACTCAAATCGGATTTGAAAAGATCCGATTGGTCTGTTCGTACAGCACTGAAAACAGATCTGTGTAACACTGAGGCAACAATCACATGAGTCACTTCAGCCTGGTAACGTTCGACAATTCACCCTGTATAGGATGCCGGTTCTTCGCAGAGCACCATGCACACACAAATTCACACTCTTTCACACCTAGGGCAATTTAGAGTCATCAATTCACCTACCAGCATGCTTTTGCAGATTTGGAAGGAAAATGAAGTGGACGTGGGGAGAACATGGAAACTCTACACACACAGGAACCAGAGCCCAGGCATCAAACCCTGGAGCTGTTAAGTGGGGAACACTGCAAGAGCTACAAAAATAAAGCACATCTTAACATTTCCTGTATGCTAACCCACTGTTCAAGAGCTTCCACATGTGCCTGGCTTATTCATAATGCAATTACAAGATAATCCCAGACTAAACTAAAAAGCAGCTTGGCGTGGCAGTGTATCAGTAGACTGTAGCAGTATTAATAAGCTTTAGGGTTCATAAGCATCAGTATAAAAGCTATTAGAGGTATAAAAACAACTGCAATACGGTTTTATGGTCTCCTTATTCTCCATCTGTTCTGCTGAGCTTTTGTCCTGACTAGCAGTGATGACCTGCCCTCCACAATCTTGCCATCTGGACCTCATAATGTCTCCTCCCAAACCGCTTCTCTCTCTCTCTCTCGCTCTCTCTCGCTCTCTCTCGCTCTCTCTCTTTCAAATACTACAGAGCGATACAGAGACACACACACACACGCACACACATACACACACACTTACACTCAGTCTCTTATTCTCTGACATTCAAACGCATGGGTAACCAGAAAAATCTAGACACATATTCAAAAGTGTTATCTCCGCTTATTTTTTCACGACTACTCACAATATATATTTCTACATATTCCTTCACATATACTATTTTTAAAAATAAGTATGTAAACAACAGCACTTGTACAAGTACATATTTCCACTGAGCTCAGCAATCCCCTAAATCACAAGTGTCCTGCAGGCCAAATCTGTCCCTTTAATTCATTTTATGTGGCCCGCGAGTTCTTTCAGTGTATATGATTATATACTTTTCATCAATCATTACCACGAACCATAATTCATCACGTAGCCAGTAGGTGGGGCCAACCTATTTCAAGTTAAACGCAAATCATTTGTGACTCAAGAAAGATTGCTAGCTTGTTGTTGTCAGAAAGGAAAGCGAATAAAGGAGTACAAGTAAAACGCTTGCACTAAAACTAATAATTTTGCCATGCAGATTTCATGGTTGCCCTTTTTGAGTAGATGTTCAGTGAATATTTGGTCGTTGTTGACCTAGAAATTTTGTAAAGTGGCCCTCAGTAAAAACACACCTATATGAACCAAAATGTCAAAAAAATTGCCACTTTCACAATTTTAAAGAATCATTAAAAAATTTCCTGTATGCAGAATTTAATCCAGATCATTTAAAAAATTTAATCACAATCCTGACAAAGACAAACCAAGGAATACCGCCTCCTGTCAGACTCGACTTGTCAGACTCCTGTCAGAAGTTATATATGGGTGTGTGTGTGTGTGTGTGTGTGTGTGTGTGTGTGTGTGTGTGTGTGTGTGTGTGTGTGTGTGTGTGTGTGTGTTGAAAAGGACTATCATCAATTTGTTACTCTGTCACTTCAACATTTTCTTTTTCTAGGTCTGCCCTAGACTGTGGCCTGTATCAGCTGAACACTACTGTGATCATTTTACCCTACATGGCCCATGTGCATCTTCTGTTGTAAAAGAAAAAACATTTCAAAACACTGGCTGTATTCCAAGAACTGTGGAGCTGGATTGGAAGGTTTAACAAAGAGTTAGTCTACTCAAACACTACCAACTGTGCAAGCTGCTGACCTGGAAATGCACTTTCGATTTAAAAAAATTAGTTTGAAAGGGTAAATTGGAGCTAAAATTCAGACTAAAGTCTCTGTAGTCCATGCACAGCTTAAGAGATTTCATTGTTTGGAAGCGTATTTACTGTAAGTGCAAATAGTCAATTTTTTATTTTACTTTTTCCCAAAAAGGATTTGAGATGCAGTGTGTAAAGCCACATGTCTGGAGATTTAAAGAACTTTTGAAAGAGTCTAAATATTCCAGCTAGTGTAGTAAAAAACCATCATTAAAACATAGCTGCCAGATGTTGCTCAAATCAGGCTGTCAATCCTAAATGGTTAACCGAGTGTCAGCACATAGTAGGAGGCACTGTAGGAAAAAGTTACTGACTTACAGTGATATGGAAATGTGCAGTCCACTTGGGAAAGACCAGGAAAAACTTGAAAGCGCTCATGACCACAGGTGCAGAGGCAGTATTTCATTAATTCATCAAAAGTACCAGTATAAAACAGCTAACCGGAACTGTCAAAGATGCCGCTTTCTTAGGACCCACTGTCAATGCAGAGACACTTTTGTAAGTTTGAAACCATTAATGCAACCCAGGCGGAGGACATGCAACTATAAATGTTTTATCGTTGTCGTTGTTATTATTAGCACAGGTTTACATAGCTTCATCACATATATGTATGTCTGTATTTTACATAGATTCACTTTGATTAGGGTGCTTTACTTCATTTACCTTTACATTTATGGCATTTGGCAGAAGTTCTTATCCAATGCGACTTACATTTATAATTTTTATACAACTGAGCAGTTGAGGGTTACAGGCCTTGCTCAAGGGCCCAACAGTAGAAGCCTGGTAGTACTGAGGTTTAAACTCACGACCTTCATATTACTAACTTAGATCCCTAAGATTTATCACCAGCTACTGTAGCTATGTCTTTAAATAGTCTAATATAAGCATTGGCTGGTGTTCCGGTGCCTTCACTGAGCATGAAGTGGGCTAAAGGTAACATTTAGGACTCTACAGAACTGTCTGCGCATGTGATAAGAACATCAAAGTCCCTTTTGAGTGCAGATTCTCAAATTCAGTTTATAAAAACCTCATCGAAAAGGCGCACGGCTATCAACCTGGAGATTTCGAGATTCAGGATTACAGATGGCTGCATCCATCTGTAACCAGGAGTCCATGGAAGCTAATTGGCTGAGCTCTCACGGGAGGTAGGGATGGTATACGATCACCTCATGGTCACTCACAGTAATAACCAGCCAATCAAAGGGGTCCGTTACCTTACCCTACAGGAGTAGGTTTAGTGATTTCTCTCCAAATGTGTTAGGCGACATGCACAGCACTTGGTAAAGATGCAGGTGGTAGCATCACATGTCACAGCGGGTGGGTAGCGGTACTCTGTGGTGGTTGAATGTGATAGGGAGGCAATATTTGATGGGTCGGAATTGGATTCGACTAAAAATTAGGGGAGAAGAATGGGGGGGGTTGTGAACAAGGAAAAATAAAGGCTGTACTTATGTTTTTTTGTTGTACTCAGGTTGTACTCTGCCCTCGCCCAGAGTCGGCTGAGATGAGTGCCAGCCTTCCCGCGACCTTAATTAGGATTAAGCGGTTCAGAAAATGAATGAAAAAATTCAGTTCTTGCCCACAGGACCTCCTTATATACCCATGTGTATTGTATGAAATTTTTACGACAGTATAATGTTGAGCGTACGTACGTTATATAACATACATACAGTGGTTGTAGATCAAGTAAGTCACACATGAATATCATACGCAATTTTTTTTTTTATCACTTTGATTTGAGCATCATATGCTTTTACTTACAGACCTTATCGATTTTCCCTACGACAGACACAGAACACAAATACACACTAGGGTCGTGAGATGACTGGAGCCTATCCCAGCTGAATCTGGGTGAAGGTAGGGTACATCCCGAACAGCTGCAGGGCAACACAAACATCCACCACTATTTACAACCAACCTTGCCGGGCATGGGGCTCAAACCCAGGGCCTTCTTGCTCTGAGGTGGAAGTGCTAACCACTACACCACCATGTCGCCCTCCACTAAATTCTTACCAAAAAAATGTACAGGTTGTGTGTGAAAAAGGCTTAACTGCTGAGCTTAGTGTCTCCCTGGTTAAAGAGGATATTTCTGATGAATAAATTAGAGATCAGGGCCAATCATGGATATCTGTAACATTATCAGGATTTGAAATAGTGATCTAATGATGATGGTACAACATCATCTATCACTGTACTACTTGAGACTCTACTTGAGACTACTCTGTCTTGGCCTATTAGTATCAAAGTACCAAATATGTTAAAGTTTAGTGAAAAGATACCACACCGAGAGCACAGTTAAACACGTCTAACCATCGTAAGTGAGGCAGAATTAATGCATTAGGCACAATGGATGACACAAGGCAACTATCTAGTATTTAACACACTGCCGCTTCCAGTAGTGAAAATAGTTAAAGTCACATGATTTACGTACAGTGACTCATAAGCAAAATATTTTGTGGTGTAGTCAAAGAATCGGATGACATCTTATCAAAAAATCTTTTGCTGCAAAGACAGCAGCCTGTAAACAACCAACATGTGTTAGAAATACAATTTCTTCTCTTTTTCCTTATATAAAGACACTCCAGGAAGCAGACTTTCGTCTCATCTCCTGCTGCAAATCAAACCAAAACTTAATATCGACTGAATGCAAAATGCAGAAGTACACTACAAACTATACACAATATTTAAAATAGACCACAGGGGTCCAGACGCTCCTGCTGAAAGGACCATTTCATAATATGCCAATATAAAACAAGCATACCAAGTTTGAAAGCCCCAGCTTCAGCATGCAGCAAGTAAATGTCTGGAAACCTTATATAAAGTTTTGCCTCTGAGACCTTGAAAAGTCAAGTCAAGGTCACTCACACACAAACTCCTCCTAGCACTCATAGTAGTGAGCCAGCATACCAAGTTTTAAAGCCCCAGCTTCATTGCGCGGCATGTAAACATCAGAAAACTAAAGTGTGACGGACAGACGGACGGAACTCAATTCCATTAGCTCATGATGGGCAGGAGCTAATAATAACTTCTTTAAAAAGAAAGTGGCACCTCTGTAATTTTTGGGTGAATTACTGCATTCTTTGCACAGATTTAGTTTACAGGCTCTAGAGCTCAACCTCTCCCAATGTCTTTGGGATGAACTGGAACGCTGACGGCGCACCTGGTCTTTTCAACTGACATCAGTGCCTGACCTCACTAATGCTCTTGTGGCTGAATGGACAAATCACTACCGCCATGCTCCATTGCCTTGCAGAAAGCCTTCCCAGAATGGTAGAAGTTACTCTAATGACAAATGGAGAGTTTGAGTTCAAAAACAGATAAGAGCCATTTTTTTAATTATGAGAAAACTATTTTTTTAGGTAGCTTTACAAAAAAGAAAATCTTTTCTCAGAAGCTTAAAAAAAAAGCTTTTTCCAGTAGCTTTCAAAAACTTTTTTCAGCACCTTTAAAGTAAATTATTATTTGTCTTATTGTCTTATAATTAAAACAATGGCACTTATCTGTTACTGAACTCAATCTCTTTAAATGGAATCGCAAATGTTTAAAAAGCATGTATGAGTGTGATGGGCAAGTGTTCACACACTTAACCATACAGTGTCAGTGTTATGGGTCATGTACCCAAAAGTATGGGCAAATGTGGCTAACAGGCATAGTCATATGCACTACAACAAACATAGCAAGAGTCAAAGCAATAGGGATGTATAAAAATGACCCAGCTAACACACATTTTGTAGCATTATTGCAATGTTACATAAAGGTCATAATTTGGTTGCACAAAATGATATCTGAACATTGTGACAATGGTAAACCATGATGTTTATTGAGAACATGTATATGACTTATGAACAATATTGTTTGGCGTTGCCAAAATGTCACACACATGCAGGCTCCCAGTAAAGCCTGTGGACTGTGCATATCCGTAGTGGGGTTTCCGTTTGAGTGAATCACACAGGTACTGAAAAGAAAACCACCGTACACATGCGCACAGTCATTACAAATTAAAGTTACTATAACATCTTCTGACTACATTTTAAAGACATTTATTTAAACTTTTAATGCAACATTTACACAAATTTTTGGACGTCTACGCAACTTCTGTGCAACACTGTAGCAACGTTGTTAAAACATAACCTGTTAGCTTGGGTGGCTTTTATATAACACATGACTTTTTTTTTTGTAATTTCTGACCATTGTAAAGCCCTACCTCTGTGGCACACCCACCTCTGTGATTTACATGCAGATCGTTTTGCTCATGTGAAGCAAGTCTGCAATAATTACTACAAATATCCTCCGGCAACATTATATAGAAAACATGATGAATGTTCATGACTAAACAGTCCTCTGTAACAATACCTCGATGATTTCTGGATGAGTGCTAATGAAATAAAACCACCCTCTCACAATAATTTGTATATATTACACGGGAACAGCGCAATCTGATCTGGTCTGCTATCTCAGGGTTAAAAATTATTATTCGGAGTGGATAATGCGTAAATTAAAACGATGGACATTTGAAGCAAATGATGTCATTATGATTGCACTTTAAAATGTAAACAATAATCCGTAATCAGATTTTAGTTTGTTTTTCTTGTGTTTCCGCAAAGTAACCAGTAAGGTTAGAAGGAAGTCTCGCCCCAAGCCTCATATGGTTTCTTCCCCGAGGCCTGTTCCTCAGAGCAGGCTGCTAAAGCTCTGTGAAAAATGCTTAATTCTTGAGATTTAAATAATATGTTCTTACCATCAAAGAGTTCGATACTAAATGTTATTTCTTTTCAGGCAGTAAGTGTAAAATTAATGGAAGAGCCAGCTGGCTAAGGTCAGCATGCTAACTTGATGCTAACTTGAAGCAGCTGGGATAGAAGGGAGTGTCAGCAGGTTGCCACACTTGTACTTGGCACATGCCGCATAGGGATGGCTTCATTCTCCTGCCACCAGCAACAAAAGGCCAAGGTAATGGTAGGCCTATACATATATAGAGTCACGTTTGTTGGAATAAAAACACCTACTTATGTTTTGGGGGAAAAAAATACTTTCTTATCAGCAAATAGTTTCATTTCAACTTTTGTTGCTTTTCATGGAAGAATTCTTGAAGGAATGAAAGAGCCAGCCTGCTATAGATAGCTTGTAGTTAAGCGTGGAGTCAGCTTGGGCAAGCTTGGCCTACCTGACTCCATGCTAGGCTACAAGCTAACTCTAGCCTTACATAGACATCTATGTAATAGAATTATAACAATGATGCACGTCAGGACATCCACCTCACCTTCTGTACATAACTATCAACTGAGGCTACAATTGGCCTTGATTTACTGAGAAAATGAGAAAGTTGGGTTTCTAGTGAGATTTATAATTACAAAAATGCATTTACAGGCATGAGAACAAAACATTTATTAGTGAAGATATTAGTATATTACAGCAAGTAGCTCAAAATAGAAACTTCATACAAATTTAAATGGGATAACACCATTGGGGGTGTGTGTGTGTGTATATATATATATATATATATATATATATATATATATATATATATATATAGAAAGAGAGAGAGAGAGAGGGAGAGAGAGAGAGAGAGAGGGAGAGAGACAGAGAGATTACATGACATAGATATACCTCCTGTGGTAATTCACTCACACATAGACATGCCAGCATTGTGCCACCCCCGGTGTGAAGCTACAAGGTGAATATGGATGAGTGGAAACCGTATCTTCCTTTATTTCCCATGCTGTTGCAGTCGCAAGGGAACCAAGGGATCCTTTAAGGCAGTGGCTTACAAAAGCGCAGAACATCACACACACACACACACACACACACACACACACACACACACACACACACACACACACACACACACGCACACGCACACACACACACACACATACACACACACCCAGGAGTGCTCATGCATCGATGTGAAAAGAAAAGTTCAACTCTGTTCAACCTGTTAAATATTCATATCTGTGCATGTGTATGGGCATCTATCGCCGCTCAGAGTGACTGTCCACCTTTTGAACCTTATGCATATTTGTGTCCTTGGGTAAAAAACTGATTATTTCGATAAATGAAAAAAAAAAACATTCTAGTTTAATTTCTGAATAATTTTTTTACAAAATGTCAGCATCTTCACAGTCTGAGTTTCAGATCAATTTAGCAAAACATTAAAACATAAAAAAAGCAAAGAAAAAAAACTTTAAAACCCTTAAAATAACCTCCTATTGCTGGGCAATGGTTTTACATAATTTAATTATTTAGTTACCGTCTTTTCTATAGCGCATATCCCGTAGATAGATGTTCCTAAAAGTTAATCAAATTCAAAAGTAAAATTAAAAAAGAGACAAAATATGAGTTATTATGTAAAATCAGAGTAATGTTTCTTAAAAAAGCAAGTCTTATAAAATAATCTCTCTGTGCAAAATTTTCCTGTACAAAATGATTCAAGCCTCACAGATTAACATAGCTGAATATTGCATTCTGTTGCATTATAGTCATGTCCTTTAACACCTTTTAATTTTTATTTCACAAATGTAAAAAAATTAACAACATGAAATTTGTAACTGCATAAGACCCCCCCCTCCCAGCCCCCCATTGCTCTAAAACACCTAAATTAGTTATTGTGAAACCAAGCGCTATCACATCATTAGCTCACGCACTTTGAACATCCCACTGAGTACCATTAAATCCATTACCAAAACATGGTGGAAATATGACCCCGTAACAAATCTTCATTTACTAAGAATATCGTGAGGTGTGGATTCACAGCTAACACTTGCTTCACATGCTTTACTTTGATGGCAATTTAACCTACATGAAGAGGCCGTTGTGGTTGTGGGCCAACAGGAACACCAGTCAGCCTGTCAGTGTTTAGGCAGATGAAATATTGTACCAAATATTGTACCAGAAAAAGTAAACAGCTTTATTAATAGTAAAATATGGCAGTCAACTAGCTGAAAGGAAAACCAAAAGAAACAAGCCATATAGTGACGTGAAATCATTCAGGCATATCCACCATATCTGAGTAATACTAGCATGGGTGCATTTAAAAAAAATAAATAAACTAAAATAAGCTTTTTATAGTGTATATTTGTATATTTTAACCATGACAGAGGCAGGTCAGGTGAGCTCTGCTTTGAGAGCTTAGTAACTACTATGCGTAAACATACAGAAAAACTTGATTTTTTTTTATCCATGACAAAGACAGGTCGGGTGAGTGCCGAACGCTCAAAGCTAATAGCGGTGTATAGCTAGTGGGATATTTCAATAATCATTCAGAGTTTAGTACAAACTATAAAGAAAAGTAATAATGCACTGCATTCCTTAAAGGTGAGCTTTACTATATGCAAATACAAAAAGATTTTTTTGGTTTTTATGAATTTTCTATTCTTAAAGCATGACAGTAATGACCCACCCTTCTCATGACAAACTGTGAGTATACATTGCATTAGTTTAAGCATTATCCCCTCTAAATAATGTTTTATTTATTTTTTTTAATACCAAGATATCTGTTAAGTCAGATTGTGCCGTTCCCATTTAATATACACTATTATTATTTATGTTCATATATTCAATATATTATTATGTAGTAGACTGGGTTTGTACTCCAGTAAAGAAAATAAAATTTAGTAAGTAAATAAAACATGAGGAGGATCAAGTGATATGCAGTAATCGGTTTATTCTTGTCCAGATCACCGTGGATGTGGAGCCCATGAACATGTGGATGGAGGTGGGAGTAAACATGATGCCAATCATTTGCACGTACGCACACGCACACGCACACGCACACACACACACACACTTATTGACGCATCATTCTTGCCTGGAGCATTTTATCTTAGAACCTACTTTTGAGAAATGGGAGAAAACTAGAAAACATGGAGGAAACTTATGCGAACACAGAGAGAGCATGCATACAGTAGCTTCATACGGCTTTGTATTAAATAATGGACTCTGGAGTTGTAAAGTGGCAGTGCTACCCAATGTACCACCATGCTGCAGCAAAATGATGAGGTTTCTTTCATGCGTTCCCATCTCCATCACTGAAGTACAGATTAATCTTTGCTACATTTTCCTTGCCATTACCAAAGGTAATGCTGCAGATGATTTTCTTTTTCTAACAGCCCGTGATATATCTATGACATTTCAATCTTTGTGAGTAACAAGAGACAATGTTTAGTTAATAAGAAGCCCTCATGCCTCATGCTATCTCCAGCAGTCATTACCAGTCAGCCATCTAGAGAGAAGATTTGGTGACTCTCTCAGAATGAAACAATTAGTGTAATTAGGATTTGGGTCTCAAATTGTAAATCTGATTAAGAAGGAACGTGTTGGGATGGATTGGACAAGAGGATAGGGATGGATGCTCTTACAGCTCAAGCATACTAATAGCAGAACAAGAAGCATAAAGACCTAACAGAGCTAGAAGAAAAACAGCTACATTTAGACTCAAGTATGAGACAAAAGTAAAATACAGTAACTGCTGCATTAACACTAATATAGCTATTGTTTCAGGAAAACTTGGAAATATACCTATTTGTATCATTTGCATATTTTTTTTCTTGCTTTGTAGTGTGTGAAAGCAAATATATAAAGAAACCACAGATTATTTCATGAACTGAAAAATGGACCATTTTTAGAATGCATTTTGCAACTTTTTTTTAAGCTTTGCAAAGAAATGAAACATGTCAAGTACTTTGTCATTATATTTGACCCATTTTTCCTCACTCGCGTCTTTTATAATTCAGATGGCTTATTACAGTCTGTGTCTGACCATAAAAAAAGCTTTTAGTAATGCAAGTATGTGTATGCTTGGTTGTTTGACGCTGCTTTATTAGGTACCTACTCTTAAAACGCTGTACACAGGAAGCAACAAGCGCATCGCTTTTCCCCTTTGCAACAAGCTAACTGGCTGCCTAAGTAACCCTCTTGAACGTTTTCTGCTACCAAAGGGCTCTGACTAAACCATGAGCAGTATTTAAGTAGTTCCCTACTTGAAGTGTATGTCTGTAAGCTTATATTATTATTACAAATAGCTTATTATTATCGTTATTATTATCACATGACACGTATAGAAAAGAGACATAAATAATTATTTACTAACGGGAAATGCCAAACATTTCAGAAACATGAACCTAAGAATTGCATGGTTTTCATGCTGGTTTTCATGCTGATGAAGGCGGAATCATGAAACAGTTTTCATCGTCTCCCTACGGAAAGTGTTTAATGGCATCTGTCAATCAATAGTATCTTTAAGCTCTGATGGAAAATAGCTTTAATTGTGTTACGTAAATTTCAGTTCCGTTTAACTTTGTACCCGCCCACCTTCCGCTGCTTAAGAAAATTCACCTCTCATCACTCAGTCAATGACTTTCATTGACTTTACATGGCTGCTTGTCACTCCTCGCAGCTTATCGGTACTAGATGCATACATAGCGAAAGTGGCAGGTACACACACTGACACACAGACACACACAAACAAATACACACAGATTTCAGCCTGTCTTGTGCCTCCTGTCCCCGAAAGCTGTGCAGTTATGAAAAAGCACTCCCAATCCGAAACAGAGGACATAGGTCTGACCCACAGCAGTCTGACCTCCTGACAGGAGAGATAAAAGTACAACAGCAGTAGCACAAATGTTCAAAAAAGCAGCTCAGCCCTTCCATCACTGTGCTGCGTTTTACACTTGTCTGTGTCACTCACTATTCATAAGCACTTCCTCACAATTTGAAGAACTGAACATAATGAACACCATGGGCATGGAACATGATTTTGATGGCTGTCCCGTGTCCATCCATCCGGTATCTTGGTAACGCACAGTCAACGTCCACCAGGAGATAAAAACTAAAGATCCATCAATTTAAAAATTGCTTATAACGTTTCCCAAAATAGCGTTCAAAAAGCCTACCCGCCCCCCCACCACCACCACAGGCTATTCTCCTATTCTACATGCACAAGGTTGACACAAGGTCACCACACTTCTACTTTGACTGTGGGTTTGCATGAGTGCAACAGCACATCTGGCTTAATACATTTCCCATTTCTCTAGACGACTGTTTTTTTTTTTACGAAGGGGTAAGACAAGTGCATACATCTTTGACAGACTTTTCCCACAGACTTCTACTGAGGATTCTTTGAGCTGTTCGTCTTCTTCTTACAACGTCTCGTGCTCAGATCTAGTGACTCTGAAGACCAAAGCATATACATTTATCCATCATTTATCTATGAAGGTTATCCATCAGAGGCACGGGAAAAGCTATAGCCAATCCTAGCAGACTTCATGTGAGAGGCAGGGTACACCCTGAAAAGGTGGACAATCTACTGGAGTGCGAATGGGCCAATCATATAATTAATATCACCCACTCACTCATTTCCCAAACTGTTTAATCACATTAGGATCGTGGGAAGGCTAAAGCCTATCTCAGCCGACACTGGGTAAAGAAAGCGGGTTACACCTTGAACAGCTTGTCAGACCATTGCAGGGCCAACACACACATACGCGCGTGCGCACACACACACACACACACACACACACACACACACACACACACACACCCACAACCATTCACACTCACCTAAATACCTAGCGACAATTTGGAAAAACCAATTAGCCTGATGTTCATGTTTTGGACTATGGGAGGACACCAGAGTACCCAAAGGAAACCCATGTAAGCATGAGGAGAACATGTAAACTCCATACAGAAATGCAGGAGCCCGAGAACTTTTGGTGTGAGGAAGACGTTGTAACCCCTACACCACCGTGCTGTCCATATCATTAATATGATTTAGTTTATATAGTTTACAGTTTATGATAAAGGTGATCAGGTAAAGTAACATTTGTCACTAAGTGTATCCAAACCATACATCAAAAGTTACTTGCTGTTTTTACATTTAATATTATACCTTTATTATAATATTTTTCCCAACATGCTTTGTGTGCATGTCTATGCAGGAAAAACACTGTATTCAAATATTTCTCTATTTCAGTTTACTTAACTTAAAATTAGAGATATTTCTAGAATTGTGAGGTATTTACTTGTTGAAAAAAATTGTTTGCAGCATCAACATTGTAGAGTAACCAACACCGAGTGTTAAGTTATTACACAGTCTTGTTATTACATGATTTGGAAAATAAAATGTCACTCTCGAGATGTATTTACCTGCTGCTGTTATTACAGTCTTATTGCACTCAATGAAGTTTTGTTGTTTTCATTTTAATAAGACTGCTGGTGTTACTGAGTACTAGATGATAGATTAAGCCCAACATAAGCCCTGAGAACAGCAAGTCAATCCATCAACTAGCGTTCTGAGCAAGAAGCATTCTAAAGCATGTTAAAAAGATCTTAACCTGGAAAGTTCCAGAATTTAGAGAGACAGGATTGTAAATAATAAAAAATAATAATGAATAATAATAAAACAATATATAAATACTGCCTTACACGCATTCAAGGTAATTATTCAAAACAAACTGAACACAAACACAGGCGCATGGTTGTGGCAGGCGGTTCGGAGCAGCCATGCATGCATGAACACTGCAAGAACAAAAATTTGTGGGGTCACGGCAGCATGACCCATCTCACCCTCAACAGGAACAACACAGGCAATAATGATCCGAATCTTTAGGATGTCCTGAACTTTGCTAATGGTGCTCATAATTTGTATACTTGTACTTGTTCTTTTAGGGGGGGGGGGGGGGGGGGGGGGGGGGGGGGTAAAGCTCTACGTTATGTTGATTAGTTATTCTGTGTGTATGCAACATTTTTATTAAGTATCAAAGTTGTGAAGACAATTTTGGGACACCCTGTATTTAACCCCTCATCAGACCACAGAGCAACTAGAAGACAGCAAGTCAGAAAGGAAGGAAATTTCATGAAATTTTTTTATTTCATATACCCTCTCCAAGCTGTTTGTGCAGTGACACAGGGCGGGTACGAACATTAAAAAAGTTCAAAACAAAAATAGAATGTTTAAAAGAGCACAAGTGCTGTTAATGTTAAAGTAAAGTGCTATAAAACTGTGTTATCTTAATATAACAATAAAGCATCATTAGTACTGTACTGAATATATATCTCTATACTCTATGCTGTATATATATATATATATATATATATATATATATATATATAGAGAGAGAGAGAGAGAGAGAGAGAGAGAGAGAGAG
>JAOUQZ010000008.1:6268157-6279925 GCA_028564935.1 Neosilurus hyrtlii | reverse complement strand
ACACACACACACACACACACACACACACACACACACACACACACACACACACACACACACACACACACACAATGTCATTTCCTTTACTCAGCAGGGTGCTGACAGGGACTATCTGGCAGTCAGGCTTGGCAGAACAAGACAAAAGCTTTGCCTCTGCTTTCCTTGAGCCCAAAGCCACTGAACACTCGCTCACTTATTCGTCAGAATGAATGCCACTGACTACATCTAAACAAACGAGTACAGTTTGAAGTCCATTTGTGCAGCGGCCATTTCACAAAGCAGGCGCGTTCCCAGCAGCCCTACCCACAGAGGTGCCGAAAACTCAATTGAATCACAGGCAGCTCAATGAGTCAGTGGCTGGATCATGCAATTGATTCTGGTCCTATTTACTGGCAATGTCAGTAAGAAGCTGCTAAGAAAAAAAAATAATAAACACGGCTGAATAAGTCTTCTGTACATTTGGTTGCTGCTTTTGTACTATACAGAGATGTGGAAACTGTGAACCGTAGCCTTGGGATGTTCTCTGACAATATGATTTTTATACCGCCTTGGTGTTTCTGCTGAAATTGGATGCGCACTGACTGCTGTTTAGATTTGCACTCGCTCAGCGCACGGTGCCAAACACTGCCGAGCTAACTGTCTCAATTTTACAGCATTCTGGCTACAAGCGTCTGCCAAATAAATAAATGTTGTGTGTTTTTTGGAACCCAGAAGATAAACGGCACAACTGCTCAATGAACAGGATTACCAGAAAACACTCAAAGATTAAACTGTATAAATATTCTAAGCTTAAAATGTGAAAAGGAACTTTAAACGCTTGCAGTGCTTTGTGTAAATTGAATTGATTTCCTTGCTTCATAATCCCTGTTGCTGTGTTTGCATTGTTTTTAAACCTCTTGGGTTTCCACCTTCTTGATTTGGCTCTTGCTTTCTTCAACACTTGCCTGTCATTACTACAAGGGTTGGCTGAAAAGTCCATAAGGTGAATAGTTCATAGTAATCTATCTCACCAGCAGGAGGAGAGCTTCTATACTAAGGAGATCCAAGCAAGGAGATGCAACACCGACGGAAGAAGTGCGTAGACCACAGGGGAGACTATATTGAAAAATAAAACACATTTGTTTCAATTCGACCACTGCACTGAATTCAGCCTATGAACCTTTCAGCCCACACTCATATATAGGGCATTTCACTGTATTTGGTCTGGAGGTCATGAAAAAATTCCCCTATTAACAAAAATTTCGTTCAATTGCAATAACACCAATAACGCTATTGTTCCAATATCATATCAAATTCTCAAAAGCTTTCATTTGAAAACTCTCCGAGTAGAGGACAGGTGACCATGTCCTGTCAGTTACGCAACATTTTGCTAGATTCTTCAATTAGATTATTCTTTAAATTCTAAAATACTCTTAGAAACTGACAGAAACTTCAATTTAAGAAGAAATGTTCGCTTATAAATAGTTAATGTTAAAATGTTATCCCGTCCGTGACGCACCTATTTCATAATCTCTTCCCACGATTATAATATATTCATACAGCTAAACCAAACTACCAACAAATTTGCAAAGTGTTAGGTAAAACAGGACACACTCTTTGTTTTCTTCTATGTGAACCAAAGCACACATGTAGAAATCATGTTGATCACATTGTAACTAGCCACGCCTTTTCTGATGACCACACACTAACTAGCCTACCCAGTGTGAACTACATGCTGTGCTTCCTTTGAACTGATCACTATTGTATTGCCAAAATAAAGAAAGCACATTACTGACCACGAGCCTATGTCTTGTGTTCCTGTGTTCTACTCAGGCCTGATGAGGAAAGATGATGTTTGACCAGGCCTGGGGGTAACCAAAACCAAGTACATGGGAATTTCTTTGTTTGCCTCACAATGCAGGCGCCACGGTGGCACAGGGGTTAGCACGTCCACCTTACAACAAGATGGTCTTGGGTTGGAGTCCCGGGCTTGGGTGTTTCTGTGTTCAGTATGCATGTTCTCGCTATACTTGCGTGGGTTTTTTCCAGGTACTCCGGTTTCCTCCCACAGTCCAAAGGCATGCACATTAGGCTAACTGGCAGTTCCAAATTGCTAATTTTAAAAATGGTATGGCTGTGTGTGTGAGGGTCTGGCGAGCTATTCAGGGTGGACTCTGCCTTCACCCAGTGTGTGCTGAGATGGGCTCCAGCCTCCCTGTGTGTGTGTCTTTTTATCTTAATATTTATTGTACACAAAATCAAAAGGTAAAACCGAATACATACCTATAGGTAAACAATAACTCCATGGTGAGTAAAAACCAAGCTACTTTATTTACAGTGTTATGGGGATTTGGTTCTTAAAAATGTCCGGTCCGTGACCGAAAACTAATTTAGATACTGTGGTATCTGTACTCTCCAAAAACACTGACATTTAGGAATTCGAGTTATGTGGGGGTTCATATTGGTCCAAAACCAGATCCTTGAAAAATAAAGTTTAAAGAACCAGATAGCAGTGACATACTGAAAGTAACCGAAGCATCATTTTTCCATATAGTGTTGTTGTAAAGCATCTGAACTTTGAAAAGTTTAACCAGCCAACCAGTACTAAGTGTCCCATCTTCAGCTCACTATATATAGAGTTCCCTGCTTTGTGTATGTATTTGCAGCAATGCACTATGCCTGCTTGTGCTTTGACCTCTACCAAGGATATCAGGAACAAATCGGGTAAAACTCTTGACAGTTCTGCAGTTGGATCTACACTGCTCTCCTCACTTCATCTTCTGAATAAACTTGTCTTTGTATGGTATGTACTTTCTCAGGCAAGACATGAAAGGTTTGTTAAAAAAATAAAATAAAATAAAAACATGCAATGAATCCAATCAGTGTGTATCACAATGCTACTATCTGTATCTGGTAAGTGTTTCAGACAATGGGAATGTTTCGGGTTATAGCTACGGGGTACTTGCACTTAGGGCTATGACACAGTTCAGATTTGGTGACAGTTGCATTGTTTACATTCAGCAGTACAGTTTGTCAGCAACATCAATCATTTGTTTTATTTTTTTCAGTCTATCCACACAGTCACAGTATTGCGCTAACGCTAGTTCGGGCATTTGGTGCTATTCATTATTTCAGTCTGACAGCAACATCTATCGTTTGTTTTTTGTTTTTGTTATTTTCAATCTTAGTTACAATAAAGTCCTAGTGTCGGCTATTCATTTCTATTATTAATAAGTAATGACTTTCAGGGCTCTTTATATATGACAAGCATACAGTATGATGCCCCTCTCCAGCTTACTAAACAGAGCTTTGCAAAGGTTCCTATCAATATACAGGGTGATCCAAAAAACCCTCCCACAATTCAAAGTAAATAAAATAAAGAAAGGTTTAAGAGAATCAAAATATTATTCATACACATAAAATTTAGTGTGGTGGGAAAGACAGTGCTAAGGTCTGTTGTAAGTCCAGTCCCAGAGCTTAAAGAACTGTGTGATTTCAGTGAGATGGAGCTATTGCACACACAGCTTGAAGATCATTGGAAGTGCTGAGGGAAATGTCTCTTTATTGGGTGATCTGATTGCATGGCGACGTTGGGTATCAGGACGGTTCCCTTGACCTCGCCCCTTGTGATTTTTCTTCTCTATTTTTAGGGGGCTACCTGAAATCACAATGCATAACTATCAAGTCCAAACGCCTGAAGCGTGCTGGATTACTGTCCGAAGGTCGGATGTTCGAGCCACACTATCAATGTGTTGTCACTGCTGTCCCCCCAGTGCAGCTAACTGGGTTATCAAAGGCTGGTCATGTCTCTCACTGTCTGTGGTGAGAGGAATGAAAAAGAACCATTGCTGACTTTCTTAAAGAGTGGGTTGCATTGCCGTCAGTGCGTTTCTGCTCTGCAATGGCCTGGCGAGCTGTCCAGGGTGTACTCTGCCCTCGCCCAGAGTTGGCTGAGATGGGCGCCAGCCTCCCTGCGACCCCAATCAGGATTAAGCAGTTCAGAAAATGAATGAATAGATGCATGAGTGAACTCCTGAAACCCTTAAGGTTGCTATTCAGTAGGACATTGCCTCAGTTCTGCCTGACATGACCCGTCGAGCCATGGCAGCATTCGGAAATCGCCTCCAAACGTGTTTAGACAATGACGGCCATCATTTGGAGGATATCATCTTTAAAACATGATGTATAAAAACTGTATTGAATAAAGTTTTCAGTGTGCTAATAATAGTTTGATTATCTTTAACTTTTTTTTCATTTATCTTTGAAATGTTGGAGGTTTTATTGGGTCACCCTGTGTATATGATGAATATGGTTGATATTAAAATTAGTGTCCTAAGGAGCTTCTGGGAATTAAAGTAGCAATAATTCCATTAGCAGACAAGCCAGAAGCAGATGTGCCATTTTGGTAATAATGTAGTAGTGTTTGCGCACGCACAATGTTCTATCATAATGTGCATTTAGCTAATATATATTTATGCATTGCAAGTAAAAATGGCATGTTTAAAATTGGCCAGCACCAAGAAAAACAGGTTATTGGGGGGGAAACCGCAATTAAATTTGAGTGGTCTGAAAAATATATGTTCATTATCGATGATGCAGGGAAAGCAATCTTTTTATTTTGTAATGATACAGGGGATAATGTGACAAGTGGCAACATAATTCTATGCTTGGTGAGTCTTTGATTGATTGAAATGCCTTTCTCTGAACCTTCAGCTCAGTGGAAATTTGGTAAGTGGACTTCAAGACTTATATTTGAGACCCCTGGTTTATGCTACTGATTCTGTTATCTGTATTTTCAGCTCTGTAAGTACAGTTTTTTTTTATTGGGAAAGAAATAAGAATAAAATAGATAGTTGACCACATTCTCTAATGTATGGAGCTATAACACTAGTGCCGGTGCTATTTAAAGTGTGATCCTTCAATTATAATGCATATATAAATTTGACCTAAGTTCCTGTAAATCATTGTAATTATTTCACTATAATAAAGAAGTATATGGACTAAATCTATGAAAAAAATATTTATTCTGAGAATTTCAAATTAGCATGTACAGAAATTCAGTACAATGTATATTGGGAACAGTGGTCTAATAGCGTAGTGGGATTAAGACCGAGGAGTCACTGACTTGATTCCCAAGCCAGCAGGAAAAATTCCTTCATGGTTGAATATATCTCCAAACACCTTCATGGCTGAAGCGCATTCGAGCAAGGCACCTAACCCTCAGCTGCTCTCTGGGCACTGCAATGTGGCTTCCCTCTTCTCCGAGTGTGTATGTGAGTGTGTGTTTGTGTGCTCACTTTGGATAGAGTAAATGCAATGACAAATTTCCCATGTGAGATTAATATAGTAAATCAAAATCAAAAATTTTTATTTAAAATATAGTTTAGATGTGAATAAAATATAGATTTTTTAAAAAATCTATATTTATTTGTACTAATTAAATATAGTTTAGATCTGTTTATCAATTCATATCCTGAATAATGTGTTCATATCTGCCTAGAATACACTGCATAAGGAAATTATTGAAATGAATCAATGCCATCCACAAAAATCATAATTTTACCTAGTACTGAATGACTATATGAGGGTTAATCATAGATGTGGTTCTTCATGTAAAAATTAACATGAAGTGCTTTAATTGATTGCCCATGGTGGCTATAATCCGATGCTTCTATTCTAATTCTAACTTCTATTCTAAGCCGTGACTTCACTATTTAGACCTGTCTACAAACTGAAGTAAAAAGGGAACAAACATCATCACCACTTAATACATTATTGATTTTCAAATACACTCTTCCTCCCAACAGGTTTCATCTTTCTGAATGACTATGTTAGTTTAAAAAAATTGATCTGTCTCTGTAGGTTTGAAATGTACACCAGCCTACAACATAGAATACACAGAGTAGGCTAAGACAGGAATATCACCATGGAATTATTTCTCCATCTTCCTAAATTACATATAATGAGAGCAACTAATGTTCACCCACAGTGCTTAAGGACTTTTTTCCTAAACAGGGAGGACATTAGCGGCAGCAGCTGCTCATACACTGCAAACCTGTTCAGTATTTTCCACTAGTTTGGCTCAAGGTCACTCAACAAAAGCTAGGACTAATTCATTGTTCAGTGTTTATGCACACGCCGAATATAATTCTGGGGCATTTATTTTAAACAATTAGCTGTCTACTATATTAATTACAATTTGGTGATATTTTAAGGTAATTAAAAAATAAAGGATTAAACTATTAAGATGAACTATAAAATATGAATGTACTATTTCATTAAACTGATGTTTTTAATTTTTTTCAATAAAGTATACATAATATACTGTATGTAAAATTTAATTTATCTTCCAGTAGATTGCATATAGAAACTTAACTGTACCACTATCTCACCATGTCAGCATTTCTTTTCCCCCGCTGACACTACGGGCATGTTTTTTCCCCTTAAATTCAAGTGAAAATTTGATTTTGCTGTCAAAAAGACTTTCTCTGAACACTGAGTGACATTTGTCCTCCAATGGATATAACAACTCTATAGGAAATGTTCTTTTCTCTTTTGTTATGTAAGCCTGCCATACGTGATTCACCAACAGGCCACAAGGGTCATTTATTTTTAACGAGTGGGTGTGTTGCCTGGGAAGGTAAAAATTAAAATAGCAGTACATAATAGCAATCTCGGCTCCCTTTTCTCTCCCACACTGATCAGCGAGGTAAACACATGAAGTGAACAAAGCTTGGCGATATCATAAAAGTTAATGCTCACCATTTATAAGCCATATAATATCATGCCGCCTATATACAGAGGTAATTGCTTCCCCTAACGTTGCTTCCCCTAACATTCCGTTAAAATGCAGCAATTACGTAAATGTTTACCAATGTGTCTATATTTTTTATAAGTCTTGGTGAAATTCAATATTTTAGTAAATCAAAAGATCAAGTAGCTCACTGTCAATATCATATTGTTCATTCATTAGCATTTTGAACCATGACATATATTCAGCAGCACCCCCACCCCAATCCTCAGCTCCTGCTTAAAATACTCAAAAAACATCATACTAATGTTGATTTGTTTCCTGCTAGGTAAGCCCCCTTCCGCATCCCTGTCCTCATTCTCATCAGCTGCCACACCCATCTCCAGCATTCCCATTTCCAATATCTGATTCACTTCCTTTATCCTAGTTTGGCCAGTGTTGTTTTTGTTTTTTACTCGACACATTACGGTCTCTGTCATTCAAACTGCCATTCTTGCTTTCGAAGTTACATTCACTGCCATAATTACTGTTATTTAGATCACTCTCCAAATCCGAAAGGATCATGTGCAGTGCCTGCGCAGCATGGACTCAACGGCGACTTATAATTTCTAAAAAAACAGATGAAAGAAGCTGACATTAGTTAGGAGCAATCATTCAAAAGCGATTCATTCAAAAGCCATGTCTGGATGTAAAATGTGCTCTAATTGGCAGGAAAATGTCTGATGTCTCTTTATAGCATGACTAGAAACCTGTTCACCGGCCTGCAGGGTATAAACACAATACAGAAAAGACAGAGAACTGGCCAGGCGAGCTCTAAGGGTTAAATTTTAACTTTTCATTGATCAGTGCCGCGTACAGGAAAATATCTTTTGATGTCCCCAACCCAGAGCTAACAAACACCCGCTCAAGCCTGTGCGCCAATTAGTGTCTGACAGGTTTTTGTGTACTCAGTGTTTAAATCGGATGAAAGATTAACTGCTCACTGGACAACAGGCTTGAAAGACGTCTGCCTGGATGCATAGCTTCAGCAGAAGTGCATGAAGTGAGGGTGAGTATGTTTTGCAACAGACCCCCCACGCCCCAGTACACAATTTTTCTTGCTGGTTCGGAATCTTTGACCAATACTTAAAGCAACAGAAATGAACACGACAGGCATTTCAGATTCAAACATATCAGCATGAGTTGTAACTGCTTAGACCCTGCAGTGGCGCTATTATTTGTAAAGACTAAATAAATTCTATGTATAAACATCTGTTAAGATATTTGCATTTGTTTCTGAAATGTGTTGCTTTTGTGTCTAACTTGTTCACTGTCATTTCACCAAGCAAAAAACAAGCATTTTGGAGAAAAATGGAAGAGCAAACCACAGATTTGTATTAACTTACTTGTTATGAAATTCTATGGCCTGTATGGACTGCAGAATGATTATTTGACATCTATTGTGGCTCCTGTGGCAATGTGTGAAGGAGTTATTTTAGGTGTTTATATATCTGTCTTAAACACATACATACACACAGAGAAAGAGAGAGAGAGAGAGAGAGAGAGAGAGACAGAGAGCAAGAGAGAGAGAGAGTGTCACGAACAGTCCATTTTCAGCATTCTTGGTACCAACGTCATGCAACTTAGTGATGCATAACAGCCAATCAGCATCAAGATGCATGGCAATCAATCAGCATCTTTATGAATTCAGACACCAGACGGATGGACATGCATACAGCCATAAAAAAAATCTTCACCATGGTCTTTTAAGTATGGTCCTCTGCTTGCTCCTAGGAGTTCCCCTATTATTTATACACACACACACACACACACACACACACACACATATATATAATTTCTTCCCAGCATATTCTGTCCTTTCAGCTTCCACACTTTATTACAGTCTTTTATTTGTACAGAAAGAATGGTGTATGTATTCTAAGCTCTGCTCGTTTCCTTTTAATGACGTCTTCAAGCACAAAACAAACTTTAATTGGTGACATTAGTATGGCTGGAATTTAGCAAAACTAAGGTACTGGCCAACAGGACTAAGGAAATTATGAAACTACTAGTCCTCCTTCATATTTAATGGTCAGAAACACTATATCTACTTTACCTATTGGATTTATCAGGTCGTCAGCAGGATGACTTGCTAGCTAATTTCACTTGCCCTACAGATCTTTCACTCACAACGGGCCAGCGGCTCGTTAATTTCCACGCCTGCTTCAGGAATATCATCTTGAAAAGTTCAGCCAACTGCCTTAGTAGTCCAGCCCTGACAGTGCACCTCCCTTTAGTCTCCACTCCACTGTCTTCGGTATAGCATTCAAGCCACAAAATCTCGTTCATTAAAACATTCCGGCAGAGTCATCTGAAATATATGGTGGTAATGGAATCAATTTCCAGTGCCGGGGCAGACACTGACCTCATCCACTTCCAAAGGCACTTCGGCTTAGGCCTGCAGAGAAAGCTACAGAAGGCGAGATGGTCATGATTGATTAGGAATGGCGTGTAATAAAATTCCCCGGGGCAAAGGAGCAGAGCAGTGCAAGACCAGTAATTACAATCCAGATAATGTCAGTAATTACAGCCATGTACAGAGTGGGACAGTGGACAGATGAAGCCGTTCCTGAATTTGCTTGCCGGATGTGACTAACTAACACTCAGTACTCTTTCAATACTTAACACTATTACTGTGACTCATTTATGAAGCTGGATATGAACAAATCCACAAAAACTTTTTCAAGGTGCATTTACACAAGAAAACCCTGATAGTTCAGAAAAAACACCTGCATGTAAATGTGCTTACTGTTGTCACAGATTCCTGTTGTACTCTGTATGAAGTACAGTTAGTTCTTGTACACAGCTCCTCCAGGTTTCTTAGACAGAAGAACTACAACACACCTACAACACGTCCCAGGAACCTTAGCAAGCAGGGCGCATACACAGGTATGACCACATGTGCATATCAGGAGTGTAATGAAGGGGGCTATAAATACACGGCCAAACCATTACACAGTGCAAAGCATTAAAATTCTTTTGTAGTGATCTCTATTTCGCCAAGCCCTATTTTTCCTTTGTGTTTTGTCATCCAGGGTACAATCTGTTTTTGCAACTCACTCCTGATCGTCTGCCTGGCTGTTATTAGTGCTGGTTTTCTCTAATGACACACGCCTGCTTCTCTCTAATGGATATTGCCTTTCCTGCACTGTTTTGTACTGTTTGCCCGATCCCTCGACCTTCCCCTTGTTTCCTCTTTATGCTAATATTAAGTTGAATGCCTGTGACTGGCTTATTAATAAAAACATTTTATTGTACCGTTCTGCCTTGCATCCACTTTTGCCGCACTGCAGTATGACAGCTGTCCGTTATCACTTGGATTGAGTGTAGCTATTGTTTTGTTTTGTTTTGTTTTTTTCCCATGTCAATCCATTTTCTTTTCACTTTATTTCACACCTAGTTCCCCTTTCTTGTAATTAATTTCCAAATTCTAAATGCACTGTTGTACTACTAACATTTTTATATGCCAATTGGACAATGTAACCCTAACCCTAACCCTAACCCTCTGCCTCTGAGAAATGCATTTTTCTCCTAACGATTAGCATCCAGTGAACTTACTGAGTAAGATTTTTTTTTTGATGGAGATTATAGGTGTCACTAAACGAATCAGTGAAGAAGCAGTGGCATGAATGCACCCTAGGGTTAGGATATATAGAGAATCTGAACTACCAAAACTTTTCACAAATCTGTATGTTTTTTTGTGTGTCACCTACAAAAAACTTCCAGACACAACGTTTCTTTAAAAGTAAAAAAAAAATAAATAAATAAAAATTAAAAAAACCAGGCAGATTTTCTTCATGAACATTATTTTATAAATATCTTTGATCTTTATGATTATCCTCAACATCAGAAGGGAGGTCTTTTCAGCCTTCCACAACAGCCTCACTATGTGCTAGACTCCAAATCATTGAACCATCCTATCAAAGTCAAACTAAAATGTAAAAAAAAGGAGCTAAAATTCGGTGGCTAAACCCTTAAGAGGAATACATCAAAAACTCCACTCTGTGAGTTCTTTAGTATCATTACAGGAGTATACCAAAATAAAAAATGGGTCTTAATGTAATGCTAAAATATTAATTTTTAATCTACAGGTCTGTCTTTTGAGCAGTGTGTAACAACCTGTTTAATCTGCTTCAGAGCAGAACATCTGGCTCGGCCTAACACTAATCCCACTTTCACAGCAAAATGTACTAAGCTAGAGCAAAAGTCTATGTAATCACTTGCACACACAAAGGATAGCTTGCCCAAGAGCCAGCACATTCATGAAAACTCTGACTGACCCAGAAGTGCACACATCAACATAAGGATCTTTGTGAAATGACTCCAGCACTACCTAGTACAAAATGAGAACATTTGTTACCTCATACGTTATGCAGTAATAGTGAGAAAGGATGGCATACAGAAAGAGAAAATGCAAGGCAAAAATGAGAACACACAAGAGAGTAAAGAACAAAACAAAGGCAGACAATGCAACAGAGGTCTCAAAAAAACAGCAAGGTCACACAGGCAGAGAAGAAACAAAAAGCCCCACTATCTTGTGATGATCATTGCTCTCCACTCAGACACAATAGACCACAGAGGTTTAAGTATACGCAAAGCCAGAATACTGTCAATACATAGATAACTAGTGGCGCACTCAAAGAGTGTAAGGCACCTCCGCCAGGCACAAATGGATTATTACTTGGTATAATTATAATGAAATGTCTCCCACTAGTGGCCATTGGCTGAACATTTTACCCAAATATAAGGATTTTTCGGGATTTCAGGACTTTTTTTTTCAACATGATTTCATGCACAGATCTCTTCCAAAATTTAACGGCTTCTTTCCAAGCCCAGGCCCCACAACATCACCAAGTTTATTACAAATCAGAACAGTAGTTTTTCTCTAATCCTACTTACAGAAAAAATGTAATAAATTATTGGAGTCAATATCACCATAAGGTGCCTTTGAGACTTCCCCATTCCCCCCCAAAAAATATCTGATTTCCCATTGAACTTC
>JAOUQZ010000008.1:6209587-6253320 GCA_028564935.1 Neosilurus hyrtlii | reverse complement strand
TTATATAGAATAAAAATAAAATATACTATTACAAGAAATTATATAGAATAAAAATAAAATATACATACAAGATAAAAGATAAAATAAAATAAAGATAAAAGATAAAAGATAAAATGTAGGATTACTCTTTGTAAACACATAATTTCAGGCATTACTTAGATTAGTTAGTACAAAATCTGAGCTTATTCTGATGATAATCAGGACGGCACGGTGGCACAGCAGTTAGCACGTCCAGCTCACAGCAAGGCCTCGAGTTTGAGTCCGGGGCTTGGCAAGGGTGTATCTGTGTGAAGTTTGTATGTTCTCCCCGTGCTTGTGTGAGTTACCTCTGGGTACTTTGGTTTTCTCCAACAGTCCAAAGACTTGCACGATAAGCTAACTGGCTGTTCAAAACTGCCCCAGATGTGGGTGTGAGTGTGTATAGTTGTGTATGTGTTGGCCATGTAGTGGTTGGGTGAACTGTTCAAGGTGTACCCCGCCTTCACCCAGTGCAGGCTGGGATAGGCTATAGCCTTCCCGCAACCTCAGTAGGAATAAGCGGTTCTGCAGGTAAGTGACGACGATAATCCATAACCAAAACATGTAAACAGAAAAGGTACACGAAGAACACAGGAAATAAAAGCTCGGAAGTCATTATGCATTAACTTCATTCATTTGCCGAACCACTTAATTCTGCTAGGTTTGCAGGGAGGTTGGAGCCTACCTCAACCAACACTGGGCAAAGACAGGATACACTTTAAAGGTACACCAGACAGTTGAAGGGCCAAAACACACACAACCATTCACACTCACATTCACACCTAGGGGCAATATGGAACGGCTAATCAATACACCACAATTGCGCCTAGTTTGTTAGAAATTACCGAACTAATCAAGGTGAGACACAGATCAGATGAACACAATAGGATAATTAGCCAGTGTTGGGTGAAGATAAAATCAAAATCCAATCAAAAAAGGTAGATCAGAGCAGAAACACATAACGTGAAATCATGAAAATAATAGAGAAAACCTGACTGGGAAACATCCTGAATACAAAGCAGAAACATGCAGTATATCGTATTATTTTTATATTCCTTTGTTAAATTTTGCTAATATGCAGCTCATCTATAAGCTTTGTCCCCTCAGCTGTTCCTACTGAAAATGTGTGTTCTTTTAGTTTGTTTCTGGTCTTTAATCGTGTGGAACTGTTTTTGTTTAATGATTAGGGATTATCCTATGATTGCCTTGACTGTGGATTTTTGACTCCCACTGCCTGTAATGATGCCAATTCCGGGATTAGCCCAAATAAAGACGCTCTGCACAGGCATCCTGCCTCCCTATTGTTACTATAATATGGCAAACTCAGTTTGAAATGTTCAGATCAGAGCCAAGCTTTGCACCATTATGACTTGGAAAAAAAACTTTTAATCCTATTTTATTTAGTTTCCAAATTTAACAGCACCAATTGAAAAATAAAATCGAAAAATAATAGAAAACAATACATCTACCTTATTTAAATCAAAAGTTGCAAATGTAGTTCTTCCTGTGCTTGCTTGGGCTTCCTCTGGGCTCTCTGGTTTCCACCCACAGTCCAGAGACATGCCCATTAGGCTAACTGGCTGCTCCAAATTGACCCGAGGTGTGAGTGTGAGTGGATGTGTGTGTTGGCGAGCTGTTCAGGGTGTACCCTGCCTTTGCCCAGTTTTGGCTGAGATAGGCTCCAGCCTCCCTGTGACCCCAGTAGAATTAAGCAGTTAATGAATGAGTGAGTGCATGTTACATATTTATGTTGTAATGTACTTAAAAATCAGGAAAACAAGATAATGAAATGGCACCACATACTGTAACAAATTTTACACTCAACTCAAACCCAAAAAGGCTCTAAAACACAGTAGCTTTGCTCAAAATTCCAGTCAGCCTTCAAAGTAGACAGATTGTGTGCTTCAGAATATGCTGAAAGACTAAACAAATAGTTGCAGGCTGCAAATGAACCCTGAAGATGAGCAGCATGGCCCCCCATTTAGTCTGACATTACGCATTCTTTTTTACCCTGAGCTCTCATCACTTTTGTGATATAGTCGGCTTAATCCTGTCGTAACATCTGCTTTTTTACAGCATGCTCCCTTAATGCTGGATAAGTCGAGGATATCTGTTCTGTCAAGAGATAGACCCTCAGCACAGAAATAGCACAACGCAGCTCACTCATCAATCAATATAACATGAGGACGCAGGCCCGTGTCGGCACCCTGCCTTATTTATAAAAGTAAAGAATCGTTCCTGATCAACCAAGAAGACTTGAGATAATACAAACATGCATGTACACAGGTTTAGGCAGTGTATGGAATGCATTAATACTGTATTTCTGGTGGGTCCTTGGCTATCAACCTGGAGATTGTGGGTTTGAATCCAGGTTGACCGAGCTCTCACAGGAGGGAATGTAATCACTATGGTTAGTACGGATAGCACTCTGCTAGTGTGTTAGGCTGATATATACAGTTCATAAACATGCGGGAAGTAACATTACAGGTTACAGGGGAGGCACACACCCCACTTTTGTTAGTGGTGGTCACATGATAAGAAGGTAATAATTGTTGGGTTGGAATTGGCTACGACTAAATTAAGGAAAATCTGAAAAAGAAAATTTAAATACTGTTTAAAACTTCAGTCAGAAAAAATATATGAAACCTAATATTCATAATTAAAATTAATTTAAAAACACAATTTCTGCACTGCCTTTCTGTACAAGATCAAATACTTTTTAATGAATTAATTGTGATGGACTCTTTTCAATAACAGGAAATACGCTTACACTGAAATTGGGAACATGACTCTATTCATTCCTTTTCAATGATACATTAAAAAAAAGAGAAAAAAATTATAACTGCAGATATTACATGAAAATATTCACAATGCCTGTGCTTGGAAAAAAATGTTTGGTCATTGTGTTGATGTTTTAGCAACTCTGTTCTTAAAGGATTACAAAATCATTGAATGGCAGGAGGTTCTGGGTTTCTGTTAGACTCTTGCAGCTAAAAGTTTTTCACTGTCTTCATTCAATTTGGTTTACCTAATACCTGATCCCTAAGGTACACCATTGCACAGGATTAGGATAGAAAAAAACTAAAAAGAGATATAATGTGACAGATAAATTGCAGGTAGAAATAAGGTAGTAAGGGTATGATATGGGTAGAAATATTGATCTATCAAGAAAGCATAGAAAAGCGAATAAAACTAAGGCAAACTAGAATAACACGTACATATTTCAGTGTCACCATGGCTACATTTACATTTGCACACACAATAAAGATGCTAAATAGTGTATTAAACTAACAGTACAAGCATAGGGAGGCACAGTGGAACGATGGTTGGCACGTCCGCCTCACAATCCCAGGCTTGAGCGTTTCTGTGTGGAGTTTACATGTTTTCTCTGTGATTGTGTGGGTTTCCTCCAGGCACTCCAGTTTCCTCCCAAAGTCCAAAGATGTGCATTAGGCTAGTTGGTTGTTCCAAATTGTCTATAGTTGTCAGTGTGAGTGTGAATGGCTGTGTGTGTTGGCCCTGCAATGGTCTGGCGAGCTGTTCAGGTGGTATCCCACCTTTGTCCAGTGCTGGCTGAGATAAGGTTTAAGCAGTTTGGCTAATGAGTGAGTGAGTAAGTGAGCGAGTGAGCGAGTGACTGAATGAGAGTATTGGCATAACAGTCCCAGAAATTTTTGTGGTGTCATAAGATAGCTGTTCACATTTAGTTTTGCTTTCATACATCATAAAGGAAAGACAATCTTATATAATTATCAAACCTCAATTTCACACCATTCATTCATTCATGAACCACTTAATCCTACTAGAGTCGCGGGGAAGCTGGAGCCTATCTCAGCCATCACTGGGCGAAAGCAGGGTACACCCTGAACAGCTCAGCAGTCCATTGCAGGGTCAACACACACACACACACACACACACAAAACCATTCACACAGCCAATTGCCAAATGTGTATGTCTTTGGAGTGTGGGAGGAAACCAGAGCACCCAAAAAAAACCCACGCAAGCATGAGGAGAATATACAAAAACAGAAACGCCCTCACGAGGCTGGATCATCACCCCATGAAATGATCATCTCCCCCAAAGAAACCACTAAATTATTTGAAATTCGAATATATTTGACGCTGGATCTATTTTCTTTCCACTCCCAAAACCCCAGCAGCTTTTGAAAATAATGCAACAGACAGACCTATTGTTATACTTGACATTTTCCGGATGCAGAGATAGCATAAATGTGTCAAATATGGCATTGTATGCAGGCTTACAGACATTAATCTGAAGTCCAGGTTATGGTTTTTGTGCTCATACAGGATATGTGGGCTGTGTTATGACACACTGGACCTGGTTTGGATGCCACCAACTCACAGGTCACAGGTGATAGGTATGGCTACATCTACATATACACTTATGATTTGCCTCCTTAATTGAAACCCCTGAACACCCACACATGTTCATGCAACTATCCATTCGTCCAATCCCATGGGAGCGGTGTGCTACAAAAAAAAAACAAAAAAAACATGCAGATACAGGTCAAGAGCTTCAGATCATATTCACATCAAATATCAAAATGGGGGAAAAATGTAATATCAGTCTGTTTTACTATGGTGTGGTTGATGGTACCAGATGGGAACATCTTGAGACTTTTCACACACAACAGTCTCAATACTTTACACAAAATGGTGCAAAAATAAATAAATAAAATGCAGGCAATGGCAGCTCTGTGGGTGGAAATGTCTTTTTGAAGAGAAATCACAGTAAACTGGACAGATTGGTTGGAGCTAACAAAAATGCTACAGTAACTCAAATAGCCATACTTTAGGACCACGGAGAGTGGAAAACCATCCAAGAAGAACCACAACACTTCAAAATCTGAGACAGATTTACAAATACTCACCAAACCTGCACAGAATGCACGTATGAATTATTTTAAAATAATTATTATTATAATTTGCATAAATACAGCTAAACTGTGAGGTGGATGTGTAACCACTACATCAACGTTCCCCCTATTAGGCTAACTGGCTATTCCAAATTGCCGCTAGGTGTGAATTTGAATGTTAATGGATGTCTGGTGGCAAGCAGGGTACTACGGCATAAAAACTCCTTCCAAAATTAATCGATGCATCCACCACACATAGAAGGGGTAAAAGAAGAAGACCTATACCTGATTCTAAGGTACCTTAAAATTGCATGATCCTTGCGTAAGTGTTTAAAGGGCTACGTCATGACTTTTACATACAGTAGGCACTCCTGGGAACTTGACAGATGTGGTCTTTGTGATGGTTGATGCCTATTAAAAGAAGCTTTCATACATAAATGCTTAATTAAACAGGAATAAAGACGGCCTTTTCCAATTACTGATGTCAAGTTGAAAGAATTTCTAAACCAACAGATCTTTTTGATATATGGTTTTTATGACACTTTCTGAGCCGACATAGAGCAGAAAGTCACGCAAATAAATTTGCCGTCACATTCTGGTGGTAATGTTGTCAAAATCCAAACCTCCGAACCAAATGACCAGGAGTGCTCAGAGAAAAGCACCTAACAGTCAGATTAAATGCAAATATATTACTAACATAACAGTGTTTTTACGGTGTAATGATTTTTATGTCAAAACCTATTTATCAAAATCAAGTGGCCATTTTTGTTTCATCTCCCAATTAACATCACTTCTCAAGCTATGTCATATAGTATAATTACCAGTGTGTCATCATAGTGTTATTACTGAACTGAATAGAGCTGCTTCTCTGCAAACAATACTGTGGCATTACAAGTCACTGAAGGAACATGAACGGATCAATGTACCGAGACGTACTAGAGGAGGTTTTAATCTCATTATCCAAGAAACTGAATTCTTAACCATGAAAAAAAAGTGGTTTATTTGCCAGGGCAGCACGGTGGTGTAGTGCTTAGCACGTCCACCTGACAGCAAGAGGGCCTGGGTTCGATTCCCGTTCCCAGGCATTTCTGTGTGCAGTTTGCATGTTCTCCCCGTGCTTGTGTGGTGCTCCAACTGAACCGAAACCAAATGGCCCTGAGTGTGAGAGTGAGGGTGGACTAGGGTCACAGAGAGTCTGGAGCCTATCTCAGCCGACTCTGGGTGAAGGCAGGGCTTTTAATGCTTTTATTTTGTACATATTTATAAATATATAGTCAAAAGGCTATGAGTAAATTTACATAATGTATAATGGGTGTAAATTTAATGAAGATTTATGTGCTGGATATACTGTATATTAAATAAATTACAGTAACCGAAGTGCTGAAATACTTGTTTTAATTCAATAAATGTTGAACTTGAACATAGTTCAAACACACACACACGCACAAGTTGCATTTTCAGAACCCCAAATAACTTTTCTGAAATATTTGAGGATAACCCTACCTACAAGGTCTGCGAGAGAGAGAGAGAGAGAGAGAGAGAGAGAGAGAGTGAGAGAGAGTGAGAGAGAGACAGAGAGAGAGAGACAGAGAGAGAGAGAGAGAGAGAGAGAGAATTTTATGGGGCATGATACTGATCTGTCTTCGCTGCCAGAGTCTCTGCTCTCCACACAGATAGAATCAGTACACCTGACAGTGATGGCGCATCAGCTCATTATACTGGAACAGGACCTTCATTTCTCACTAACGTGTCCTTGCTCGCTCGTTCTAATGCAACTTCAAAAAAAACCTGATACAAATGAAATATAAAGCAGGTGAATATCAACAAACCACAGATTTTTTCCCCGATAGATGTCTTTTAAATGACAATTAAGGAGCGGTGAAGCGAAGCACAACACAAAATGCAGTGTCTCATTGAAAAACCTTGCTTTCTGTTGTTGTGAGTGAAGATGAAGCTTATGTGTCAGAGACCTCCGCAGAGAGACACAGAGAGAGAGAGAGAGATAGAGATAAAGAGAGCAGAAGAGAGGGAGAGAGAACAGGAGACGTAGAGAGAGCAGTAGAGAAAAAGGGAGAGAGAGAGAGAGAGAGAGAGATAGAGAGAGAGATAGACAGAGCGCAGAGAAGAGGGAGAGAGAGGAGGAGACATAGAGAGAGCAGTAGAGAAAAAGGGAGAGAGAGAGAGAAAGAGAGAGATAGAGAGAGAGAGATAGACAGAGCGCAGAAAAGAGGGAGAGAGAGGAGGAGACGTAGAGAGAGCAGTAGAGAAAGAGGGAGAGAGACAGAAAGAGAGAGAGAGAGATAGAAAGGGAGCAAGAGAGAGAAAGGGAGAGAGAGAGAGCAGAAGAGAGAAGGAGAGGGGGGAGGAAGAGAAAGACAGTGAAAGCCGGAGAGGGAGAGAGAGAGCAGGAGAGAGAGAGAAAGGGAGGGAGAGAAAGACAGAGAGATAGAAAGGGAGAAAGAGGAAGGGAGAGAGACAGAGAGATAGAAAGGGAGAAAGAGAGAGAGATAGAGAGAGAGAGAAAGAAAAAAGAGAGAGAGAGAGAGAGAGAGAGAAAGTGAGAGAGCAGAAGAGAGAATGAGAGAGAGAGGGTAGAGAGGGAGACAGGGAAAGAAAGTAGGAGAGGGAGAGAGAGAGAGAGAAAGGGAGAGAAGGAGAAAGAGAGCAGAAGAGAGACTGAAAGAGGGGAGGGAGAGAGAGACAGGGAAAGAAAGCAGGGGAGGGAAAAAGAGCAGGAGAGAGAGAGAGAGAGAGAGAAAGGGAGAGAGAGAGAGAGAGAGGGAGATGGTATGAAAAACGGCAACAGAATGCACGTGCAGACGGCAACAGAAGTCTCCCCCCTCTGGGCAAGGCCAAGCTGTGCAGCACTCTGATAAGCAGTGGCTGACAGATACACGCGGTGCATCTTTCATTCTGTGAGAACTGGATTGGCTGCTTAGGGAGAACAACGAGTGTTTCTAAGATTCACAAGAACACACTGATAGCGGCTGAGGCAGAAACACGGCTGTTATAAATACATGTAATAAAAACAGAGTTGGAGATTAAGATTAAATAAAAGCTATAAAAATAAGAATAATAAAATAATTATGTTTATAAATTTTTATGTTATCCAGAGAAGGGCTTTATGGAGCCCGGGAGGAGACATTGGTGAAAAAAAGAAACATTCTTTATAAGGGTGACACAGTGGCGTAGTTCTTAGCACGTCTGCCTTAGAGCATGATGGTCCTGGGTTCGGGTCCTGGGCTCGGCGAGGGTGTTTCTGTGTGGAGTTCTCATCATGCTTCCATGGGATTCCTCGGGGTACTCTGGTTTTCTCCCACAGTCCAAAGGCATGCATTTTAGACTAACTGGCTGTTCCAAATTGACCCTTGGTGTGAGTGTGAATTGTTGTATGTGTGTTGCCTTGTGATGGTCTAGCAAGCTGCAGGGTGTTCAGCGTGTACCCTGCTACGCCAAGTGTCGGCTGAGACAGGCTCCAGCCTCCCCACAACCCTAATAGGAATAGCAGTTCGGCAAATGAGTGCGTGAGTGAAGACTGTAATCCATGGTAACGGGATGGTAACGTGATAACGCGATCATTAAGTCGTGGCCACAAGAAAATTATATTTGTCAATTACTTAACAAACAAACAACAGCTTCACAAACACAGGGTTGACAACTAGTAGGGCAGCTTTTGGACAAGACAGACATGGACAAGTTTAACTTGATTCCATTTTATTTTAATCCAGAAATGAATTACAGTGATGTCACATCCTGGAACCAAGGAAAATCTTATTCCCAACCCTTAATAAAGGCATGGCAACAAATTAATGATCTCATTGCAACGACTTACAAGTGGTGGGCGATAGGACCTAAAATTAAAATCTCAGCACCTAATTAACGATTCCGATTTAGATTTATTTATTTTTTTTTAAAAAACGGACATTCTTCAAATTAGCTTTATTTTAACAATATCAATAAAGAAAAAAAGCAAACATGCTTGGTTTAGAACTAGAATTGTTCCCTGAGTGCTGCTCAGTAGCTACTCACTGCACTTTCTGCTTCAGGATCAATGAAATGTGGACCCATTCAAACAAATTAAAATGGAAAAAATAAATAAATACATACATTTTTAAAAATGCCTTTTGGAGAAAACAATTCTTGAATACATGAATAAAGGCTTTTTGTGAGATCCTGTCAGAGGTATTAGAGTCATGCCTGTCTCATGATCTGTTCTGGCTCTTTCCCCTTTCAGATCACCTGACTTCCTCCGGCACGGGCGGTGATTGCCGGCTCCGCCCTAATCATCCCCACCTGTTCCCCATCACTGCCCCAGGATAAAGCTCTACATCTCCCCCTGCCCCACTGCCAGATCATCTTGTGCCGTCATAGAGAAAGCGCATCTCACAGTTCGCACCACGATCAAGCCGACCGTTCATATACGGTTCATGTACCCCTGATTCCTAAAATAAAGGATCCCTGTTGCAACCTTCTTGTCATGTCTGTCCTGCATTTCGGTCTGTCAGTTCCTGGTACCAGCGTAACACTTTTCTAAACAAAATATTGTACATGTGTAATATTTACAGTAATAGTTAAACATGAGGTGCATATATAATTTAGATTATTGATTTATATATTTACACACACACACACACACACACACACACACACACACACACACACACACACACACAGTTATTATTGGGGCAGTGGTGGCCAGGTGGTAGGGTGCTGGCTTAATGAAAAGGTCGGGGGTTCATCACCGAGTTGTCACTGCTGTCCCCCCAGTGAAGCTAACTGGGTTATCAAAGTCCAGCCATGTCTCTCACTGTCTGTGGTAAGAGGCATGTAAAAGAACCATTGCTGACGTTCGTAAAGAGTGGGCTGCATTGCCTGCAGCGTGTTTCTGCCCTGAGATGGCCTGGCAAGCTTTCCAGGGTGTATGCTGCCCTTCCCCGGATTCAGCTGAGATGGGAACCCGCCTCCCTATGACCCTAATTAGGATTAAGCGGTTCATAAAATGAACTATGAACAATTATTGTTAACTTGTAAGTTAGTCCTGTTACTCTGCTGAGCGCGTGTGTCTGAGATACTGAAATAAGTCTGTTGTGCTACTATCTTTAACAAACAGTGGACTTTGCATGAGCCATTTCTAAATTACTGAGGATACACTGCCAGCATTCGAGACAAGATCCATGTTAATGTGCTTTGCCTCGTTGGTGTTCGATGGGTGGTGACAGGCTTTTTTTCTATTGGATGGTGGGTACTGGAGAAAACAGAACAAGCATGAGGCAGGAAAAAATCGTGTGCTGCTTGCCAGCACCAACAGAATCTGCACTGAAAATTTTGGGCATAAAAAAATACTTTAAATTGCAATTTTCCTTTTACACATTGTCTTAAACTTACCATTTAAAATAATCAATTAAATCAATTTATAGCTCTATGTCTTTCTTTCCACTTTTTTCCAGTGTCCCCCTTCCAGGCTCCGTACAGCTTTTTGAAACTGAAGAAGAAAAAAAAAACTGCGGGTTCAAGCACCAGTAGCACCAAGCAAGAAAACGCTCAGCTGCACAGTTGTATATACAGTACATATATATATAAAAAAAGAAAAATGTAAGTCAGACAGATAAGAGAGTCTGCCAAGCACTGTAAATGCAAAACTTTATGAAAATTCAACAATATTTAATAACTTATTGTTTGATTTTTTTTTTCCGGTGCCATATTTTTAATGGTATGATTGTTGGAATTTTTGTTCAGTAAACCTGATAAAACAATATTAGGTACTATGTCAGTAACAAAAGCTATTTGAAATATGATCTAATTTAAATTTGATCATCATGATATCCAACAATTGTGTCACATATATTTTTGGAATGGAAATAATTTGAAAGGTACACTCAGACCTTTTTTTCTCAGTCAATTCAAATTTAATCAGTCTTTAGGTGATACAGAATATATATATAGCTGTTAAATCCCCCACAGTAGTATAAGTAATTGACTATTTTTAAAAATGATTTTTTTCAGTTCCTTTTTTTGCAGCTCCCTTAAATATGCATGTACACAAAGCAGTTCTGAAAGAGCCTGAAAAGCTGTCTGAGGACATTTGGCCTTGGTTGGATGAATCAACCAATTCAGCACGCCTTCAACTTGTCAAATGTTAAGAGTAAATCCATATTGAAGGAAATGCTGCTCCATTTCAGTGTGCCACTCTCAGGGCTCTTATACTAGACTTGGAAAGCCGTTTTATGGCCAAGATGGAGAAGAAGCAAGACAGACTACGAGTGAAAAAGAGTACAAGAGGGTGTGAAGTAAGGACTAAGGACCATACACTCCTGAAGACAGTTTTACCTCATGCTGCTGTTCACAAAAAAAAAAAAAAGCCGGAGCATAAAATTTATTAGGCCGTCATGAAAGCAATATTTTCTGTGATTGATTTTGCTTTGCCCTCGATTGAGAAATGTTAAATAGTTTGGCTCAAAAATGAATTTATTCTTACTCTTCCCAACACTCTACTGCAATCATTTGTACTCTGTTTGCACTACCATTCCAGATAATTTCAAACATTGATGTTTCTTCTGCAAATGACTAATGTAGGTCATAATCTGTGTATTTAGAAGCAGCTTTGAACCTGAATGAAATAAAACAAGGCTCATGTGTTGCTTAGAGCTACATATTTCAGCTATATATTAGCAACTGGTATGAGAAAGATGATAACATATGAAAACAGAGCATGCGGTACATAATTAGGAAAATAGCTGAGGAACTGCCCTTTTATTCCTGTAACCATGGTTACCATGGATTTTCTGATGTCATGAAAGAAAAAAAATAACCATTACCTGTAGTAAATAACACATAAGCCATTTTTCACAGAACTGTAAAATGAAATATTTTTTAAATCAACAGATACAAATGGTGTGGATTGCCGGCTGTTGCCACACCACACAACCAGCTGTTTAAGGTCTAGTCAAAGAAAGACTGCACACTGGAACAAACATCTGTGACCACACTTACCTATTCAAGCTTGAAAATTGAATGCATAATTATTTTCCGAGAAACAGTGATATTGATTTGGAATTTCTACAACCTTGTGCATTTCGGCTGAAAAAAGACCTGACAGACGGTGCAGGGTTTTATTAGTATTCTGTGCGATGACTGTTATGTGGGGGTCTGATGACTGCATTTTCCCTAAAAAAAAATTCTAACATGAATCTAACTAAAACTTAAGTGAAACTTTGCTTTGAGGAACTACAATCCCTTCCATTTTAACTTAATTGGTTTGTATATTTTGTTTACACTTATAATTATTATAATTATGATGATAAATTAAATATTTACAAAAAAGCACTTCATCAGCAACAGCCTTTCATTTTGAGTACAATTTAATAATAAATTGGCCAAATAACTGATTGGTTCCGCACTACTGACCTTTTAACAATATAATAAATATACTGACCTTTAAACAATATAATAACTGATATACTTATTTATTACATTAATAGTGCTATTAATGAAGGTTCCATGCAGTACATCAGAAAATATTTACTGTTATGATGAAGCCCCTTGATGGGGATTACATCCAGGGGCAGAATAAGTTCAGTGCAGCAGATGTATTTGCCCCAGGGCCCAGACACTTAATCCACACAGTGAGTGTATAAAACCACAATTATGCTATTTATTTCATGTAGCTTGTTTTTCTTGCCTTTACAGGGGGAACTATGAACTTTATATAAAAATACTTGGGCATTATTTTGTGCTTTTGAATTATATAAACCTTAGAAGTCCACGGGTTTGGAGAAAACATGAGCTTAGAGACATATTCATATGTGCATCATAACTTTTATGGTGTACCTCATTTTATTCATTTTGATGTCACTAAGGGTTGATTCACTCTGCTTTAAATATAAAACTTTCAGTAATGTGTATGAAAGTAAATATATTCATCTCTGTCCTTGAAAACCCAAAAGGAATCCACAATCATTTGTAATATACTGTTGTAGCGCTTTTAAATGTTACTATCTGTGGAAATACTGGGCAAACACAGCTCACCAGTCCATCCGAGGGACAACACACAACCATTCACACTTGTGTGGCAATTTGAAACAGCCAATTAGCCTAATGTGCATGCTTCTGGACTGTGGGAGAAAACCAGAGTACCTGGAGGAAACCCATGCAAGCATAAGGAAAACATGCAAATCCAAGAGAGAAACATCCTTGCTGAAGACAGGAATCAAAACCAGGACTTTTTTGATGTGAAGCATGTGATGTGCAATCCAGAGTAACTTATATTTATCATTTCTATTATACAACTGAGCAATTGAGGGTTAAGGGCCTTGCTCCAGGGCCCAGCAGTGGCAGCTTGGTGGTACTGAGGCTTGAACCCTTGACGTTTGGGTCAGAGCCTTTTTCATTTAGCCACTACTGCCAATTACACCAAAGTAGTACATTGGCTATAAATCCTATTATTTGTTTCTGTATGATTGGCATGTTTTCTGCTTGTCTACGACAGTACTGGGCAGTAAGCACAGGTACACAATTCTACCAGCCAAAACAGGGTTACAAGATTACAGACTGTTGATGAAATATGAAGGGTATGGAGTATGCACATACAAGTATGTTTTTTGGAGAAATCCAAATATAAAGCTTGCAGAGAAATCTGCATCACGGCAAAGTTCTGACACTGATTACAGCCGTAAGTCTTCTTGGGTACGATGCTGTACACTCCTGGATTTGTGGGATCTTCTGCTATGTCCTCTGACAATTTGTCAGGTTATATGGAGTGTATTGCTGTACCACTTCTTTACATCGACAAAATATATACCATCTCTCCAGTTAAACAGCATGGCCAGTTCTGCTCTCTTAGCAACAGAAGGACGTGGCATTGTCAGGATTTCATCTCCAAATCATAGGTAGAATGCATGTTTGTTGTGACTCAAAAGGTGCATTGAATTTGAAATGTCCATTAAATTTCACCTGTGGTAATTTTAGTTGGGGCAGCACACTGGCGTAATTTTAGTTGGGGCAGCACACTGGCGTGGTGGTTAGCACTTCCTTGCATGTTCTCCTGGTGCTTGCGTGGGTTTCCTCAGGTTTTGCCAGTTTCCTCTCACAGTCCAAAAACATGCACATTAGAATAACTGGCTGTTACAAATTGACCCTAGTTGTGAGTGTGAATGGTTGTGTGTGTTGCATTGCGATGGTCTGGTGAGTTGTTTAGGGTGTACCCCACCTTTGCCCAGTGTCGGCTGAGATAGACTCCAGCCTCCCTGCGACCCGAATAGTAGAATTAAGCAGTTCGCCAAATGAGTTAGTAAGTAAGTTCAGCTGACTGTACAATTGGAACAATTGAAGTGCATCACAGCAAGAAGAAGAAAGCTGTTCAACATTGTGTCAAGAGCTGGATACCTGACCAACCTGGCCAAACATGGAGAAAGGCTTTATTCAGGGAGCTGATGGTAGAGACAACGCAGCTCAAGATTTTAGATTAGGGTGAAGGCTTACCTTCCGTATTAACAATGACTTGTAAACACAGAGCTAAAACTGCACAGAAGTGACTTTGTCTGGGAAAGTCCTTGCATGCCCCAGCCAGAGAATGGACATTTTTGAAATAGCCAATCATTTGTCAGCTCGTGCATACAGAAAAAAAGCAGTTTGAGCATTCCTCTGCGTTTGACCTGCCTCCCTGTAATGTTGCAAAAGTAGTTTAAAAAGATTACCCTCCCTGTTTGGTAGCTGATGTGTAAAAAGAAAAAGCTTGACCAAGTTAGAAGAAAATCTGTTCTTTTTGTAAAATTCCTTTAGAACAACAGGAGCATTTTTTTTGTTTTTACCTGCCTAACATGTTTCAACTACTTACTATAGTCATCGTCAGAAGTGTCACGTGGTGTTCTTGTGACGTGTCTTATAGGCTGCTTAGGTTTTTTTCTTTTTTCTTCTTTTCTTTTTTCTTCGGACCACATCCCAGGTGTGGGACGGGTGTACGCTCCTTTAGCCCGGTTCATAGTCCTTGGTGCCCGTTTTCTAATTTCGAGAGCCTCCCTGATCCAGCTGTGGTATTTGTTACTTTCAGCATGAATGACCCTGGCGTTTTCCCAGTCCATGATATGGTTCTCTCTCCTGCAATGATCGGATATGGCTGATTTAAGGTTTTCCTGTTCTGCTTGTTTTTTTTTATTGCTCTTGTTTGTCTCTTTGATGTTTGCTTTTCACATTCTTTTTGATGTTCCCCTTTTCGTGTTCCAAATGATCTGCCTGTTTCTCCAATGTATGTTTTATTGCATGATGAACATGGTATTTCGTAAATGACATTACATTGTTGTTCTTGGTGTATTTTATCCTTTGGTTTTACTAGTAGCTGTCTGAGTTTTGTGAGTGGTTTTGTGGGTGTGTTAATGTTGTTTTTTTCATTGCCCTCTGTATACGTTCTGTGATCCCCCTGATATACGGTAAAATGACTGAAGTGGTTGTATTCGTGGTTTGTGTCTTCTTTTTTACTTGGTTTTACTGTGTTATGAGATTGTGCCCTCCCCTTTTCAATGGCCCACTGTGGATACTGACATGTTCTGAGTGCATTATGTATACGTGCCTCCTGCTCCTTCTTGTCTTGTGCGTCTGTGATGATGTTTGCCCTGTTGTAAAGTGTCGTAACTACCGAGAGTTTGTGAGTTGTTGGGTGTTCTGATGTCCACAGTAGATATTGATCCGTATATGTTGCTTTCCTGTGTATTCTGATATGTATGCTGCCATCTTCCTTATGATAAATTTTTAAATCCAGAAATGATATGTTGTCCTGCTCTTCCTCGTGAGTGAATTTGATGTTGCCAATTTGGTCCATAGTGTTGAGGTGCTCAGTGAGCTGCTGTGTGTGTCCGGCCTTTACCTTCTCCAAGATGTTGTCTACATAGTAGACTTTTCCATAGTGTGATCCTGCATTCTGTTGGTGCTGTTGTGATGGCACGTTGTTCCAGATCTTCCATGAAAAACTGCTCATGATGGCAGACAGTGGGTCTCCCATGGCAAAGCCTTCCTTTTTTCTCTATATGATTCCTCAATATTGAAAATAAGTTGATGTGGCCACGAGTCTCAGCAGTTTCATGATGTCCTCTATTGTGAGTTTGGTTCTTTTCCTGAGGGATTTGCCTTAATTGAGTCTATTTTCTACTATATATAATGTTACTTGTACCGGGGTTTTGGTGAACAATGATACGACATCGTGCGAAATGAATATTTCATCTGGTTGACAATGACTACAGGAAGTAGTTGAAACATGTTAAGCAGGTATAAACTAAAAAAATGCTCCTGTCGTTCTAAAAGAATTTTAACCAAAAAATAGTTAAAACTAAGAATACAGTATGAACTTCTACTAGAGATAGGAGAAATTTCTGGTATGTATTTATGTATGTATGTATGTGGGTGGCACAATAGTGCAGGCTTAATGTTTTAGTTCTAATGGCTATTCTAAATTACCCCTAGGTGTGGATGTGAGTGTGAATGGATGTTTGTCCTTGAAATAGGTTGTGCAGAGGGCTTGCAACCCACTCAGGTAAAAACATTTATTGAAACAGAAACCACAATTCATTATGGGATGTGAAATGGATGCATAAGTGTATGTATGTACAGTCATTGACAAAAGTCTTGTTGCACATGTGGACATTCAAGTAAAAAAGTCTATATCTCACCAACCTATTAACCGGTTTTAATCAACTATGACTTAAAATAACCCTCTGATGGGACTGAATAATATGTGCTAGCAACAGTATTGAAAAGAAATGTCTTCTAATCTTTACAGCTTCTTAAATATAAACATTCCCGTTTATGCCTGTCACAAAGACTTAATTTCACTTTCAAGACTATATTTATTACAGAAAAATAATCAAATGGCCTTGTTTATAACTAAATATATAATATTGTAGCAAATATAACATCATATTGAAAAATTAAAAGCATCATTCAAGGTCAATAGTGCCTCTGCAAACATGGCTGTGATCGTACCAAACTCCCAGGTTCTTGTCATGATGAATTTTCATATTAAAAGAATCAGACACCTTCAAGATGTTCAAATTACAAATAATAAAATTTCAAACAAAAAAATTTTCTGAGGCCCAAGACACTTGTAATCCATTTTTAATACACAGGTAAGATATTTTAAAGGGCAGCTTGTTCATCAAATGGTCAGAATACAGTGTGTTATCAACACCATGGTGAGAAATCTGAGCCACCTGTAGGTTTGAAACTTAAAGGGAAGCAATAATTTGTTGATATTTGCGTCTGGTAATGTTCCCACCCATCTTACACAGCTTTGTGATCCCTATGTAGTGGAGGTGACCTTAAACCATGTTTTCCATGCATGACCGAGCTTACCTCTGTGTACCAAGGGTGTGTGAAATTTCTTACCACTGCTTGCAAATTATTTTCCTTTGCATTTAGGAGATCTTGAAGGTTTCTGCAGTTTTTGCAAAAAGATTTTATAAATTGCATGAAATCTGCTTTAATACCTGTATTTTATGTATATTTAGTTAATCATTTTTATGTATATTTAGTTAAACTTTTCATTATTTTTTACTAATTTTGCTAATTATATTTTACTAATTTTACTAATTACTTTGATCCAGAATTTGATGTTACATGATTGCGACAAGTCTTTTGTCCAGCCTAGAACGGATATGTTTGTGTTTTATTAGCTGTAAAAAGGATAAATAAATGTACAATTTCCTGTTGCTTTCAAAAAGCAATCTGTATACTTGTAGGATTAATGTTTATTAGTATACGTATATGTTATGTCCCACCATTACCCTGATGGGAAAAAGTTTGGCAAAGGACCAAAATAGGAGAAACAGGTATAAAAATAATAATAAAAAATATTTTTACACTATGTTCACATTAAATGTGAATTCAAGATTGAAAAGAATTATTACTCACACCCGTACGCATTTCTTCGCCAAACTGTAGCCAAAGAGTTGGAAGTACAGAATTGTATAGAAAGTATTTGTATGCTGTGTTATCGCATGTCCCTTCACTGTCCAAACTTGCTCCAGCATAACAATGCCCCCATGCACAAAGCAAGAACCATAAAGACATGGGTTCCCAATGCCGAAGTGATAAGAACTTGAGCGGCCTGTACAAACCCCCGACCTCAACCCTCTGAACACCTTTGAGAAGATATGGAACACTGGCTGCCCACCAGGCATCCTTAACTGTCATCTGCTTCATTTTCTTTTTTTTTCTATTAAAATTACATTTTATCTATAAAGTGCATTTTACAACAGACACTGTTGCAACGCATCTTAACAGTAATATATAAATATGACATAGAAGTGCTGATGCACTTCAAGAGTGCCTACTGTATATTGTGATACTGTAGTACTCATACAGCAAACCCACGGTATAAGATACAATATAATTGACATTGGACAGCATGTACAACAGATATATAAATTTAAAAGCATGTGGATGACTCAGTAGGGATGTGATTACAGCACACATTAGGGGTTTCATTTTGACACCTACATAAAGTACGTTCAAGAGATACCTTACTGGTAAATTGCACTTCAGGCAATCTAATGCCTACTGAGCCTGCATCATCAATAATGACTCATAACCTTAAAGCTTTAGAGCATGAGAAGATTGTGGTTGTTATGTGACTGATATTTCAACACCACCATGGCACTGTCTTTGGAAATTCTAGTGTGATAACAGTAATACAGTAATAAATGACAAGTGATGCTGTTAAATATAACCAAATCTGAATTTTGGAGGAACATATAGAGAACATGTGAAGATCAAGAAATTACCACATATGGTAACACTGAAAATACTGTTAACTAATAAAAATATAATATGAAACATAATATAAAAGGTTTCAGACTTATATTAGTTATTATTAATATTATATTGCTCATACTAATTATATTCCAGACATCCAAAACTCAGGACTTATAATTGGCCCAGTATAACTTAAATACTATATAGGCTGTTTTTACTTGTTTAAATGGCATGTCTGTTAACATTTATCAACAAATATTCTCAAACCTTGAAAAAGCCAGATTGCTGTGGAAGGATGATGATCAATGATGACAATCTTTGACATTTTAATAGTGTTATGAACGAAAGCGGATCGATAAAGCTAGCCTCACCATGCAAGCACGGCAGTCAATAAAGTCCAACCTCTGTTATCTTCTCTAATGTACCGTAATGACAAAAGTTAGAACTCTCTCTCCCTCTTGCTATCTCTCTCTCTCTCACTGGACCTGTCCTGGGGCACAGAAAATCAAGATCAATGGGATGTATAAATGAAGTCATCAGTCTTGCCATGTCATAGGCAGCTAAATATTTTGCGTGTGTATCATTTCCATCAACTACGTGCTCATGTATGTGAATGGATATGTGCATGGTTGAGCAGAGGTCTGAATATGTGCAAGGCTATTTGTAGTACCTGATTGACTTAAGGTTAATGAATGTGTGTTTGTGAAAATATGGACAGGCTGTACCAGAATCTGAAGGCGTTATTCAAACTGAACCACTAATGTTTAGAAAGCTTGTCAGAACGGTTCACAAGGCATCTGTACTGGGATCCTGCAGGTCACAATTACAGATTCACACGATATAAAGGTTTGTACTGTGATGCAGACAAGTGGTCTCATATGAAAGTCATGGGCACTAGTGAGCAGTCAAGTATGAAGCTTGCGGAACTAAGAAAAACTAAATTCATTGACATAAAGGACATATAAGAAATATAAGATTCATTTATAGTTCTTACTAGGATTAAGGCTGTGAAATTCCAGGAATTTTCAAAAATGAGAAAAAACAAACAGGAATTAACATAAATATATGGGAATCTATGGAAATAAACTAAACATTAGCAAAATTCCAGGTAATAACAGGGTACCTATTTATAGTTTTTTTAAAAATGTGCAGCATAATTTTGGTTAAAACAACCAGACTTAAAGCTAATTCCGCTGAATTTTTACCATGTGCTGTGCAGTAATAATTAATTAAGTAATTGCTAGATAGATAGATAGATAGATAGATAGATAGATAGATAGATAGATAGATAGATAGATAAATAAATAAATAAATGCGTTATAGCTATAATTTTTTATATGTGTAAAAATGCATGCATGTCTGTTTATGACAAAACCAAACCTTAACATTTATGATTGTATATGATAGTTTGTTTTAATTCCCCAAAATATCCATACAATCCCATTATTTCCCATTAAATTCCTATTTCCAGCTTTGAATATTTCCAAAATATCTCAATTTAAGGTTCCATGAAAAGATTCTGGAAAGCTTTTCAGAAATTCATTGCAAAATATACACCACCTAGCCAGGATTAATGTATGCCAATTTAAATTAAGGCAATCTTTTTGTATAGGTTTGTTGTGGGTGTGTGCAAATACAAATGATAACAACACTACTATTCTACACTATACTATAACTACACTACACTATTCTAAGGCTTAATTCCAGATACAGGTAGAAATATTTGGAGCATGAGACAGAGACAAACAGAGATAGTGGCACTGTTTTTAGCTCGAACACTTGCATGCATGTAAGCACATTTTAACTGTTCCAAACATCTGGCTCAGTCAGTCCACACAGAGAATTACAGAACAGCAGCAATACAGAGAGCAGGTTGTGTTCAACATAACCCATGACAACATGAAACAATGTCAACAATTTCAGAAACATGAAACTGTATGACTGTAACTAACATAAAAAGGTATTTAGATTATCAAATCATTTTAGAATCCATCAAATTCCTTACGTCCTATTAGCATTCACACTTACACACACACCCACACACACATTGCATCAGGAGGATCTGTAAGCATATGAACGTGCATTAATACAGACAGCTAAAACACTGCAGGAGGACAGGCTCTGATCTTTACTTGAAGACCCAGCTATATTAAAGTCTCTGACTACTAGGATGTAGCAAGAAAAAAATAATTAAAACATTTTAAAAGTCATTAAAAATCATATTAGCATTGCTGGTCGTTGCTATGGTAGCAGTAAAGTTAGGAAACCTTAGAAGGAAAAGGTGGTTGATGAATAAAGAAGCTCAAAGCACACAGATAATGAAGAACCAACATCCAAAATGTGCTTTCTTCCCACTAATTCAATTACATTTTAAATAGGTGAATTTATTATTTTCATTTTAATTAAATTTATTCAAAGAAGCTTTAAGAGAATGAATTTACCAATATACTGTTCAATATCGGGGCAGTGGTGGCCCAGTGGTAGGGTGCTGGATTACTGATCCCAAGGTCGGGGGTTCAAGCCCCACTATCAACAGGATGTCACTGCTATCCCCCCCAGTGAAGCTAACTGGGTTAGCAAATGCAGGGCATGTCTCTCACTGTCTATAGTGAGAGGAATGTAAAAGAACCATGGCTGATTTTCGTCAGGAGTAGGCTGCATAGTGAGCTGTCCAGGGTGTACTCTGCCCTCACCCAGAGTCGGCTGCGATGGGCACCAGCCTCCCCACGACCATAATTAGGATGAAGTGGTTTGGAAAATGAATGAATAAATATACAATATCACCAATTTTTGTCCCTGTTATGTTAAAGTTCTGACATTAAACTAGATAAGAAAAACTACAGTAACTCAGCTTGAAATATTAAATCTCAGCCCAATCCTTTGCAATACCAATGCAAGATATAAAAAATGCTGCTGATTTAAAATAATAATAATAATAATGAGACAAAAGAGAAACTCTGAGAAAATAATATTCTGAACAATCCACCTAATGATGCAGTAAAAAAATTCTCGCTGTGTTCTAAATGAAATCATTTGTAATTTTATTAAATTTATCCTTTTTAAGTGGCACAGTGGTGCAGGGGTAAGCATGTTCACTTCACAGCAAGACGGTCCTGGGTTCGAGTCCCCCGGCTCAGGCATTTTTGTGTGGAGTGTATGTCCTTCCCATGCTTGTGTGGGTTTCCTTCAGGTACTCTGGGTTCTTCCCACAGCCCAAAAACCTGCACATTAGGCTAACTGGCTGTTCTAAACTGCCCCTCAGTGTGTGAGTGAAAATGGTTGTGTGTGTGTTGGACCTGTGATGGTCTGGCAAACTGTTTAGGGTGTACCCTGCCTACGCCCAATGGTTGGCTGATATAGGCTCCAGCCTCCTAAACAGGATTAAGTGGTTTGGAAATCAAGTGAGTGAGTAAGTGTTTTTATACATTCTTTATAAGGGTGGCATAGTGGTTGGCAAGTCCTTCTCACAGCAGGAAGGTCCTGGGTTTGAGTGCCGGGCGCAGTAAGTGTGTTTCTGTGTGGAGTCTAAGGGGCTGTTCTAAATTGCCCCTTGGTGTGAGTGTGAGTGTGAAGTTGCATGTGTGTATGTTGGCCATGTAATGTTCTTGCAAGCTGTTCAGGGTGTACTCTGCCTATGCCCAGGGTTGGTTAAGATAGGCTTCAGCCTCCCTGTAGCCCTAATAGGATTAGGATACTCTTTAAAAATGTGGAGCAATACGCAAGTGTATAGTAGTATTAGTTTGAACAAATTTTCATTTGTTAGACCTCTCTTCGGATACATTATTTAAAGCTGAATTAATATAATTAAATGTTATTTAAATAATGTATCTTGTTTGGCTATCCTGAAGAAGAGTGTAACGTATCCCGCGGTGTGTTCCGAGCCAGGTCAGAAGAACTCCCACAGACACAGAGAGCAAATTGAGCCTTAGTGCAGACATTCTCACATATTTCAGGTGTCACATCCCCTCAGGGTCCTGCTGGGACATTGTGCCTTCGCTCCTAATCTGCTGCGAATCAGAGCCTTGGGCACAATTCAATGCTATTGCACACATCTCTGCAATAAGGTCCACACAGCTGGCTAAAAGAAAAGACATTATTAACCAATCTGTTTACCGAACATGGTTTAAATATGCAGTCGTATGTATGATCTAAGGTAGTGTTTGCACTTCTTTTTAACTAAGTATAGTTGGCATTACAATACAGTGGTGTATTAGTATTTAAAGTATATACTATATGTGTAATAACTGCATTCATACCAAATAAAATGATAAACTTAAAATAAAAATCAACTTAATATGCTAAATACAGTCAGCCTCGTTTATCACTCTTTCAGTAAAGTTATGCATAAACGGTATGGAACAATTTTTAGATCTAAAGATCTTTGCCAAATTTGATAAAAATAAGGCTGATTTCCTTTGTCTCCACATTGAGGAATGCCAGAGAGCTGAAAAATTACCAACTGTGTTCATGCCACAGCTGATTTACTTTTAGTGACACCAACAAAACTCAAGCAGTAATTCCTTTAATAATGCAGCTCAGCCTTAGTAGCATGTCATCTAACTCTTCCCAGTTTTATAGAGTGGCATTTCTTTTTGAGTAAGCTCCCGATTGAACAGCTAGTCTCCTGTGTATTAGTCATGAGTTGATTTTGAATCATTTAAAATTTTTTTTAAAACAAGTAACAACCAAGTTTCACAAAAGTTTCACAAAAACATTCTAGCTGTGGGTGACTCACTGAAATTAATTAATGAGTAGCTAATATTAATTCATCTTAATAAATGAGGTACAGCAAGTTAAGAAAAAGATAAAGCTCTGATTGGTTTTCTTTGTCAGAATAACAAACATTAGTATATACTACATGAAAAGGCGCGATCTACCCAAGGATTAAAAAAAATAATTATCCCGAGGGGATAACACTTGAATTACAACAACAGACTCTCACAGTTGCAGCAGGTGGCATCAATATTATCACGCTTAAAAAATAGAATTTACTCATTTGCCAAACCAGTCACTCCTACTTGGGTCACAGGAAAGCTGGATCCTATCTCAGCCGACACAGGGTGAAGGCAGGGTACACCCTGAACTGTTCACCAGACCACACACACACACAGACACACACATACACTAAACCATTTCCATTCACACCTAGGAGCGAAGTTTGAAACAACCATTTAGCCTAATGTGCATGTGTTTGGTGTCTTCTGTAGGAAGAAACCAGAGTACCCAGAGGAAACCCACACAGGCATGAGGAAACCATGAAAACTCAACACAGAACCTTCTTGCTATGAGGTGGATGTGCTAACCACTACACCACCATAAACAATTTAAGTTTTCCATAAAAATTAAGTTTTCTTTTGTTTTGTTGTTGCATAGCATGGAGTAAAACTTGTAGTATAAATTAAAACAATTATACGTCTCAGGCTTGGTGGATGTTGAACCTACGTTCCTTTTCTAAGACTATTCAGCAGCATCCACCTCACCTCTGACAGATGACTGGAGGAGCAAACACATGAGTTCACTGACCTTTCGTGTGGCACCAACTGGCATATATAATGTCACATGCATCTATAAAATTTTACTTTTGGTGGAAAAACTATGCAAAATTGGTAATAATATTTTAGTTTAAAAAATATAAATTATTGTTGTAAAACACGGCCTAACGTTAGGTTATGTTATGTTACCTGAATGACTTGTTAATACAACTAATAGTTGCTAATACAACTAATAACATTACTACTGTCATGACTATGTCACTATGTCGTTCTTCCAAGTCTCCAGACCCACGCATACTCTGTCTAACTTGAAGATGAAGTTGAACTACTAATTATCCAACAAACACACAATTTCCTGCAGAACGATTATTGACGCATCACACTACCTGTAGCGTAGCTCAAACAAAAAATAATAATGATTAATAATTAAGAGGATGCATGAATCAATAAAAATCGAAAAATAAAGTAAACCGTAAAAATGTGGAAAACAATTGTTTGCCTCAGGCTCTGTGGATTGCACTGAATAGCTCCCTTGATGTTCCTTCTCACGAAATATTCAATTCTATCCGCCTAGTTCCACTTAAGAAAAGAGATTACTTACATTATTTATGAAAAAAATAGCTTTGCCACAAACTTTACAGTCACTTGAAGACATTTTGTATAAGTCATTTCAAAATCTCCAACTTCAGGACATTTCATGACAGTTGTAGAAATGCCTACATACAGCTGTTTGCACAGCATTTTAAAAATGTATATTCTACTGACAGAGCTCCACTAGAAACAAGACAAAGGCAGACATTTATCTCCAAATATTTTCATTAGCTATGCCAGTGCAAAGGTTAGAAATACAAAATCTTTTTTTTTCCTTTCACATATTCAGCCTTGTGCTTGCTAATGAGTAAGAAGTGTGAGGTCACACTGAAGTGGTGTATGGAGCATGTACCCTTTTGAGAGTAAAAGGTCAGGGCTTAGAGAATGCTGCATTTCAGTTTCGCAAAAGATTACAGTCTTTGCTACTGAACTCCTTATGGAAAGACTTTTACTGTCTGGTGAATTAAAGCAATCTGTTAATTCAGTTTATTCTTCCCCACTGGAACGATAGACTTGGAAAAATGTTGTTTTTAATTTGGTTACTCAGTCACTCAAGAACTGACCAAGTGTCATCGTGAGTGTGTTAGGGATGCTGTAAGCTTCAAACCAAGAGAAATACCATTTTAAAAAACCAATAAATAATTTATAGATAGACAACCAAATTGGTGAAAACAGGATTTCATCGCTCTCCAGCACCAGATATCGACAGAGTTTTCAATCAGTACCAACAACTCATGTTTTACACTATCCTCTTGTTCTGTAAAAGTGAATAACAATAATTTCCAACATAGTTAGCAGGAAGAAAAACATTTCATATTGTCCTTATCCCAATCAATAATTAATTATATATTTGATCAAGGAGATAGGGAAAAACAATTCAGCTTCAATTTTTATAAAGCTCATAAAAAACTGCAACGGAACTAGAGAGTACAAAAGAACAATGGCAATGGGGAAAAAAACAACCCTCCCAGTATCTCTCCACCTATGACCACAGTCTCCATGAAAAGCTGAGCATAATAACTGCTGAAATAAATGGAATTACTTAAACCAGCAACTGATGGGCAACAGTTTAGATATTTCAAACAAAATAGATTTTGCCATATCCTCCCCATCTCTCGGGCTTAGCAGTTATCAGCACATATGATCACCGGTGCATGAACAATTATATATATATATATATAGAGCCAAAACATACTACAGAACATTGAGAAAACCAAAGTGCCTGAACACTGATGTGAAGCCTGATGCTTTTCTATAAATTGTGCTTGGTTGATTCTGTTACAAAGCATCTCTATACTACATCATGGCATTATTGCCTCAGCCAAGGAGGTCATGTTTTACCCACAGTTTGTGCTTGCTTGTTAGCAGGTTTTCGCAAAAAGTTGTGTGAGTAGTTTCAACCAGAGGTGAAGCCTTGATCAAGTCTTTATTAGGTTTTGGAAATTATCTGGATCAAATACTTGACTGAGGAAATTTTTTAAAGGATTCTTTAACATTGTGAGGTAGGATGCATTTTAACATTTTGGTTCATATGGGGGACTGCTGAGCTTGGCCGAGGTTTGGTCTCTCTGAGTGCTCTTGTAACGGTCATGAAATAGTTAGCTTAGCTATACTGTACTCAACCCAGGTTTGATAGATTACTCTAGCTATGTTAGCATCAACTAGTTACTTGCATGACTAACTAAAACATGAAGGTTGTAAACTTAGGAGTAAATTACAAAAATGCAAATGAGGAAAGAATTGCACCCTAATTCGGATAATAACCCTTTTTACTTGAGGTTGCCATAAAATGATAGTCTGTGATGAAAATATTTAGATGCACCTCAGGGTGAATATATACAATATAGTTTGTACAGAAATAAATAAATCAATCAAAAGGAGAATTGTTTCTGGAAAGCCAACCATTTAACTCTTAGCACTACTTTAACTTTACTAATCCATGAGTATTTATAATTATAAAGCTACTAAATTAAAAGGCATCCATTTGGGAAAATGAATCATGTCTGCTTGTGAGTAGCTTTGGAAGAATGGGCCTTGAGGAGACATTCAGATGGAGGGGGTGGGATTGAAGGAATGGGCTGCGCTCCTACTACATGCAAATTGCTAAAAATGCTCACCCCAAATCAGATTATCCAGTCTAATGAACTCGGCTAGCACAGTGACATCTGCATTAGCCAAAGGGTTGTGGAAACCCCACTATCACACCCATGAGCTCTTTTTAAATATTCCATTACAGGTTTAGTGCCCTCTTTGCTGTTATAATGACCCCATCTTTAACATTCTGCCATAAGAACATTAGTGAGGTTAGGGACTGATGTAAGATGAAAAGAGAAGGACTGGGACACAGTCTACATCCCAAAGGTGTTTCTATAAGGTTAAGTTCAGGACTTTTTTTTTTACCGACTTCGGAAAACTATGTGTGCACTATAGCCCTTACTTTGTGCCCAGGAGCATTGTCATGCTGGAACATGTTTGGGCCCCTTAATGTTAATATTACAGGATACAAAGACATCCTATATAACAGTGTGCTTCCAACTGCTTGGTAACTATGCTACATACGGGTGCCACATATGGGTGTGATGGTCAGATGTCCACAAACATCCCCACGTTCTGGACATATCTGTCTCATGATCATCGGGGGAAGCTTTACGTCATACAATGTCCTCATGCCTGTAACACCTTCTGGCTCTTCATTTCAGTCATGCTGTTTCAGCTAGGACTGCCAGACTCCCAACATGCACTCTGATTACAAAATAAAAATACCTTTGCAACCAGTGCAAGATAAAAGAAAATAACAAATAATCTGTTCTCCCACTCAAGCACATGTGCTCCTCCTGTCAGATGTGATGCCAGAGCCAGCTGTTAACACACTTCTAGTCCTGTTGCTCCTCCTATACACCTCATTTATCCTGATGGTCAATGTCTGCTTGGAATTTCTACACTTGTACCTGCTGTTATAGACAGTTATATGAACAGCCTAAAACTCTGCACTACCCAAAAACAATTTGTTCCCAAAACTCACACTAGCTAAAGTGGATAATCTGATCTTTATATTCGATTTTTACCTAAAGCTGTTTCTGTGATAATAAAGATGCTGTGATGCTAAATTCATTCTTTCAACACACCTTGTCCTGATTTCTTACTCACTTACTCACTCACTCACTCATTTGTTTTCTAAGACACATAATCCTGATAGTGCTGCAGGGAGGCTGATGCCTATTTCTACCAACAGTGGCCTAAGGTGGGTTAAAACCCTTACCAGCTTGCCAGGCAATCACAGGGCCAACAGAGATTTTTTAACCCACAGTGCTGTCCTGAAATTACTAAATGTGAATTTACCCAGTATCCACTGAGCTGTTGCTAGTTTTTCTATTGTTAACAAGTGTTTGACAATAGACAACGTACTGTTCTGTGTGTTAAACTGAGTGAAATCTTTCTGCTTTAAAACTTATTAAAGACTTATTTATTACTATAAAATCATTTTCGTGGTAATAAACAGCAAAAATATTAACTTTGGCTGTGTTAGAAATACTAATTTTTCTTTGAAATGATTAGTTTTTTTTTTTGGTTTTTTTTTGCAGGGCTGCAGTACTGGTTTGTATTGTTACCTTCTATTTTCTGGTAATAATACAGTTCACATTACATCCACAAAGAAACACCTGTACCCCTGCTCGTTCATGTAATCATCCAGTCAATCATGTAACAGCAGCACATTGCATAAAATCATGCAGATACAGGTCAAGAACTTCTTTGACATCTAACTTCAAAAAAAGGAAAAACCCGATCTCTGTGACTTTACCCATGATATAATTGTTGGTAAAAAAAAAAAAAAAAAATGTAAAAAGGCTGTAGAATTATGGCATTGTAGAAAGTATGATTTTACAACACACAATAGTCTCTAGAGATTACAAAGAATGGTTTGAAAAACAAAAAATATTCAACGAACAGCAGTTCTGTAGGTGGAAATTCAAATAACCACTCCTTATATCCCTTTTGAACAAAGCCCACAGTTTGATGCCGGTTCGAGTGAGAGAAAGAGAAAATGTATGGATATGGCAGAGAAAAAAGCAGAGGTTGAAAGGTCCAGACTCTTAATTTTGAGTGGTCAGTGACAATACAGGGTGAAAGTGGATGATCAGAGAGCATACTGGTTAAAGTGAGCAAACCACACCTATAGCCACCAGCACAAGCTAAAACATGTTTGTATAGATTTAACAGCTGTTTTATTTATTTACCCATAATCAGGATGAGGAGAAGAAATTGGTTTGTTTGTGGATATACTTGCAAAACTCTTTTCATGAAGAACATTTCAAGAAAAGCTGAACATGTAAATTAGCTGGCATGTCCAGGTGAATTAAACCTAATGCGAGAACTTATTTGAATGGGCAGACTCAACTATCAATATTAAGTCCCACTGCGATAAAAAAGAACATACTGTTGGAACTGAGACACACAAATAACCTTTTCATGGAACTTTTTTTGAGGATTCTATCTCCTAATAATATGCACTTTAGTTGAGTAAAATGCATTTTATTACGATTTTACTGTTTATGACAGTCATTTTATTAGTTAATATTGATGCTTCTGCCAGAGATGATGTGTAACTGCAGTGCTTGGAGAACTATTGAATTGTGTTAATTGGGTTTTTATAGCAGGGCCGCATGGTGGAGTAGTGGTTAGCTTATTTGCCTCACAGCTAGAACTCCTTTTATTGAGTCTTAGACTCGGCGAGCGCGTATCTGTGTGCAGTTTGCATGTTAACCCCGTGCTTGCGTGGGGGTACTCTGTTTTTTTCCCACAGTCCAAAGACATGCACATTAGGCTAATTGGCTGTTACAAGCTGCCCCTAGGTGTGAGTTTGGATGGTTGTGTGTGTGTGTTGGCACTGTGATGATCAGGGTGTACCCATGTCTGGAGTTGCCTAAGATAGGCTCTAGCCTCACTGGGATCATAGAAGGATTAAGCATCTTGGCAAATTAATGAATGAATAGGTTTCCAAAGAAGTGCTTTAGTAATGCTATTTATTCTGGCAACATGTCACACATGCAAAGTTCTGTTATATTGCGTTCTTGTATATTGCCGGTGGTTTCTATAGCCATTGCATCATAATGAAGGTATTAAAAGGGAGTTCATTCAGGCAACTAGTAAAGGCCTAGGTGTGAAATGCATGGCCCACTACTGACAAAATGGTTCCACAAATTGGAACAGGACATATATTCTTTAAGCAACAGAATTTTCTAGCTGCATTTACAGAGGCTTGTGATCTGTTTTCAACACTCAGTGCCTAACAGTGGGTATTAATTAAAAATATATTTCTCTTCTCATCTCCTTTCAAAATTCTCAAAGCGCAGCTCATCTGATGCATCTAAAGTAGAACAAACAGGCTGAAACTCCACAGTGTTTTGAAATTAAAAAAACTTTTTGTCAGACTGACTCCAGACTTGTGCAGTTCACGTTTGTTTATAACAGCAGCCATCTTGATCCTTAATGAAACAGGATATTTGCTTAATGGAGGTACCTGCTCAACAATAAACACGCTGATCAAAATAAGATTGAAATCATGAACTCCAGGAAGAAGAAAGACTTGAATTCAGCAAAGATGAGCAGGCTGCTGCAGTGATATCTTTGAATAAGTATTCACCCCCTAGGAGAATTTCCATAGATAAAGTTTGAAGGAAAACAAAGTACTGTTTTTGTGACACAAAATAGTGGGCTAGTCAGATAAAAAAAGCAAATATTGGCTGGTTGTATAAGTAACACCACCCCCCACCCCCCACCCCTTCCCCAGTAGAACCATGTTTGGCTGGAAGTGCAGTAGCAAGTCTTGTGGATCCTGATCGTCTGCCCATTCTTCTTGGCAAACTGTTGGTTAGCAAGAATTTACAAATCTCAAGAGAAGGGAAGTCTGGCCATTGACTGGTATTTTTCAAAACTTTCAGGTTTTCTTTTTTAACCGGTATTTTGTTGGAAGGTGAATCTCTTTCCAAATCTCAAGTTCTCTTGCAGACTATAAATATTTCTTCTAGGATTGCTTAGCATTTTTTCTCACCCAATTCGTGGACTCAACTCTACCAAGTTACCCTGAGCACTTTCCCATCCCAATTCTCTTATTTGTGCACCAAGAAGCGAGGATACACAAGAGCGGCCTTTCCGGAAGAACTGCATACCAACATGTAAATAACCTGCCCCTTACATAACGTTGGTAATTTTTCTTTTATGTATTTCATAAAACACGGATATGACGCTTCGAAGGAAACTACCTATCATTTCTCTTAAAACACATTTCTACGATTCCACACTCCTCACATTGTTTCCTCACATCCGTTCAGAGTCTCCTGAGGTTGAGGGACTAAGATGCACTAAGGCAATGCAAGTGAGGCAAGTGTGGATGTAATTTAAGGGTTTTTGAGCTGCACGCCTAGTCAATGGTAATAAAAAGCATTTCCAAAATATAGTGAAACCATCACCAGTTCTCCCATCTTTTACTTTTTTTGGATTGTTTGTTGGTTTTATATAATAAATTCTTGCTACTCATAAAGCTTAGCTTTGTTCCATGTCTGGTCTGAAGTTGTCTTGTGGACAAGCTATCTGAATTGTGTCTCTCAGACAGTCTCCTGTAAGCAAAGTTGCACTTATGTGATCCTTTTTTCATTTTTAATAATAGTGTAATGGTTAAAAAGTTCATGATAATCTAAGTACTCACACACTGAAAGGTACATGATTATCAACCTGGAGATTGCAGGTTCAAGTTCAGGTTAATGCTGCAACAATCTGCAACGGGGGGAAAAAGGGATGGCATACACTCACCTCCATGTCACTTACAGCGATCACCAACCAATCAATGGCATCTGTGAGCTCATTCGTTCAAAGGGTTGGATAGCTCTTTCCCTCCGAGTGTGTTAGGCTGCCCCCAAATGTGCATGCGCATGCTCGGTGGTTTGTAAAGAGGCGGGTGGCAGCATCGTGTGTCATGGAGGGGGCATGTGCATGCTTACGCCCCTCCCTGGTTGGTGGTGGTCATATGTGATACTGAGGCAATACTTAACAGGTGGGAAATGGATATGTCTAAATTAGGAAAGATGTTCCCAGGATTTTGAGCCAGACATGTTTAGATAGCCCTTTATTCTTCATGGCATTTGTTTAAAGATCCTCTAACAAACTCTGAAGCTTACTAGGAACAGGTCTAGTTATCAGATGAAGTGACATTTTCACTGTACACATGTGCGCTCCATTCAAATAATTATGTAAATTCTGATGATAGCTGGTTACACCAAATGTAATTTGGGGTAAATACCTGTTTCTTATTCATAAATAATTTTATAAACTATACATTTCAGTACTATGAGCTATTATAAGTAGCTTCATCACATAAGACACATGACAGAACCAGCTTGTCACACTACAGCATGAAAAGGTTGAAAGGACAGTATAGTCCCCAATCCCCAAAGTGATAACAGTGCTAGATATTGGCACACACTAACAAGCACACAGCAAATATACAACAACTACCTGGTTATGTAACTGAAGCCCTCATCACCGGAAGCCATAACCCTGTTGGATATTGGCGCATCAATCAAAGCCACTTTCTGTCCTTAGCTGGCACAACAGGAAAACCGGTACTGCCTCATGCACATGCACAGACAGTCAGGGCCGTTTAACAACACAGCATATTCCTAATGAGAACAGGAGCTGCAATTCAATAACGAAATGCAAAGAAGCTTCTATTTGTAACAAGACAAGAATGCTGTGTTTCCTAAAGATACTGAGAGGAAACTTTTCCTGTTTGCTCTCTATGGTCCTATTCGGGTTTTGTTGCACGGATGTGAGTGAAATAGATTTTTTCCCCATTTATAATAAAAACCTGGCAAATCAATAAGTTTATTTTGAGCCTGTTGTTAGTGCCCATTTTCCCTGAACACCATGAGGGAGGGTAAAATAATATAGATTACAAAAACTCAATCTGTTGTGAACTTAAAGTTAAGTGAACATCAATACAGCATGCATCAATGTTGACACTTGTTTAATTCCACTGAGCTTTCTCAAGATTCAAGGTCGTCTCCTTTTAGTTATTAAGTTGTAGTGTTAGCTTGCGGTACATTGTTGGTGTTTGAACTGTAAATTTTCTTTCAAAATATCTGATCATGCTGGTGTAGTGGTTAGCAGGTCCACTTTACAGCAAGAAGGTCCTGGGTTCGGGCTCTAGGCACAGCAAAGATATTTGTCTGGATTTTGTATTGTGTAATTGTGTGAAATTTCTTCTGGGCACTCTGGTTTCTTCCCACAGTCCAAAGACACGCACATTATGCTAATCACATGTTTTAAACTGGAACTAGGTGTGAATGTAACCGTGAATGGTTGCTGGGCCAGCAATGGATTAGTGAGTTGTTATGGATGTTCTCTGCCTTCTCCCAGAGTCAGCTGGGATAGGTTCCAGCTTCCCCGCAACCCAAACTAAGATAAAGTGGTTCTGTAAATAAAATGTAATGAACATCTCATGGAGGTCAGTACAATAGATGAGCTGTAATATCATTGAAAGGATACTGTTCTGTAGTTTTTTCCCCCATTTATCTAATACATTTCACATGAAATTAAAACTACAAATATTTTAAATCCCTAATTTTAATTCCAATAAAAATGTGAATAGTATTATATGTTTGTTTGTACTTGGTATTCAGTATCCAGCACAGTGTTCAAAGCTTTTATTATTGTTTGTTATTTCAGACAGTACTTGAGTGAATGCACAGTCAGTGAAAAATGGCTTTGTAAATTGTATTCATTAGAGGTTGACAGTGGCGTCTGATACATTTTGATCTGATAGGAACGCTTCAGCAACTGCTCATCACAACCAAAAAGTCATTTCGCTTAAGTCAGGTACCGGCTCATCTACAGTGGGATTGAGTCTAACCCATTCAATAATGCTAATTTCCATCAAGGTCTCATTCACAATTCCATACATTTCTATAAAGTATACTATCCACGTCACAAAATTGAGATTGAGGCTGTCATTATTTAATGTTGCCCCGCCCAATCAAAATGTCAATCATGTCATATAGTCTTGTTGTATATAAATAGACAGAATTTTTTATCTGTAAATGCTGACCAACCTATTGATTGCTATGACATTTTTCAAATACTTTAAGAAGACTCAGGAAAGAGTAACAAAGTAGCAGGTGTGGCCGTGTCATTGAGATTGCGCTATTCAGACGATGAAAAGATGGAGTGTTTATCACCTTGGACGACAAGAGAGGAGGAGAACTAAACTAAGCCTTCACAAAGTACCAAAGCTGAGGTATGGCTAACATTACAAAACAGCTAGTGGTAGGGGAAAAAAAATAAATCTCACAGCAATTTTTTTCCCATCCTACATCATTGTAGCTTTCGGGAAAAGAGGCTTTTCTGTGCTGCTGGTTCAAAACAGTCAGAGATTGATCATTCCAGTGAGGTGAAGTAAGTTTCGTGTCAAGGGGAAAGAAAGACACAGAGTGCGGTGATTCATTACCAAGTGCACAGACTCTTAATATTAGCCTGCAAACTGCTCTAAATAAAAGGCCTGGATATCTATGAAGAAATCCTAATAAATGGCAGGAGGAATAAACACATATTTCTGTCCCTTGAAAAAAAAAATGTCTTAGACTTTAATTGGGATCATATACTTACAGACAATTCAACTGTTTTAACTAATCTGAAAAATATGCATGTATGTGTCAAAATAAATACATTACGGCCTTGCCATCTCCCTGAATTAGTCTAAAAAATGTCTTTATTACTTTGGTTATGGGAATGAGAGTGTGGTGATGGATTGCTCAATCTATCTAATTCAGTTATGTGAGCAAGAGTGATGGTAGAGCCACAAGGCACATCATTTCCACAGTCGCTCAGTGAACTCTGTACCTACCTGGGGAGGAAATCCACTGAAACGACACAATAGCTCATTTCGGGGTGCACACACTGCAGAAGCATTCTGTAAATTCTGTCAGAGGGTTAGGCAGCGCATGCAGATCTATCTCATTGCAATTACACTCTTGTTTTAATGATGCTGGGGGAAAAAGGAAGTGAGATTTAGTAAAACACAGACAGCGAAAAATACTACAGCTGAAGTTTATGTTGATTTACTACAATTATGCCAAACTACAGTGCTACTGCATTGCTTGTAGTATAATCGCAGCGTATTTACTCAAATGAAAGAAAGACTGTACTGCACTGCAGCAGCTTCACATTAACCACTCACCCGTCTGCAAATAAGTTAAAAAAGCTGCACGGTGTTGATCATTAACCATGTTACACATCAGTCGCCTGCCTTCAGAGCTGCCATGATCTTAAAAATTATTCCTTTTTTCAAAATGAAAATCAAAGTACTTACATATAAAATGAACAGGTAATGCAGATTGCCAACTGTTTCTTGGAGGCCTGATTAGCATGTTTAAAAAGTCAGCAGGTTGTTTTTTTTTTTTTTATTCCGTATTCATCAGTGTGACTCTAACGGCATGATCAGTGGGAATACCTTCTGGATTAGCACTTTAAGAACCAGCTCATGAACTATTAAATGCCTAACGCTGTGTGTACATAAACAGGTAGGATCATGGAGGTGTAACACATTCACGGGTGGTGTAAGTTGTTTGTTTTGCAAAAGCCTTTGAATCTTGCCAGCAAGTGACAAGCAAAGCTTCTGAAAGCACTGGAAAAACGTTTCACTCTGCACCTGCTTCACGGTATTTAAAATAAAGCCGGCAGGATTTAGAGCTTCGTTTAAATCAAAAATTCTTTAAATAGGGCTTATTTGTCTAAAGTGTTTTATTTGTGGCCTCCATATGACTAATAACAGTAGAGCACGGCTGAGGCAGGTTGGAATAAGTATCAGATGGATCCCCTCCACAGGGAGCTGGCTGCAGTGCTCCGCTGTTGGCAGTGTTATCGGCACGCAGCCCTGTGCATTTCACCACTGCTCAGAGATAAGTTTGGGCCATGACAAATGAAACGCGGTAGGAGGGAGAAAGAGAGATGGTGGAAAGAACCTTCAATATCATGCAGGCCCATATTCAGCGCAGCCAAAGGCTTTTTTCTAATAAATCACCAAGACGGAGGAAAAATCACCTTAATTTCTTATGCCAAAGACAACACAGAGGAACCACAGGCTGGCACAGTGCACAAAAGTGTTTGAAGATCAAACCCGCTAGATTACATTCATCCTAAAAATGATTGGGCAGTTGGAAATGGTGGAAGCGCACCGTCCATGAACCATAACCACTCACTCAATATGCATATTAAAGTCCTTTGACGGTCTCTTTTTATTATTTTTATGCCGTGCGCCATGAAAAGGAGAGGATGAACAAGTACAAAATAGCCCTTCATTAAAAATGTAGACTTCACTTTCTTGCTTCAGCACAGCTGTTGCTCAGGTGTGGACTGTGCTGGTCTGTTTTACTCTCCGATTATGATGTAATCAGTCATCCTGGTGACAGCTCAGTCTGAGGAGGCTCACAGCATGTTTCCTTCTGCTTTGTTTAAGGCTGGAGCAACCGAGCCTGTCGCAACCTCGACTGATTAATAGAGACCCTTCTATTATCACTCTGTGTGCATGTGTGTGTGTGTGTGTGTGTGTGTGTGTGTGTGTGTGTGTGTGTGTGTGTGTGGGTGTGTATGAGTGAGTGATAGAGACTTCGCCTATGATTTGCATCTGCGGTGTCAGGAATGGATGATTTGCGGTCTGTGTGAATGAGGGACAGCATATGTCAGCATGACACAGTGCTAAGATGACCATCGGGACAGCTTAATATTTCTAGGGCTGAGGTATGTGCTTGTAGGTAATCGTTGGCTCTTGCTTCCTTGTCCCTTTGTGATTGAATGGTTATTACAAACGGTTCTTAAAGTCAAAATGTGATACAGAAGGCCTCATTAGTTTTCCCCCTTACAAATCTCAAAACAACAGTTCAAACTCTTAGGACAAAGACTGATGAATCTACTGCAAGGATTTTAATTCTCCTCCACTGGTGTGATTCAGAGACCGGAACTCCACACCTCCAGTGCTTTATGACAGATTGGGCGGTAGCGCTTAAATCATAGGCTAATGGGCCTGTTATGGAAGAATCCGAGCCATGCATCTGGCGCAGCGTGTGGCTCATGAGCCGCTTCATCTGTTACAATCTGTGGAGTGTGGCTATACACTCACACTCACACTCACACCCACACACCCACACACACACACACACTAATGTAAAACTGGGAAGAGTTGTTGTAGCCAGAGGAGTCGAGGACAAATTTACAACTTCCGTTTTGCCTGGTGTACCTTCTTACTATCATGCTAACGGACTGTTGCGCTGATATCTGCAATCCCATGATTCATGGCTCTCAGCAGGAAAAGCTGGCACGTGACCATCCCAGGAGGCTTCACACAATCATAGAGTAAAACAATACTGCACATCTGGGACACCTCAGGCAAGCTTGTAGCCTGTAGTCCATGTGTAGTGTGACTACTGAACAAGCTAAAGACATATTCTGAAGTTTGCTAATGGCTGGTTAACAAAAGCGGCTGGATATTTGTTTTAAGCAGAATAAGTCCTGCATGTTGGCCAGAACTGCAAGATAACCCTAGTTTGTGGTCTCTATGGAACGTCAACTCAAACAAAAGTATGTTACTTAGAGACTTACACTGTAGGACCTCCAAATAATGAACTTCCAGATCACAGGAGGTATGGGTAATACAAAAAGCTAGAGCATGATGAAACCGTCTTTGCACTCGCCGGTCAGTTCCACAAAGATATCTGGTCATGTTTTTAGGTTAATGATCCCCGATGGACAGTGATAAGTGTTAATCATGGAGTATTTTTAGTCTCTCCCTCCTTTTATGATGGAAAGGTTACTCCAGGCTGTTTGTAGTGAGAGCATATAATTTTCATTCAAATATCTGACAGGACAAAACCCTATAAAGCCCAAATTAAAATCATAGCTAGATGTAAAGAACATCTACGATGCAATCTAGCCAATAAAAAAATATAGGGCTGAACAATATTAAAATGCTGAAATAGCTTCACGCTTGTGTCTTCAAGGTAGAAAAGAACTTAAGATTCTACAGGGAGTAAAGATACGCCTCTAGGACCAGAAATTTATTCTGAACCAGGAAGTGCCTCGCTGCTATTCTCCAAGGCAAAGAACAGGCTGGGGTCAATTGGAGTGTCATTCACTGCCATTAAATGGGAAAACAGCAGGCAATACTCCCTGAGTTCGTGGCACTCGGTGGCACACAGCATTTAGCGCTGGGATATGGAGTAAATGGAAGACTTTCGAACAGAGGCAGAGAAAAGGTCAGGGCAGTGTCACTCACTTGGTCTATCAGTCAGGTAGGTGGAGGGATGATCATTTTGGCAGAGGCCTTTCCTGCATTCTTATTTGCACCAGAAATGGCTTATAAACCCAGGAAATGATTCAATATTAACGTATTAGTTTGCAGGAGGGTGAAACGGTGGTGTAGTGGTTGGCATGTCTGCCTCACAGCAAGAAGGTATTGGTTCGAGTCCTGTGCTCGGCGAGGGCGTTTCTGTCTGGAGCATGTATGTTCTTCCCGTCCTTCAGGCACTCCGGTTTCCTCCCCCAGTCCAAGACATGCATATTAGGGTAACAGGCTGGTCGAAATTGCCCCTAGGTGAAGCGTGAAGGGTTCTAAATGTGTGTGTGTGTGTGTATGTGTGTGTTGGTCCTGTGATGGACTGGCATGTCACCTTCGCCCAGAGTCAGCAATTCTGCTAATGAATGAATCATCTGCCAGACCATGTTGAACACCAAGCTTGTGTACTTGATGGGTTGCGTAAGAGTACACTATAGAGTAACCTAAAAGAAAAAGCAGTAATGGACTTATAAAACACTGGCAGTGCACTCACATATACTCCTTTATAAACCAGCACTGATAAAAGCTTGCATCGTAATACGTGGATTAGCACCACTCTGATTAGTTTGTGCTATAATGTGAATTATTTATAATCGTATCTGTATTCCAATACATTTCTGGGGGAAAAAACTGCACTAAAACTTGTTTTAAATTCTAAAACATATAAAAAAATTCTGCTTCAGAACTTGCAATAATTTCGGCTCATTATTCCAATGCAGTCATGTCGTTTCCCCGGGTGAGTCACATTACACATGCTGCTAATCAAGAATGTGCTGTGAAACAAACCACACGCATATTAACAGATGATTAAGGAACAGTTAAGTCGAATCCACCTGGTTTCCTTTTACACCCCTGTGTGAAAGTGAGATGCAAGAAGTAAGGTGTGCACATATTACCCTGCAATCCTTTCGGTAATCCAAAATGAAACCACAAATTGGACAAAACATTGCTGATATACATCCTAACTTTCACCAATAGCTTAAAAGATGGCAACTTGGCTAAACATGTAAAACATTACTCCCTCAATGTGCATGTCTTTAAACTGTGAGAAGAAACTTGAATTCCCAGAAGAAACCCACACAATGCAAACTCAAACCCAAGACTCAAACCAAGAGCCTTCTTGGTATGAGGGGGATGTGCTAACCAGTACGCCACTGTGCCACCACATGTAAAACATTTCGATAGTTCACTCATTCATTCATTTTCTAAGCCTAACCCTGAACAGTTACCAGTCCATTACAGGGTCAACACACACACAACCATTCACACCTTGGGGTGATTTGAAACAGACATTTTGATAAAGCTGTGCATGTTTTTGGACTGTGCGAAGAAACCGGTGTACCCGGAGGAAACCCACGTAAGGTGTAAACATGCAAACTCCACACAGAAATGCCCGAGCCCTTGCTGTGAGGCAGATGGCTAACCATTGCACCACCGTGCTGCCCATTTCGATAGTTTAAAATGGTGAAGTGAATAAAACTGATTATTCCATCCATACTCATGGATATAAGCAATCATACATTCTGATTGGCTTATTTTTATATTAATTGAACCTTTTTTCTACTACTCACATCCTCATTAGCTTGCTGTAAGGAGCAAACTTCTAGTACTTGGCACCGCCTGATGCCACTAATCAGGGATGGGGACAAAGCATAAGGGTGGCAAGCCTGGTGAATCATAATGCACAAAGCGAAAACGATATTTTATATATTTATAATACTTGAATCAAATAATAACAATACGTTATACTTCACAATCAGGTGAGCATGGACAGAATAAAACAGTGATTCCTTTCAGTCTCCTCAGATATGAATAATGACTGATGGTTTGACGCTGTGCACCTCGCCAAGCTATCAGCGTCTATCTGACTTGAGCTTCTTGAATAACTGGTAATTATCTCGTTACAGTGGCACATACCAAGCAGTGGGATATATGAGGTAGAAAGTGAACAGTCATTTCTCGAAGTTGATGTGTTGGAAGCAGAAAAATGAGCAACTGAGTGACTCTGACAAGGGCCACACTGAGATGTCTATATTTATCTCCAAAACAGCAGGTCTTGTGGGGTGTTCCTGTGATGCAGTGATAAGTACTCACCAAATGTGGTCCAAGAATGGACAATCAGCGAGCTGGCAAGAGTGTCACGGTTTCCCAAGACTCAATGATGCATGTGGGGAGTGAAAGCTAATACACGTGGTCTAATCCCACAGAAGAGCTACTGTAGCACAAACTGTGTATGGGGCTGCCCAGCTGCAGACCAATCAGGATGTGTTAATGTTATGCCTTAACCCAAAACAAAAGATCTGTTACCGAGGCTGGTGGAGAAATGACTTCTAATTACTGCTGTAATGAAAAGGATAACAGGAACTAACTTGTTTCGAAGACCTTTCATAACAATAAACGTAACATGAAATATAACAATGTGATGTGCCATTTAGTTATAAATGAGGAATCGTACTCGGTATAAAGACTAATTCACTTGTTGCAGCAGCTGTTAAGCGTTAATGTCATACCTATAATTTTAACTTATATTCTAAACAAAGCCATATTCAACTCTTTATATTTACTTACATTACTTAATTTTTATTCTTTTATATTTTGTATATTAAGCTAAGTGTTTACTGTTTATTCTTTATCTGTGTACTGCTCTTCTGTGTGCTGCTAGAAATGTAAATTTTCCTGAGGGAGTCATCCCAAAGGGATCAATAAAGTTAAGTCTAAGTCTAAGTCTCTCTATATATGCTGTCATCTCTGGCTGTGGCAATAAAGCCTGTTATATTTTTGCTTAAATAAAGTTAAACATTCATTTATTCGCCATCATACTAGGGCTGCAGAGAGGCTGGAGCCTACCTCAATCGACTCTGGATGAAGGCGGGGTCCTGAAAGCTTGGCAGTCAAGACCAAGACACACAACTATTCATTTGCTCACCCACACCTAGGGGCCATTTGAAACAGCCAATTAGCCTAATGTGCATGTCTTTGGACTGTGGGAGTGAACCGGAGTAACCGGAGGGAACCCATGCAAGTACTAAGAGAAAAAGAAAACCCCACACAAGAAACACCCTCGCACTCAAACCCTGGACCTTCTTACTGTGCAGAACCCTAAAGTTAAAACACCGTAGCATCCTTCAGTTGTATGAGTTGATTGGACTGGATTAGAATTGCCCAAGTGAAGTTTTTTAGAAGATGAAGACATTTATGCCCATGTAGACTGATAAAAAATGTACCATACAATTCTAGCTGTGGAAGTACCACTTGTATAATACTAACATGTCCTGTTTGGAAAACCTCCTAGATTTTGAGCAGTTTAGTCCAGCGAGGAAGTAATTTGCATCCTGCATCGGGTTGCCATTTGCACTTAAATTCATGATTACCTGCACTGCCTCCTCTAGATTTCCCTTGTTCAAAGGTGTCAGGATCGCCCATCAATGCTCCACAGACATACAAGCTGCGTTTAAGACTGTGCTCTGCAATGGGAAATGCAGCAACGGACCATACGGTTTCCTGACAGTGGAGACAGGACATAGGAGAAAGGGTGCGTCAGGGGACAGCTGAGGAGAAGTCGGGAGAAAGCAGTGCACCATGCAATCACTGACACAACTGCACAAGCAGATGGACTCGCTCATTAAACAAGCACCAAATATTGCACATGAAAGGCAAAAACAGGAGGAGCAGCTCAATATTGTTTAGAAAATGCTTTTGAGTCAAGATGTCTGACGAGTGTTAGATCATGAAATATGCAGTGTGGGTGGTTTTTATTTTACACTTTTAAAAGCCCATGCACATGAAAAACATGACATTCTAATTATTATAAAATACATATACGGAAAAGCAGTTAAAAATGTACTAATAAAACCTCATGAGTACGGGGTAATATGTATTAATCAACATGATGTAATGATGTTGTAATCACGTCACAAGCCTGGTTTCTCTGCAGAAAAAAAAAGTCATATGAAATTACTCTTCTAGTATAATATAAATGCCAAAGGGATTCTGTGAAAATAAAAAGGCCAAAAGAATTTGAAGTCGCCAGATTATTTATATAAGGTTCCAGTTAGAATGGCATATTCTGTGAAATATTCTGAAATCAATCAAAGATGAAATAAAATAAAATAAAAATAATAAAAAATACTCAAGAGCAAGTTAATGGCCCCAGGTGCAAGAAACCCTGCGAAACCTACGAACAGTCAGTGATATTGAAAAGAGATAGAGATTGGAATTTTGTGGAATGAGAAATTTGATTTCTCAGCATGGACATAAATCAATAAGGGTATATTAAATGCATTTTACTTGTGATGGGTCTGTTGGGCAGCGAAGCCCTCATTATTGAAGAACCAATTACTTTTGTGCAATTTATTACAGACGATGGCATTTAAATGTACATTTCAACGAGATAATCAATGTCAGGTTTTTTTCAGATTGCATAAATGGTCGCTAATTACATTTGAAACGGATAACTTCCAAAAGCTTGCACGCATAAATGACATTTCACACAAATGATTGAACAGAAGGCAGAGCAAATTCACAGCTTTCTGCTCTGCTGACAGGAATATTAATTATCTGTGCAGTGCAAAAGAACATGAAGTGATCGCAGAAAAGCAACATAAGTACTGTGTACAAAACTATGACTTCTAATATAGAGCATATAAGGTAAAAAGACAAAATGAAAGATAAATCAATTAAATAATTTAATTAATAAATAAATATTCCTTATACACCACAGCAGCAAAAAAAAAAAACTCTTTTTCAATTTCTAGTTTTGTGAAACATTCACACAAAGTTACGAACATCATAAAATCTATAAATAGGCATATCTTCACCAGCTACTGAAAAAAATGCAGTTTTTGTATAGGATTAGGAAAATGCACAATGGTGGAAAAGTTGCTAACTGTTATAAAAGTCTGCCATATGAAGCTTTTTCGTTACCAATAAATAAATATCTGAATAAATTTTACTTAATGTGTCACTACATCATGGAAAATAATTTTTTCTTTGTCAAATAAAAACCTGTTTTTGTTGATCGTACAGTATAAGCATGTAAAGCAGCTGTGAAATCTAATAACTAGTGCAGAGCAGCACCGCTGTCAGAGCTATGCTGTCAAAGAGAATTAAAAAACCTCTTCAGATCGATCAGATTTGAGAAATCAACAGAGGTGTGGTATTTTAAAAAAGTACTGCTAAAATCCCATTAAATAATAAATACTGTATAAATGAATGAAATGGATTGGCAATACAACAGTGCTGCTGAAGGTGAGTAGGACACATGATCTACAAGCCACTGAGAGAGGCCGGCTGAGGAACGCCTGATCTATAGGCGAATGCCAAGAAGTTGCCACAGCTGGAGAGACTGACCCCGAATAGAGACAGTTGGAGGGACCTTGTTGGCAGCCTATATCCCAGGAGGGGTAATATGTAATAGTAGTAGTAGTAGTAGTAGTAGTAGTAGTAGTGTAAATAAACACAATAACTGTACATGGGAATAAGCAGATGATTAGGCTGTGTTAATATCCAGCAAATGTACTTACTAAATAAATTATTATACATGAAATAAATTTAAACAAATGTTTTACCGTGTTTCCCCGATAATAAGACACTGTCTTATTTTTTTTTTCGGTTCAAAAAACACCATAGGGCTTATTTTCGG
>JAOUQZ010000008.1:6195486-6209487 GCA_028564935.1 Neosilurus hyrtlii | reverse complement strand
ATACTCCTCCAGTCCTGCTTTAACCCCATCATGCCCCTCAGTCCTGCTTTATAATACTTTACTTACTGTTTTTGTTCTCTTAACTTCCTCTTTTTCTGTCTCTCCTCACCGGCGCTGCTGTAAGTAGCGCTGGTGCGCGTGCATTCATAAAAAATGAGGGGAAGGTGCGGACAAAATTTGGATTTAGCTAGGTCTTATTTTCGAGATAGGGCTTATTTTGGACCGTTCTGCTGAAGTAAAGGTAGGTCTTATTATTGGGAAAACACGGTATTATCAATATTTGTATTACTCTATACAACATGCGAATTGTGCAATCTGACTGGCTCCTCATCTCAGGATAAGTAAAAATTATTTATAAAATGTGAGGTGGTCCCTGAAAATTCCTTCCGCATTTACCATTTCTTCCACATTTGTCACGTCCCATTTTTCGCAGTGCAATGGCGCCCCAAGTGTGAGGATTTATTACCCATTTTTATTTTTTCTACAAAAAAGATTTTATTAAACATAGTGCGCTTTGATAGGTATGGACATAAACTACACATGCAAGCTTTTATTAAGTTTGGGTTTAATTCCTCTACAACCTCCTCCCAAACTTGTATTAATGCTTCAGTCAAAACGGTGGACAAAAACTCACGGTTTGCGACAGTCACTGAAATCCTAAAAATACAACAAAAATGCCTCACAACATAAAAACCTAAGCAATATGTCTGTTGTGCTTTTCAATGGGAAAAAAAAAATTTCAAACTGTCAATAAGTTTCAAAAGATGTCACAATGGAGAGTGCTTAATTACTGTCACACTTGGACAGAATAATGGACAAAATAAACTATAAATATCTAATCAGGTTTTTTTTTTTTAATTTGCGTGTATTATGCTTCCATGCAGTTTGAACTGAAACAATGATTTTCTCCAGGCTTGGTGGATATCACTGATGATCCTATTTAGTGATATCCACCTCGTCTTCGGTAAATAACTGTGACTCCATCTGGGAAAACCAAAGTCAGAAAATCACTTAATGACCTATGCATTGTTTACAGTGGACGATGATCTGTGCCAAAAATACATCATTTCTCTTTATTGCTCCAAACAAAAAAGACTAAAGCATACAATGCTTATTTTTACAATAAATACTGTCCGACCCCACCAAATGTTGACTTTAGTGAAGCAAGAAATTCATAAAATCTTATGCACTGAAAATTAGGTTCTTAAAAACCTAGGTTTGCTTCTACCTCGGAGAAACACATTCTGGTTATTTGATTGGTGAATTACTTTTCTACAGTGTACTTATGTACTGAACTCCAAATCCATCCACAGTATCAACAGGTCAGATTCCTGACACTGGTGCAATCAGTGCGACTTTAGCTGGGGTCAGATTTCAGATTTTTCATCTCTGAGATGAAGACATGTTTAGATAAACTGTGGATTATTTCTGATGATTGTTACAATTGTCTTGTGACTTTATCAACTGCCAAAAACTTCACATTCCAATATGTATGAGAATATGGGACATAATCATCCGGAATTTGGAGCAGAGGTCTACAGGATTCTCAAAAAAATGTAGAAACCATAAAATTAAAATTTATGACTTTGGTCTGGTTTTCCCAGACGGTGTCCAGCAAATATATCTTGGTGTCTCCCTGTTGGTTGTTTCTTGGTGTTCCTTGTGGTGCAGTGTGACAGGAGAAATTAAAAAGATATTTTAGAATGTAATTTCTTTTTGCCAGCCCATTACACTGATGAAGTTGGTTTGAACTTCTGGTTGGATGCAGTGAATAAACTACAAGGAGAAGCTTTCATCCTTTTAGGACACACACAGGATCAAGTGGTTAAAAAAGTGTAACTGACAGTATAATGTATGCAGTTTTGTTGTATATTATTTGATCAAATAATCCATTTTGGTGGCACAGTGGAGTAGTGCTTAGCATGTCCGCCTCACATCAAGGTCCAGGGTTTAAGTCCCAACCTTGGGTGTTTATGTGTGGAGTTTGCATGTTCTCCCTGTGCTTGCGTGGGTTTTCTCCGGATACTCCGGTTTCTTCCTAGTCAAAAGCCATGCACATCAGGCTAATTGACCCTAGGTGTGAGTGTGAATGGTTGCGTGTGTTGGCGCTGCAATGGTCAGGCGAACCGTTCACCATGTACCCTGCCTTGGCTAGGCGTCAGCCTTCCCACAACAATATTACTATTAAGTGGTTCAGCAACTGAGTAAGTAAGTGAGAGTAAATCAATATTTCTGATAATTATACAGTGCTATATATAAATATTTATTTCATTTACGTGACCTTACAAAGAAAATACAGTTTCAACGTTAGCAACTGTTTTCATTCCAGTCACGATTCTAGCAGACTACAAATCATCCTAAACTATGGACAAATTACTGCAGAACGAAATTATACCTGTATGTACAGCTTACTTGAGTGCAGGCCAGTAGGATTAAGAATTCCCAAACTTGTCTGGCAAAATCTGATAGAAACTCATGCTTATTGCTAATACATGGTGTTAAACTTTAATCACATTATGGCCAGAAAATAAAAATCAGAGAACATAAAGGAGCTTCAAATGCAAAAGAAACATAGCACAGTCCAGGAAGAAATTCTTTTCTTTGTTAAAAGCTTCTCTAAATATTGTTTTTTAATTTTAATTTTTTAATATAAAAATTATATTTTTAATTACGGTGCTGATATTAAAGAAACACTAGAGAGTAGGGCTGGGCAATATGACTCAAAAATGATATCCTAATATAACAGTACTTATAAAATTATGAACTATACGATGGAAAGAACATGCAGACTGTTTTAAGTATACAAACAGGAGCCGGGGTTGCTCAAGAGCTCCAGCACACACCTGTGGCCAGTTCAGACTTGTTAGATATCTATTATAGGCATACTATACCCCTTCTTGAGTCGCCACCTTATCGTGGTGGAGGGGTTTGCATGTCCTAATGATCCTGGGACCTATGTTGTTGGGGGCATTATGCCCCTGATAGGGTCACCCAAGGCAAACAGGTCCTACGTGAAGGTCCAGCCTAAGCGCGGTTCAAAAGACCTCTATGAACACAATTATTTTAAGGACACATTTTCCCTTGCCCGAATGCGGGTTACCGGGGTCCCCCCTGGAGCCAAACCTGGGGGAGGGGCAATAGGTGTCGGGTGCAATGTGGGCCAGGTAGCAGCCGAAGGCATGGGTTCTGCCGAACCGATCCTCAGCTACGGACTCTGGCTCTTGGGACATGAAATGTCACCTCTCTGGCAGGGAAGGAGCCTGAGCTGTGTTGCCAGCATACGGCTTCACAAACAACAAGCGCAAAAATCATGGATAACAGAACATCGACACAGGCCGTACTCTGAAAACGTTTCCTTTTGGACACAATTCAATGAAGACCACTTCAACCAGCCCTGCTATCGGCATTACCTCCAGGCAGAACTACTTGGCACAAAGCCCAAGATTTTACATCTATAACTGGACGCTGTTCCTACGGAATTCCTTTATAAAAAGTCAAAGGATGACAATGGACAGGAGCAGCGCCTCACCAAAAGGAACCAGTAAAAGGTAAGAGCCTTTAGTATGCAGGGAGTTTTAACACCTAAAATGTCACTTGCTGAATAGATTTGTTTGTTAACTTACGCTGGACTACCCGGTCCAACGAGTTCACATCACAATTTTGGAAAAAAATGGTTGTTCCTCATTGGTTCAGCCCTTGCAAGTAATCCACGAGATAAAATTGACCAGTATAGTGCTTTCTATGGTCATTTATGTTAAAATAAACTCTGTATCGCTTAAACGTATGACATTATGCACAAATTATGCTGTAGGATTACCAGTACTATTTAAGATTAATATTTATTATTTTTAATTTTAATTTATTGAAATATATATATATATACACACACACACACACACACACACATACACACACACACATGTAAATATTACTGATAGATCAGAATACTCACAATATTCTGTCTTTGCTGACGATGACTGGTTATAATGCAATAACAAAAATTTATCAACACATCGTACTGCCCTAGGGACTAAAAGCATTGAAATTTCGTATTAAAGTATTAAGTCAGAATGAGGCTGTTTTCAGATCTTTACAAAGAAGAAGTCCTGCAGTATTTATGAAGAAAACTATTTCCAAAGTAATAAAAGTTCTTTCTTACTTTCTTAATAAATAGACTACTTCATGAATTCTGTGATTTCTCCTTTGGTGAACTTGAGTGGAAAAAAAACAGCTCAGTACCATTATCGAATGCAGGCATTGTAAAGAGCGCTGTGTCAGAGTCCAGAAGAACAGAAAGGTAAAGCAGTAACTGTATAAAACAGTCATTTCCTTCAGTTTCTTTACACTTACTGAGGTAAACAGATGCAGCTGTATCTCAGTAGGTATGCTTTCTAGACACTTACAGTAAATAATGTTATGAGCCTGTCAATGACGACAGCAAGCAGTTTATTTTGACTCAGTTTTTTTTTTAACCCTTCACAGTGGTGCAGTGGTAAGCACATCTGCCTTACAGCAAAAAGGTCCTGACGAGAGCCTTTCTGTGTGGAGTTTGCATGTTCTTCATGGGCTAGCTTGGGTTTCCTCCAGATACTCCAGTTTCCTCCCACAGTCCAAGGACATACACATTAGGCTGATTGTCTGTTCCATATGTGAATGGTTTTGTAATTTCGGCTCTGCGAGCTAATTGTATGTATTGACCTGTTCAGGGTGTACCCCACCTTCGTCCAGATTCGGCTGAGATCATCGATTATTTTACCAATTCTATACACCAATCAGCCATAATAGCAAAGTTAAATTCACCCACATTCGTAAACATGAGCGCACAGACACCCATGATTGGCTCGTGTCACTGCGAGTGACAGGGCAGAAAGCATACACCTTTCCTCCTTCTCTAAGCTTCAGCTTCCAGCCACAGATGGTTCCTGGAAGCTTTTCTGTTGCATCATTCGAGAGCCCCATATTTTATTTCTATTCTAAATTATCATGCCTGAGTTTGCAGGGTAATGTATATAATGGATTAAATCGGTTTTAAATAGTAAAATACTTTCAATATGTTCTACAATTATTAAAAAACAATACAACAAATACTACGATGTTTATCTACTCGAAAAAGCAAATGGGGCATGTCACTGTAAAATGAGTCCAGTGGAGCAGAAGTTCATTCTGAGATACTATAGCAATTTAAGACGAGAACATCATCACGACCCATATAATCTTTTAGTAATTTTGCCGCAGATACATCCCTTTAGCTCTGATATATGTCTGATATAATATACTGGACAACAACCTGTAAACATGACCTTGTACCTCAAATAAATGTATGCTATGCATTAAATTCAATCTACATATAACGTTTTCTGCTGATTAGATTTGAATACTTTTTTTTTTTTGGATTAGTGCTAAGTGATAGCAGAAGATGATAGCAGAAATGTCTCTACTATTTTCTCTTGACTGGCTACACCAAACTTAATTTAAATTAAGTAAATTAAATTTAGATTTTAATAATAATACTGATTTAACAATAAAATCAGTTCACTTATTATAAGCTTCACTTATTAAAATTCAGAATCTTATAAAGATAAAACATAAGTCATGCAAAAATACATACAGTACGCAAGTTTGTAAAGAAAGAAAAATAAGCAATGTATCACTGAAAACATATTATGTAAATAAATAAAAAGGCTATCCATTGCTTAAAGCAGATGCAAGATATTCTGTGGGGATCAGCAAGAAACCTCCCACAATGCAGCACGTGCATTAGCATAAACATTTGCACATATAAAAGCACATGCTTCATAGTCCCAGAAAAAAGCTTACTGTAACGATGGAATAGCTTTTGATGAGCTGCTGATCCAATTCAAGACTGAAGACAGGTGAGTTTCATCCCAAAGGGACCTGCAGCAGTACCACACTTTTCTCATTTATCATCTTTGTTTGAACGGGGGTCGTTTTTTTCTGTTTTCCTTACCTATTCTTTCCCCAAAAAGTTTTTTCGTCAAGCTTCTAAAAGTCATCAAAAACCAGGGTCCTGAAGAAACCCATCCATCAAACAGCCCCACCGTGGAGACAGAAGAGAGGAAATTGCTCTGATATCACTCCATAGGGGGAGAGCGGCTTCAGCTACATCTCCTGCTGGAGAACACAGGACCCTGCCCTCTGGGTGCTGAGCTGTGAAATTTCAGACACTGACCTGGCAATATCTTAGGCTCCCTACCATATGAGTAAAATCTAGCTAACAGGACCAGGCAACAAGCAGACCGAGATTCAATAAACAGCATTTCAACATGTGGGTAATAAGGTGAGCATGCCTTTTTTTATAAGAATGAAATATTATAGTTCAGATTTATTCATAGCTTTTCAGACTGGATTCCCTGGAACTGTTACAGACCTGAAGTCTAGAATTTACCCACTACTACAAAGAGACTCAAATTCTATACCTCCGCACATCTCAATCCCTGTGATTAATATTGTGGATGTTTTGTTTGAGTAGTGAAAATATTTACAATTAATTTATGTGACGGATCTAATTATAAGCTTTGTCAGAGGAAGAACGCTAATGAGCTAAGGAAATAATCTGGCTGATCTCAACATGACGGTTTTATCCATGAACAAACCAGTGATTGTAAAAATAGCAATTGATAAAATATCATGGATCTGTACATTCCCAAAATTCATAGGGAAGAAAAAAGAAAAACACAACTGAAAAAAATATAACAAAAAAATATAACTTGATATTTATGCAATTCTTATAGATATTAAGATCGGGGTTTTGTAATTTACTAATTGTGTTTCTGATACAGCAAAAAGAGAACTAAGTGATACAATAGTGGGTCAGTGGGTAAGGCTCTGGATTGCTGATTGGAGGTTTGGGGTTCAATCCCCAGTCCCACCAATCTGCCACTGTTGGGCCTCTTGGCAGGGTCCTTAACCCTCATCTGCTCAGTTGTTGATAAAATGTAAGTTTCTCCAGTTAAAAGCTTCTGCCAAATGCCAAAAATGCACTAATCTCAATGAAGAATTTAAGGAAGTACAGGTTGACTTTATAAACCAACCAAAAGGTAAATGTGGCAAAACATATAAATGTGGATATAAATTTTAGGAGAGCAACTCTTTGTATAAGCAACACAATCTGAGTGGGTTCCCTCAAGGTTCTCCAGTTTCCACCCACTTACAAAAAGCATGTTAGCAGGTGGATTAGAATTGCTAGATTTCTCCTCTGTGTGTGTGTGTGTGTGTGTGTGTGTGTGTGTGTGTGTGTGGTTCCCTGAGATGCACTGGCTTGAAAAACACGTATTGGATTATTTCCAGAGTAAAGTGGAGTGATATGGGGTTTTCAAGGTTTGACACGATCTGAGATGCTTTTCTGCTCATCATGATCATAAAGAGTGGTTATTTGAGGTGCCATATCCTTCCTGTCTGCTAAAACTAGTCCATTCTCCTCTGCCCTCTCTCACCAATAAGATGTTTCCCTCTGAAGATCTACCAGTCATTGGATGTTTTACGTTGTTCACATCATTCTGTAAAAATGCTGAGATCAGTAATTTCTGAAATACTAAAATCATCCTTTCTCGCACCAACAATCATACCACAGCCAGTGTCACTATGATCACACTTTCCCCACTTATCTTTGATATAACCATATGTTGTGCACATGATTGACTGATTGGATAATTAAAAGAATGAGCAGGTCTACAGGTGTCCCTATTAAAGTGGTGATTCTTTTTTTCTTTCCCCATTGTACCTTTACTAAATTACTATACTCATGATATCTTGTGCCAGCAAGCTGGTGTAGTGGTTACGACATCCACCTCACAGCAAGAAGGTCCTGGGTTCAAGCCTTGTGCCTGGCGAGGGAGGTTCTGTGTAGAGTTTCCATGTTCTCCATATGTTTGCGTGGGTTTCCTGCTGGTACTCCTGTTTCTTTCCACACTCCAAAGACATGCACACTGGGCTAACTGGATATTCCAAGTTACCCCTAGATGTGAATGTGAGTGTGAATGGTTGTGTGTGTTGGCCCTGCAATGGACTGGTGAGCTGTTCAAGATGTACCCTGCCCTTGGATCCAGCCTCCCCAAGACCTAATAATAAAATTAATAAAAATGACATCAGATGACAAATTTGGTAAATGAGATGAGATAATATTCAGTTGGCTGATGATATTAATGGTCATATCATGATATAATTATTGTTCAATATATCCCCCAGCACTACCTGCTATCTGCAAAGATCGCATCAATTAATGGGCCAGAATGCTGCATCTCCAGCTAAACACTTACACACTCTCTACTGATGAAGTTTGAAAATTGTTTAAATGACCTAATAAAAGGCATTAACAAAATGAAAGTCGACACAACAGAACTGACTGAATTAATCAGCAATTATTTCCAGTGATCAGTCGAGTGAAGAGACGGTGATGAGGCTTGTGTTTGAATGCCACAAATTACTTTTACTTCAGGTGATGAGACAGAGACTAATGTGGATGAAGCGTATCTATTTAAAGTGAAAACTCCTTTCCTGTTGTTAACTAAGCATTTTTAAAATCTGGTAGTAGTCTGTGTTATAAATGTAGAGTATTGTGAGATAAAATATATTCATTCGTTCTTTACTCATTCATTCATTCGCCGAACCATTTAATCCTACAAGGGTCATTGGGTGACCGGAGCCTATCTCAGCCGACACTGGGCGAAGGCAAGGTGCAGCCTGAATAGGGCACCAATCTATCACGAGGCCAACACAGATGCAATAATTCACACTCACACCTAGGGGCAATTTGGAACAGCAAATTAGCCGTGTAGGAGGAAACCAGAGTATCTGGAAGAAACCCACACAAGAACAGGGAGATCATGAAAACAAAAATGCCCTCATCAAGCCTGGGAATCAAACCCAGGACCTTCTTGCTGTGTGGAGTTTGAATGTTGTGCCCATGCTTGACTGGGTTTCCTCCGGGTACTCCAGTCTACTCCCACAGTAAAAAACATGCACAGTAGGCTAGTTGACTGTTCCAGATTGTTGGCCGTACTGTTCATAGTGTACCCCACCCCCACCCAGTATCGTCTGAGAACCTAGTACATGGCTATCACAGGGTTATTTTCACTGAGGGCGACATCACTACATTTAAAGGTGACCGAGGGCCGAATATGCTGATTTGCGGTTCCAAATTGCACTTAGGTGAGAGAATGAGTGTGAATGGTTCTGTGTGTTGGCCCTGCAATAGCCTGCTGTTCCGGGTGTACCTCGCCCAGAGCCTGCTGAGATGGGCGCCAGCCTTCCTGCAACCCTAATTAGGATTAAGCGAATTAGAAAATGAGTGAATGAATGACATTGAAAGTGGACCTTTGTGGTTTGTTTACAAGTTGAATACTGTGACAATTGTATGATAATGCATACCTCTAGTGCGTCCTTTCACGTAAAAGTGTCTGAGTAGTAGCAGAGTCTCTCTATCATCACCCTGATGTCTCTCTTCCCAACAACTTTCAGTCACTGCAACTCTCAAAGCAAACAGAGAGTCGGGGGGGATGTTCAGAGGGAAAATCAGAGGTAATCAGGCAGGCTGGTGCTCTCTCAGCCATTAAAACCTCTCGCTAAGACAGACCCAGCCCACACAGCCTAATATTTGATTGCATCTGAGTGCAGAAGGAGCCTTTCATTTATAATGCGTATAATTCCTGAGATTAACTCATAGGAATTCTGCCACATAGAAGGACATTCCATGCATATTTATCAGGCCACCTTCGAAACCATGTGAAATGTCAAGGACATGTTCTCGTCACACGTCACTGGTTTCATTTCTCTCTTTTGGTCTGTTATCTCTGTAGATCCGCAAAGAAGGTCACCGGACTTGTGAAGCTGTTTATAAGACAGGCCTACGGATAAACAACAACACTGTAAATCAAACCAATATACCCACAGCACCGCATATCCTACAGGCAAGGGACACTGCACGACAATTTAGTTCAGCCAGAGGTATTAAATAAGACTGAAAGAAAACCTATCCTGGATTCTATAAGAAGGGTATGCACGCTCTATGAGGTCTATGACTCCTCTAATTTATCAAGGAAAGTGTTTTTCTTTTTTTTTCTTTTTTTAGGTTTCATGAGAGGGTACAAAGAGTTTTGAAAAAAAGTGTAGTGTTCTTGTAAAGCACTTGCGTTCTTTAATTCACTGTGTAATAATAAATACTAAAAGCATCTATAGGGAGCTCATTATCAAGGTAGTGAAAGCTGGCTTTGTTTTCGAAACATATATGCTTTCTTTCAGCAGATTAATAGAAAAGACCAAAGCTAGAGAGTATCATGGGATAACACCATAACAAGTCTGATTTCCTTTTTTTTTTGGACAAGAGCTAGCACTTGATACTGTCTTATTATTTTGCTGAATACAGTGAAAAAAAGTTATTTATAAAGTATTCTATAAACCAACACCAGTGCGGTATGGTGGCAAAGGGGTTAGAATTCTTTCCTCAAAGCAATAAGGCCTTGTTGTCGGCGAGGGAGTTTCTGTGTGGAGTTTGCATGTTTCTCCTCGTGCTTGTGTGGGTTTCCTCCAGTGCTCCGGCTTCTCTCACAGTCCAAATATGTGCACATTATGCTAATTGGTTATTCTGGATTGCCCCTTGGTGTGAATGTAAATGTGAATATTTTTATAGACTGAGCTGTTGGGTTTGGCAGATCTCCTTCTCTCTGAATTAAGGCCCGCATGTCTGGACTGGCGGAGACTTAGAAGCCCAATCTGCAAGCGGCAATGGTGTTAGAAGTCAAATGATAATATCCTCTGATGAAGACCTAGCTTGGAAACGCATACTGCGCGCTGCTTATATGTCTGTGTCTGTGTACGTTCTGGTGAGCTGTTTAGAGTGTACCTTGCCTGACCCCAGACAAGATAAATGAATAATGAATCTCATATCATAGTGCTGAAATGTAAAGTTCATATCTTGTCTTCAGGACTCAACAGCAAGAGCAAATTTGAGCCAAGTGTAAATGTATTTATACACTTATTAGCACATTGGGCCTTCTCTGCAAAAACAAATTAATTAAATAATGAATGAATAAACAAACAAACAAACAAACAAACAACTTGGCAAAATGGCAACGTCTTCCACAGAAACATTTTCAAGCCCTGTAAAGGTGCATCAATCACAAAATATACTCCAATCGCACTGTTGTTAAAGAAAACAAAACATTTTAATTCGTTTACTTTATAAACTTTTGCTTAAAACAAAATAAAACTAATATAATGATATTTAGAAGATATCTGTAGTTATTTTTACAGCGAACACACGTGTTCACTGACCTTTCACGTGACAATTTTAGTATTTTAGTTTAAATAACATTAGTTACTATCATGTCCTTAGTGGAGAAATTCTCATTTAAAAACTTTCCTCTTCCAAGTCTTCAGACACATGCTTGCTCTGTCTAATTTGGAGTTGAAGATGAACTTGTTCGGGAACTAATTAGATCCCAACGACAGTCCTATTGGAAAGTTCCTGTCTATGTAAATGTAATGATTATCGTAATATTACTTTATTTTAGTACGTTTTCTGTAAGTTCTCAAATGTCTAGAAAAATATATAGCACACAAAAAAGTTAATAATCATTTACACTATAGTATATAAAGGCTGTTCATGGCACTTGGTGTTTAGTTCATGGTGCAGCATTTGAAAGTTTTTACATTTTTAAAAACATATTTCCAGTACTGCACAAGAGTGCATGCCCTACATGAGATCACAATACTCCATCATGGCTTTTTTTAAGTAATTCCACTGACCTTTTTCCACAATATTCACTTTAACATTATACAAAAGCCCATTTGGTCTATATCAACAAATCTGATGAATACTGCAGAAAAAAAACTCTCTCTTACACTTTCATTCTGGGAGTGAGTGGGTGGCGCATGTTAAATGTATGCATGCTTGATGCTTCCTTTAACCTATGTTTTCTGTCCTTGTTGTACATTTATAAATAATAATGTTTGCTGATTTAATATTTTTCATTCATTCATTAATTTTCTGAGCCGCTTAATCCTAATTAGGGTCGTGGGGAGGCTGGTGCCAGTCTCAGCCGACTCTGGGCGAGGGCAGAGTACACCCTGGACAGCACACCAGGCCATCGCAGGGCAAAAACACGCTGATAGCAATGCAGCCTACTCTTTACGAAAGTCAGCAATGGTTCTTTTACATGCCTCTCACCACAGACAGTGAGAGATGTAGCTGGCCTTTGATAACACAGTTAGCTGCACTAGGGGGACAGCAGTGACAACACATTGATAATGGGGCTTGAAAAGAATGTTTCTGGGCATCAGCACCAGCTTTGTACAAGAAACCATAATGACCAAGGGTACGAAGGCACTTGATTCATTAATCCAGCATCACAGAGTTAAAGTGCTGACCAGCGCGAGTGTGGAGGACTGTAGCCTGATCGTGTGGTAGGTGGGTGGATGTGAAAATGACTCTCGGTAGGATGAAAAAGTAGATTTCTTGCACGCAACAATACTCCTGAATTGAAACTACTGCAAACTGATGATCTCGGTCTTCAAAACGTTTACTAATTCATTCATTCGTTCATTGGCAGTCAATTTGATGTGTATGTCTTTGAACAACGGGAGAAAAACAGAGAACCCGGAAGAATCCCACACAAGCATGGGGAGAATGTGTAGAAAGAATAATTTCACACATACAGATATAAATATATGTACTGGATCTGTTTAATGTAGTTAAAGTGGAAATTACAAAATGAATAAATAAATACAACAAAATAATTAAAAGCTAAAAATAGTGTTTTCTTTTTATTCATACAAATCAAATTATTTCACTTTTCAAATAATTTCTGTAAATTTCTTTTCAGATCCCTTTACTGGGGAAGAACAGGAGTGGTACGGCAGCCTAGTGGTTAACCTCACAACAATAAGGGCCTGGATTTGGGTATTTCTGTGTGGAGTTTGCATGTTCTCCCCATACTTGCATGGGTTTTCTCCACATTAGGGTAACTGGCTGTTCCAAATTGCACTTAGTTGTGGATGTTATGTGAACTGTTGTGTGTGTGTTGCCCTCCAGTGGTCTAGCAAGTGGTTCAGGGTGTATACCGCCATCGCCCAGTGTGAGATGGGTTCCGGTTTCCCTGCAACCCTAATGGTAGGATTTAGCGGTTTGGCAAATGAGTGAGAGTGAGGGAGTAACATATAGCTAGATTGTATGAACTGCACATTCAGACCCAAGAGCAAGCTGTGCAACTGTAGACAAAGTCTGAGTTTTTCTTAGCATGTTGTTTTCACAGATGAAAAAAAGGTTAAGGGTGACTTGCAAATAAGGGTGAAAAATTACAAACCGAGAGTGAATTAATCAACTCGTAAGATCTTTTCAATCTTTAAGCTGCCTGTGTTCCAGCAAAATGATGTGAAACCATTAATAGGAGTTTTATCACAGTACTGACCTTCACAGACAACTCCAACCCAACTTTATAATAAATTGTAATATGAGTCTTCTAGAGCACGGGGGATACAGAAAATAAGGGTTACCGTTCCAAAATCTGGACATATTATGTAAAATGTCATATATGAATAAATACACAATAGTATAGGGTACCTTCAAATAAAAAAATAATGAACAAAAAGTATCTGACTGTCCTGAAAACATACACGGAAATTAAATTTTGGACAAATTGGAGTTTCCCACTTGAAAAATTCTCAGGATTCCTACCGAAATAATTTTCAAAGGAGGATGTTTGTCCTTTTGAAATTAGATAAGCATATGTCATTTATCTAAATCATGCATTGGTGGCAATATCCCAATTTGTTCTGCATAGGGCAGATCTGAGTACATGTAAAGAAGTGTCCATCCAATCTCTTGTCTCTGTTATCTGTTATCTCTTGTGATAATAAGAAATGTATCTTTTTTTCAATCAGATGCACTTTTTATAAAGTACATCTAGGTGGTAAGGTGCTGGATTACTGATCCCAAGGTCGGGGGTTCAAGCCCCACTATCAACGGGTTCTCACTACTGTCCCCCC
>JAOUQZ010000008.1:6162699-6182664 GCA_028564935.1 Neosilurus hyrtlii | reverse complement strand
ATATATATATATATATATATATATATATATATATATATATATATAGAGAGAGAGAGAGAGAGAGAGAGAGAGAGAGACATATGCACACACACACAGTGAGAGAGTTTTATAGGCCAATTATTTTTCCAACTTCATACAGCAAAAAATAAAATAAAAACAAAATAAACAGGTCAAAATCATGGTAGTGTTTGTGCATCCTCACTGATCTTTGTTGTACCTTGAATGAACTGTTGTACTCTTCGTATATGTTGTGTCTAAACACAGACTTTTTGAAGAGCCCTACCTTTGAGAATGTGGTTAAAAAGAATGAGGCAACATTTGACAGAAAAATGTTTACTTTAAGTTGCCAAAGTTGGGTCTAGATTTTACGTATGTATAAGGTGTACTATTTTTCCCCACATGTTTGAGTATCTGTTTATCTAAAAAAAAAAAAAAAAAAAAAAGCCATAGAAATGTGCTGAATAGGTGTTTAGTGGTTATCACGTCCCCCTCACAGCAATAAGGTCCTGGGTTCGAGTCATGTTCTAGGTGTTGGCGTTCTGTGTGGAGTTTGCCTGATTCTCCCTGTGCTTGCATGGGTTTTCTCTGGATACTCCAGTTTCCTCCCACAGACATGTACGTTAGGCTGATTAGCTGTTCCAAACTGCCCTTAAGTGTGACGAGTGTAAACAATGTTTGTTCTGGATAACAGATTCTGTAGTTTAAAATATACTGTACTGTTAGGGTTGTGTACAGGGGGAAAAGGACCCAGACGCAGACCAAAGAGGTGTAGAGCAAAATATTTAAATAAGCAGATAATCCAAAAACAGCAGGCAAACTTGGTGTCAAAAAACAGGCAATGGTCAGAGATATACAAGAAGTCAAAAACATAGGCAGAGGTATCCAAAAATCACTAAAGTTAATAAGAATGGTCAAGGAACACACAAGGTCAAAAAACTACTAAGCAGAAGATACACGAACACTGGAAAGGCACGATCTGGCAAAGCTTGTGGGGAAATGCAGGGCTTATATACACAGGTATGAAACGCAGGCATGGAGACACAGGTGAGCAATAATTGGGATATGGGAAGCCAAAAGGGGACAGAAGGGAATATGGAAAGCCAAAGGGGACAAAAAAAAGAGGCACATAATACTAGAACAGAGTTAACTGGCAGGAGTCCTAACAGTACCCTCCCCTCTTATGAATGCCTGCTGGAGTCTTAACTCGAGGGAGTGGGTGTTCTCTCACAAAGTCCCTGACAAGTCCACAATCCAGAATGTCCCGATCAGGAATCCAACAGCTCTCCTCTGAGCCATCGATGAGCCGTGGAGGGGGAGGGGGCTTGGGAGCTGGGCAGAGCCAGTTACTGAGGACAGGTTTAATCCTGGAAACGTGGAAGGTGGGGTGGAGCTTATGCCGCACAGCAGCAGGGCTCATGACCTTCACAATGGGGTATGGACCAATGAAACAGGGAGCCAATTTCCGGGAGTCCACCTTGAGGGGAAGATGCCGGGTAGAGAGCCAGACTCACTGATCCTGATGATAGGTAGGCACCTTGGAATGATGTTGATCTGCCTGGTGCTTCATCCTAGCCAAAGCACGTTGCAGGGCTGTCCGGGTCTGACGAAAACGACGAACAAAGGACCAGGCAGATGGTACGCTGACCTCCTCCTCCAGAGCAGGCAACAGAGGGGGCTGTCTGCTCCCAGCTGGAGACACACACTCCAAGTCCTTTAGGTCTTTGCAGATAGTCTGATCAGGAATATCATATAAAGAAACAGGAAAAATCACTTGCTCATCCAGAATTGTGTAGACAGATGACTTGGTGGTCTCAGGACTACAAGGGAGGTTTCTTTCAGCAGGCTGTTGGGCTTTTGGTGAGAAGTTCTGGGTCAGTTCTTGTGGGGTGCTAAATAGTTGGTGGAACCAACAGTTGGGAGGGTTGGGACACAGCAGACAAATTTAAGTTATTCTGTTCAGCGGTAACTTCAAACTGACCAATAAGAGCTTATATGGACCCACATGTATCATACTCATTTTCCAACAGGATGTTTGATTTAGGTTCAGGTTCAAGTTCATTCTTAATTTCAGGAAGGAGTTCAGATATAATTTCAGGAATATTTTCAGACTTGGTCTCGGATACAAGTCGAGACTTGGTTTCTAACAGGAGGTCAGTCTTGGGTTCTAGGAAAATTTCAGACTCTCCTTCATGAGGAAGTTCATACTTGGGTCCAGAGGCAAATTCAGGCTCTGCATCCAATCGTAGTTCTGACATGGATTCAAGGGCAATTTCAGATTCTGTTTTCAGAGGGAATTCACTCTTGGGTCTTTAGACTCCCTTTCCAAAAGCAGTTCTGACATCTGTTCAGGGGCAAATTCAGATTCTGTTTCCAACAGGGGTTCTGACTGGGATCCAGTGTCAGAGGGATGTTCAGAATTAGTTTCAAGCAGGAACTCAGTGTTAATTTCAGATGTAAATTCCGACTATTTTCAGTGGACCTTCTGAAGACCTTTGGGAAGGAACTTTGGTGTTATCTGATGGAAGAACTGCTTGAGTATCGAGTCTGCGGGATGGAGAAGGTGATGAGAAAGTAGAGTTGGGCATAAAATCATGTGTTGACTCCCTAGACAGGCATGGAGGCACTGTTGTGGTGGAGCTCTCCGTGCTGGGTGGAATGACCCAGGCCTGGTGGGCAGGGTGAACTTCATAAGCTGATTCTGCAGTTCCAACAAGCAATTCCTATCACTACAGAGTGAACTCACAGTTGTATTTAGTTTAGATAGCGCATATTTAAGATCACCGAATGGAACACACGTCTTCTCTGAGTAAGGTTTAGGAGGAGGCAGGCGAAGACCTGAGACTGGCGGAGTGGGCTGTGATAAGGCTGGTGATTGAGCCAGTGGTGGGTCTTGAGAGAGTTGAAGTTGTTGCACCTTTTCAGCAAGATCGATGATGGCTGTGGACATGACTGCCAAGTTTTTACGAAGCCTCTTCATCTGGGTTTGTTGTTTCCCCAGCAGGATTCCACGTTGCTCCAGTAGAGTCCTCACCTGGTGAAGGTCTGCTGGATCCATGATGGCCAGATTGTACTGTTAGGGTTATACAGAGGGAAAATGATCCACACGCAGACCGAAGAGGTGTAGAGCAAAATATTTAATAAATAAGCAGATAATCCAAAAACAGCAGGCAAACTCGGTGTCAAAAAACAGGCAATGGTCAGAGATATGCAAGAAGTCAAAAACATAGGCAGAGGTACCCAAAAAATCACAAAAGTTAACAAGAATGGTCAAGGAACACACAAGGTCAAAAAACTACTAAGCAAAGATATACTAACGCTGGAAAAGCACAGGAGAGAACTCTGGCACAATCTGCCAAAGCTAGTGGGGAAATGCAGGGCTTATATACACAGGCATGAGATGCAGGCAAGGAGACACAGGTGAGCGCAATAATTGGGATATGGGAAGCCAAAGGGGACAAAAAAGAGGCACATAATACTGGAACAGAGAATTAACTGGCAGGAGTCCTAACACTGTACATTACAACAAAAACTATGAAAGATGGATAAAGTTTTACACAATAATACCATGATAATTTTGATTACTGACTAATCAACCTGCTGGCTTGCACAGTTTGTCACAGAAATTTTAGAGGTGTGCATGCTGTTTAAAAGGAAATAATCCCAAACTTAATAAAAGCTTGCATGAATAGTTTATGTCTGTTTCAAATAATACATGATGTTTCATGAACCTTTTTTCATATAGAAAACGGCCAATAACTCCGCACACAGGGGGTGACACTGTAATGCAAAAAGTATCAAAAAGACACATGATCATCTCATGTCTCTGCTGGAAATACAGAAACAATTTGCATATGAATATACGGCACAGTATTCTTTTTTTACATGTACAAGAACATGCTTGTTTTGATGTATGTAAACAGAATCACGTATGAATCGTAGAAGTGCCTAGTTTTATTTAGACATTCACTAGTTTATATCCGATTTGTTAGATTAATATCTAAGTACTGTTTTTATTGCCATTATCTTGCTTTATATGAAGTGAAAAATTCAGTTTGTATTCTCGCGAGAGTAAGACAACAACCTTTTCAAACAGGCTAATGAAAACTATCTAACTGATGTTAGCAGATTTCAAAAGTCAAAAACACCTGATTTTGAAAATATGCATATGTTCATGGGTAGCAGGAGAATTGGGAAGGCTTGCCTTTCATTTCTTTTTAAAAAGTAAAACAATTTTTGACACATTTTTATTATTGGTATTTTGTTAGTCAGCAGAAGGTTAAGTCTTGGGTGTCAACACTGTAACAGACTTTGTAAAATTTCAGGAAAATTCTTGAAAACTCTCGTTACACACAAACATATGTATATTTTCATCATTGGGTGGTTTTTACTTACATTTTCAAAGCAATCTATTAAAACCCGTTTGATAGTTTGCACTAGCCAGTTTGAAAAGGCTGCTGTTTCACTTTTGCAAGTGAGCAAATTCACAAGATTAGGTTGTGAATTTGTTAGTTCATATAAGGTAAGTAAATGGCAATAATAACAATATACAGATATTAAACTAACAAATCAGATATAAACTAGTACACTTCTGAATAAAATAAAACTATGCACAAATATAAATCATATTCAGATACAACAAACAAGCCTCCGCTCATATAAAAATGTACATGACATGTATTTATATGAAAATTAGTTCCATATTGCTGATAAAAACACGGGATGATCATGTGACTTTTGTGCACTGTCTCATTGCACAGCTCTACTGTATTGTACCTCAGTAATAAGCTAGATTTAGTAAAAGAACAACACAAAAAGTTTATAAAGAAACAGAACATCTCACATACATCAGCTGAGCAAGGAAAGTGCTTCTGAAGGAGTAGGAGGAAAAATCAGTTATGATTTCAAAATGTTGTCAAACCAAGAAGTTCATTTTGTGGGCTTCACAACTTTTACTTGTGTTTGCTCATTTCACTGCACCAGTAGCAGCAATCAGAAATGCAAACAAAGATGTCATTAATGCTGTGCTGCTGAAGTGTCTCAAATGCTGGAAGGAAGAATTCTTTATTCTAACCGTAGGTGCTTGAAGAACTGATCAGCCAGCCTCCACGTAGTTTTCAAAATGCACAGCTGATTGCATCTCTTGCAGCAAAGACAATAAACAACTCCTGCAGTGATGCATGATGAATGATTATGGGCAAAAATCGAAGCTAAATTTACAAGTGGAACATCTTGAACAGTTTCAAACAAAATTACCATAGTTATTACTGATGTCTGATTATTTAGTTTATTCATTATAAGGATGACTTTGTCCTGTATGTATGAAATAAGAGAGGGTTGTTCAAAAGGGAAGCAATTTTAAGTATAATTTTAGCTGATTTTTTAGTAACTGAGGGACAAATAAGTGGCTAAAGAATTCTCTGTGTCCTAAAGTGGAGCACATCCATTCTCACCAAAGTTACATATAAAATATATTAGAAATACAGCTGCCTCCACATTTATTGGCACCCCTTTTAAAGATGCATAAAAGGGGTTGAGAAAAAAACATCTTTTGGTGAAGTAGCACCAATAGTCTCCAATATCACTTTAGAAGGTAAAAGAATACATGGCATCTGATGTATGGCATGGCTGAGACTATTTCTTTTTTGTGCACACTCCTCTTCAAATTACCCAACAGGTTTTAATGTGAAATGAAAGGAAAGCCTTTCAAACTCTCCTGTTACATTGAAAAAAATTATATATTCATCATCAGATGGTTTTTACTTACATTTCCCAAGTTGCAATCTGCTTAAATCCATTTCATAGTTAGCATTAACTATCTTTGAAAAGGTCAACATTTGAAGTCTGTTTCACTCTTGTGAGTGAGCGTAATCACAAGAATAGGACCTCAGTTCATATAAGGAAAAACAATGGCAAAACTAACACTATACAGATATTAAACTAACAAATCAGATATAAAGTAGTAAACTTCTAAATAAAATTAAACTAAACATATCTGCACATAATACCCCATTACAATTACATACATACATCCATACATTCAACAGACAAACATCTGCTCATTTACAGGAACGAACAGAAAATAACACAGTGATTCCTATGTGTAGTTGCAGCTTTTCTGTAAGGCGACACAATACATCTGCCATTTGTAAAGCAAATAAAGCCATGAAAAAATTAACCTGAATAGTTTCCCTGTATTCTAAAGGTTAACTGATGCATTAAACAGATGAATATGCATGTACAGTCTATAAGTTTTAGAAAGGATCTGTAATTACAAAACAACTAACTTACCTATGTGCTTACACAGTGGCTATGCCTAAACCATATACTACTATTGTAAATACTTTAAAATATTAATTGCACCATTAGTGGTGTGGTGGTTTGAGATAAAGCAGCAGAACAGACCTAATGAACAACTGAAAAGTGTGTGTGTGTGTGTGTGTGTGTGTGTGTGTGTGTGTGTGTGTGTGTAATAGAGACGAAGTGAGACAGCAGCTGGGAGAAAGAAAGAGTTTATCTATTTCAACAAATGAAATGCACTTGCGGAAAGTTTATTTTATTGTCAGCAAATGTTGAAGTATATTACAAATATTTATTAAAACACATGCATGTAAATACCTTAACTATATATTTGCAATACAGCCAAATGCTTCAAACACCACACACAGAGACATTTTAGAGAATCACCAGCTTCTTGCATTTCTATCATTTCAGTCATTCATTCGTTTTATAAGGCGCTAAATCCTAATATGGGTCACGGGGAGGATGGCGCCCATTTCAGCCAACTGTGGACGAGGGCGGGGTAGCCCTATACATATACTTGCCAGGCCATCGTAGGGTGCAATTCTAGAATTTTCCAAAAAGAATTACGAACATCTTAGAATCCTATAAACCAAGAGGTCTATATAATTAAGTAGCAAGGATTTTAACGACCAATAGCAAGGCTTAGCTGTATGTTAAAGAGAGGATGTGGTCAAGCACCAGCAGCAGACAGAGACGAGGCAGGTCCTACCAAACCAGCAGGTAATGTACGATGACTCTCACTGGTGTCTTTTTACCGCCAGCCTACTGTGTTTTTTTTATGTGTATTTTCAGTGACTGCTGTAAGCCAGAACATGGAATAGCTGTTGGAGCTTGTATACATGCATGTGTGATCTTGACCTCGAACGACCCAAAAGCCATGAGCAAGTGAACCCCTTTTGGTTTGTATTTCTGGGTTTTTTGGGGGTTTTTTTGGGTAGAGTTACAGAAAAGCACTGCTGAGCTGTGCTGAAATTCGAGTCTGGAGTGTTTCAATTTCCTTATGCCACATCAATTCTCCAATGACTGTAAAATTTTATTTATTAAGAAACACGCAGGGGCAGTGGTGGCCTGGTGGTAGGGTGCTGGATTACTGATACCAATGTCAGGGGTTCAGGCGCCACTGTCACCGGATTGTCACCTCTGTTCCCCCAGTGCAGCTAACTGCCATCAGCGTGTTGCTGCCCTGCTATGGACTGACGGGCTGTCCAGGGTGTACTTTGCCAGAGCCCAGAGTCGGCTAAGATAGGCTCCAGCTTCCCTACGACCCTAATTAGGATTAAACGGTTCCGAAAATGAGTGAATGAATGAAATTTATGCATTTTAATGATTTGAAGTTAGATAGTGTTGTAAATCTAAGACGCAAGTTAGTTCCTATTCTTATATGAAAGGAAATTAAACCGAAAATTAATAAAAGCTTGCATGTAGTTGATGTTTGTTTCTATTAAATTGTGCCGTTTCATGAACCTTTTTTCATGCAGAAATGAAAAAACCAGCAAATACTCCATGCACAGAGGGGCAACACTGCAATGCGAAAAAAGTCACAGCAACACGGGAACTAATTTACATAATACATGGCGGTATTCTTTCTTTCTTTTCTATGTATGTGTGCATGCTTGTTTTGATGAATGTGAATGAAATCAAGTACAAACTGGAAAAGTGCCTAGTATTACTTTATTAGTTCACCAGTTTATATCTGATTTGTTAGTTTATTATCTGTGTACTCTTATTACTGCCATTAACTTCCCTTATATGAACCGGGGGTTCATGTCCACTTCTTGCAGTTTCACACTTTCACGAGAGTGAAACAGCAGCCTTTTCAAATGAGCTAATACAAACTCTCAAACAGATTTTAGCAACTTCAAAACTAATTAAAACCACCAGATAAAAATATGCATGTGTTTTTGTGTAACATGAGAGTTTGGGAAGCTTCCCTTTCGTTTCACTTTAAAGTGGTAACTAACCTTACCTCTCCCTCTCTCTCATTTTTCTCTCGCTCCCTCTCTTTCTTCTTCAAAAAGTGCAGTCATTTTATCAAAAAAACATCAATCAGAACGTGTAAATGCCTCTGTCCTAAATACTTTCTGTAACTAGAAAACCTTCACTGTTACAAGTGTTTATAATTAATATAAGTTATCAATGTAACATAAATGTCTTCTGAAAATATCACCATCAAAAAGTTTAGTTTACTACACTTGTTTAAACATTTTTTATTACACTGTACAATGAAGGTTTTCACACTCAGATCTAGGGATAATTGGAACTGGCATTTTGCCTAATGTTCATGTATTTGGACTGTGGGAGGAAACCAGAATACCCAGAGGAAACCCATGCAAGCACAGGGTGAACATGCAACCTCCACACAGAAACACACGAGCCTGGGACATGGACCCAAGGACCTCCTTGTTGTGAGCCTGACGTGCTAACCACTACTCTACCGTGCTGCCACTTTTGAGTGTATTTTATAGATTTCATATTTTTCCTATCACATACTCTGTTTTGTAGACAGAACCCAATTTTGTGACTGTCAATCACATTTTAAGTGTTTTAAGTGTATTTCCATGAAGCACTCTATTATGTTCCGTTGTTGGTTTATTACAAGAAGATTTGATAAAGCACAAATGTCTTGTTGATGTCACAACAGTTTCAGTAAATTATGTTACATCTATGGTGAATATATTCTTAAAGACACACCATGTCTGCACTTACTAAGACTCTATGAGCCCAAGTTCCGATGTAAAACTAGTGACCTAGACAAGCCCAGGGCTCTTCAGATTTTTTGTTCAAGAATATAATAACAAGACTCCAATGTACTTGAAAGTAAAAGCTATTTGCAGTCCTATGACATGGTAACAACAGGAGGATCATGCAGAGGACTGTTACTTCTTGAACAATGTATCTGGCTTCTCTATTAAAAATACAAAATTTCTAGTATAACCCAGTCTACCTTCATTCATGACACCAGTGCCAAATGATGACAGTTTGCCAGTACCAAAACCACCAGAGACATGGAACCTAAATGAGCCAGATGAAGATGCCACAAAGCATGAACCTGATGTGGAAAACAACATTGAGCCAGAACGTTAAGCCCTTTATGCCTGATTATCCTCATCTAATAATACAGCCAAAATTAAATGACCTGGTCAGGCACTCAGGTCAACATCTGAAGCAGAACCACTTGGTTCAAGGTTGCAAAGACAGTGTTTTCTGTGACAAGTAAAAAAAAAAAAAAAGAAAAAGAAATTTTAAAAATTGACAAATTTTTATGCAGGTTGTCAATCCATGTTTCTGTTCTGACCTTCATGGCTCTGGGTTATGTGTATGACCCCAGAAATGCTGTCTTTTATAGATTCATCATCAGTGTGGCTGACCACTGCTTCGAGTGTGTGTGCTCACTGTTTGTGTATGTGTGTGTGCGTGTGTGTGCGTGTGTGTGTGTGTGTGTGTGTGTGTGCTTACTTTAGATGGGTTAAATGCAGAGAGGCAAATTTCTCTTGCAGGTTTAATACACTATATCAAAATAAAAATAAAAATAAAAATAAAAATAAATTAGCCTGCATGTCTTTGGACTGTGGGAGGAAAACGAAGTACCTGTAGAAAACCCACCTGATGACCTTGGGCTGCCAAGATTAAGGAAGGCATTTTTGTTGGCCCACAAATCAGACAGCTCATCAATGATGAGTAGTTTGAAGATCTGCTAGCGAAACCAGAAAAATCGACACTAAAGTTGTTTAAGGATGTTACTGAGAAACTTCCTGGAATACAACGCACCAACATATATTGAGCTTATTGACGACATGTTTAAAGCATACAAAACCATGAAGTGCAACATTCCTTTTCTATAGTACTGTGGTTACTGTGAGGGCAGCATGGTGGTATAGTGATTAGCACGTACACCTCACATCAAGAAGGTCTTGAGAAATCCCAAGCTCGCCAAAGGCATTTCTGTGTGGAGCTGCATTTTCTCCCACTGCATGTGTGGGTTTCCTTTGGGTACTCTGGTTTCCTTCCACAGTCCAAAAGCATGCACATTAGGCTAACTGGCTGTTCCAAATTACTCCTAGACATGAAGGTAAGTAAATGGATGTGTGTATGTGTTGGTCATGCGATGGATTGCCGCGAGGTCCATGGTGTACCCCTCCTTCACCCTGACTAAACTTGGACCGAGCCTCCCGACAACTCTAGTAGAATTAAATGTTTTAGCGGTAAACCTGTGTTAGATTGGCAACCTGTTCAGGATATACCCTGTCCTGTACCCATAATTAAAGTTAGCTGGGATTATCTTCAGTTTTGAGAGATGAACAGTATAGATAATGGATGGATGATAGATGAAAGGAAGGATGGATGGATGAATTGTATGGATGGATAATCTAAGTTGCAGATACATACTGTTTATAAGAGTTTTATTATTAATGCTAATTATTAATACAATACTAGGAATGTAATCTTTTTTTTTTACAGATGTTGCTACTGTCACTTATAATCAAGTTGAAATATCAAGTCAGATTTTTTTAGTATCTTGTCTGTTATTTTCTTGTTTTATTCCCTAAAGGGCTGCTTGCATGCCCCACTGAATACAGTATCAGATTTAGAATCCAGACATGCCTTTCAACGGTGCTACATGAAAAAAGCACCTTCAGCTTGAAATAAGGCACTAATTGTAATTTTAAAATAAGGTGCCACATATGGTATGGTTTTATCTTTTTTTTACATTTTAAAATATGACTAGTAGCTAATAGCTGACCTTTTCCCCTGCTAAACATGAAACTGAAACCAATTCCGACCATAATGTAACAATAACCTTTTTCTCGCCACCTGATTCCAAACTGGCCTTTTATTTATCCAGGTCTCAAGCAAAGACTGCATATTTGCCTCCAAATTAAAGGCCATTGATACAAACGTGTTATAACCCCAAACAAAGAACTAAAGAACGTTCTAACCTTCTCTTCCCAGCGGACTCCTTGCTTTGTATTAATTATGGCAGGAGAATTGAGAACAGGCAAATGGACTGCCACTGTCAATACCTTTATATCCACCAGTCGCTTATTCAAAGCTCCAAGGTCACTCTATAAGGATTACAGGCTTATGCTTAACAAACTAGTTCATAAACAAGAGTCCCCCTCTCCACATTCAACACTGTAAACAATCTCTTGACTCCTTAAGACACTCACACACTCAGAGACAGTAGCAGACTCTGTATGTGTCCAATAGAGAACATGCACGTATTGCAGCCCCAAATCTCATCTCACAAGCTTATAGTGTTTTCGCTGGGGAAGCTGCTACGTACGTATGAAGAGCAATTGAACTGGCTGCTCGAGCTGTCTACTCACTTACACCAGATGAGGTGTGGAGTACAAAATTGCCTGTAGAAGACAGACAGTAAATGACAGAGTCTGGAAGAGACTGAGAGTGAAGGAGAGACAATGCACCATACGCAGCGATCTGAAGGTGCAAAGTCCCCAAGGGTGCTGGCCACCAATTTCCACAAGGTCAGCGGTGGAGCAAGGCAGGCTATTCCTCCCAGAGAGCCATGACTGATGTTCTAAAGCATGCAGGAAGGACGGAACCCAGAACAGCAGGTGTTTCTCACTTCACTGCTGTGTGGCGTGATGCACCTGCTTTTCCACTGACATCACAGACTGACAGTGTCAATGCCAGCGAGCTGGGTGTATATAATGCTTGAGGGGCGTAGACATGCATTATTCAAGCCGCAGCATAAATCTGCTGAACAGTTCCGCTCAGGTGTTTCACAACCCTCAGATGAATCTGACACAGATCAGCTCTTTCCTTCAACATAATATCAATTACAGCCAAGGGAAGCGGCCCACTTTTCCACGGCGTTCCCTTGAGGGTTCTTATCCTGAGATGGATTTCATGATTGGGATACATAGAGAAGGATCTGAAGCAGTACTGCCTCATATCTCTGAATTAGAGAGCAGCAGCATCCTTGACACATCCCTCCTTTTGCCAGAGCCATGACTGACACCTCCTGATGTCTAACATTCTCCAAGTCTGTGAGCAAACACGTTAGCTTTCACTGCACAGCCGTGAGCAACGGATGCTATTTAGACTGTCAGACCAACAGCATGTCATCATAATAAGCTAATATCATTTTGGAATGGCAAGGTTTCGTTCCCTTTAGAGGGCAGTATCACAGGAATATCAGCTTCTGGGTTTTTTTTTTTTTTACGATTTCTCCTGACATCCTGGCACCATCCTAATAAAAAACATGATTGCTTTTAGCTGTGGATTCAGGGGCAGACAGATTTAGGGAGGGTTTATCATCAACCTAAGGATAAACAAGTCTGAAAGCCTACTAATGCTTATAATTTATCATTCTGCCTTTGATGTTGATTTTCCTTCAGAAAAATAAGTAACCTTCTGTAAAATGTCATGTTGGTTTCCTCCCCATAACCCATTCACAGTTTTTTTCTGTGGTTCCCATGGAGAGATGTTGTTAATGTTGCCAGAATATTTCAACGTGGTGTACAGTAGCTTTGAGAATGAATGAATAATTAATGAACGAATCCATTGAAAGAGGTGAAAGACCAAGTGGAAAGAATGAACCTTTTCTTTAAAGAAAGGAAAAAAAGATGTTGTGCATTTACACACAGATACACACACATTCACACTCTCTTTCTCTAAACATGCACAACCAAATGAGCAATATAATTTTTATCTACTGCTGGATGAGTTTTTATGATTTTACACTATGGTTACAATACACCTCACAAACCCGCTGAGGCATCGCATGATTAGAACCAAGAGCGTGTGGTCCAGTCATAGCACTTTCCATGTGCTTTTGTAAATCATTTGGGTAAAATATTCTATAGCTCCAATTTAGAAACATGATAGGTATTTTTACTATTCATAACAAGAGCACTCCGACCCCAAGACAAATAAAAATTAGCAGAAAGTATGCAGCACCTCTTACTAGGCCACTGTAATATGTCACAATGATAAACAATCCTTTAAAAAATCCCCGGATCTAGAACTTGATCCAGAATTCATTAATTCTTTGCTTGAGAGTCACAGGTTGACTCTGTGCGAAAGTGGGGTACATGCTGGACAGCCCGCCAGACAATCTCAGGGCCAAGACACACAACTCTTTTAATTCACATTCACACTTAGGGGCAATTTGGAACAGCCAATCAGGCTAATGCCTTTGGACTGTGGGAGGATACTGGAATACCCAGAGGAAACCCCTGCAGGCACAGGAAGAACATGCAAACTCCACAGAGAAATGTTTTGCTGTGACGTGGTGGTAGAGGTGGACCCAATCCAAAATCTAAATCTAAAGGAATCTTCCTTGTCCAAAGTTCCACCTCTGATAGAAATGTCATGAAATTCCTCAAATATCATAATCCTACTAACTAACATACACATGCAAATAAACATTAGTATGGACTTTAATAATCCACTAGATTGATGAAAGTCATAAGTATCTTTTTGTTAATTCTTTAATCATGCAGTAAAGAGCTTTTATACAGTTATGCAGTTGCTAAAACATATTTTAATGAGGATGCATTTATGTTGAGTAGTGCATGTCACACAAACTTGTCAATCAGAGCTTCATTCTTGAGCTTCTTCCTTGTTGCTTGGTTAAATAAAATTTACTTGTATTAGTAACACTGTCAGGACTCTTAAACGCACTCATCACTCACTCATTTTCCAAACCGCTTAATCCTATCAGCCTTTTCACGATTACCACCATTTTGGATTTGCCGCAGTGCACACTGGGACTGTTTGGGAACAAACAAACCGAGGGAACCGTGACGACTGGACGTGCTGATTCGGCAGTGGCAAATAACTGCGTTTAACATGGAAACATTACTTGAATTTTGGAACAACTGTTTTTAAAGTGATTGGGGAACATCAGAGCCGGCTTTTATCAAATTTTAGTGTACGGATTGAACTGTCAGTGCTCTTAATGTTAGGTGCTTGTAGTCGAATTTGAACCTTAGGAATTTCAAGATGGCCAAACACCAGCTAGGACTTTTAAAGTTTTTTTCCACCACCGGAGTGGTGTGACTAGAGGGACACCTGGATGGATTTATATAAAAGTTTGTGTTATTGCCAGTACCAAGCTAGTTACATTTTCAGCATCATTTTTGAGTGTACTTGAGCTTGAAATGGGCGGTGCGGATCGTTGTGCAATGTAAGCAATATGAGAGTAATCTCCAAAAACAACTTATTTTAGCACCCTAAAATTAGCATTTTTGTCACAAGGGTCTAATGCATCTAATATTAGCAAAGAGTAACTTAGCATTTCCAAGTGGGTCTAAGCCTAGATTTAAGGGTGAGAAAGACTGTACAAACCTATAGCCTTGTATAGGCCTAAAGACAAACAAAATAACATTTTAAAAGATAAAACATGCCTTCTAGGCCTAAGGGGCACTCTGAAATAGATCTATGTAGATCTAGTTATAAATTATGTATAATACAAAATCTACATTAATTATACATCTTTTATCTTACTAAAAATCATGCATCTATTAGGTAGTTCAGCCAACTATAGACTGTTTTGAAAATTTTAGGCCTGGAATCCACTAATTAATTTGCTGTTATTGAGGTATTTTTCAAAACTGGTCTGGATCATGTGCAGGTAACTCGCAAGCGAATCTTCCCAGTCATCATGTAGGTTGTCAGGGTCTGGCAAACGAACTACATCACCATCTAAAACCAGTTTTTGGAGTTTCATGTCTGCCACCTCCTGCCTATACTCCAAGTCTGGTTTACCACCATGCATGCCGCCTGAGAATGCATGACCAGAACATCTTTCCTGGCATTTGATGCTGGAATGAGCACATTTCTGGCCGATAAATAAAGACTTCAGGTCTTCAACCTTCCAGGACTAATTTGCGTTAGATCTGATCACATAAATCACCGGTGGTGGATTCAAACTTTAAAAGTCCTAGCTGGTGTTTGGCAATCTTGAAATTCCCAAAGTTCAAATGCGACCACAAGCAACTAACATTAAGATCACTGACAGTTCAATCCGTTCACTTAAATTTGAATAAATCCGACTCTGATGTTCCCCAATCACTTTAAAAACAGTTGTTCCAAAATTCAAGTAATGTTTCCATGTTAAGCGCAGTTATTTGTCACTGCCAAATCAGCATGTTTACTCGTCACGGTTCCCTATGTTTGTTCTCAAATGGTCCCAGTGTGCACTGAGGTAAATCCAAAATGGCGGTAAACATGAAATGGTCTATTAGGGTCATTTGGAGGCAGGCGCCTGTCTCAGGGCGAAAACAGTATGCACCCTGACCATTGCATGGCCAACACACACACACAACCATTCACACTCACGTCACCACTAGGTGCAATCAGGAGCAGCCAATTGGCCTAATGCGCATGTCTTTGGACCATTGGAGGAAACCAGAGTACCAAGAGGAAACCCATTCAAGCACAGGAAGAACATGCCAACTCCAAACAGAAACTCCCCGAGCCTGGGACTTGAACCCAGGACCTTCTTGCTGTTTGGCAAATATGCTAAACACTACGCCACTGTGCCGCCCCTATCTTAAACTCTGATTAGTATAATTAGTAAGCTTAAGTAAGTAAGCTTATTACTGAAAAATATCCAGCATACTAAGAATTTCTTCAGATAAGACACATTACGTTCAAATTTTAAAATCTGATGTTTGAGAATAAATTATTTGGCAAGCAGGCAGAGGATGCTACTGTGCATGTGCAGAGTGAGTGTCATCACAGTAGCTTGTTGCTGATCGGAGTTTCATAATTTAACACTGATATAACCGTCCCCATTCTCCCCTAACATAATTCTAGCCTGAAAAACCTGGCAAAGAGACAACAGGGAAAAAACAGACAGCTGAATTATATCGGTAAACAGAAACCATTTCACAGTTCAAATGTGAAATATTGTCAGTATTAAAGCACTACAAATTAGAATATTCCCCAGTCTCCACTGAGTAGACAGACCCAATTACTGGTCAGGTTTGGTAAATTTAGACAAAAATCTAAAATATATTTTATCAACCAACAACAGAAATCATGTTGCGCACTTAACTAGGGCACAATGGATGACATAATTAAAAGAAGTGTTTCCATATTGCCCTTGGACATATTACCAATTTAGCTTTTCTCACACACACACACACACACACACACAGAAAGTATAGTCTTGAATACAGCACATTTATTCAAACTAAAGGGGAAAAGGCTATTCCTCTGCTTATGAAGTCAAATGATTGAAAGTTCACAAAGTACATGTTATTTCCATTTGCAGAGAAGTTTTTGCAGAACTGCAGAGTGTGTGTGTGTGTGTGTGCGTGAGAGAGAGAGAGATAGATAAAGAGGGAGAAAGAGAGACTCTTCCCCACATAGAAAAAGGCCCTAAGAGCCACCGTGCATGACAATTAACCCAGAATTATTTTGTTAATGTGTTTTCTTGGCAGCCAAAACTTCCAGAGTCTGCCAACAGACGGCTGCTGAGTGAAAACGGGGAAAGCTAATGTACAGACACAGCGGGACAGTTCACTTCCTCCGACTTCAGGCTTCATTTGTGCATTCCCACAGTACGAATTCTTCTAAACAACACCAAGCTTTGCAGGGCTGTTCAAGATTAATGTTAAATGCTTGTGTGTAATTACACATGCTGATCTTCATCTAGATTCCTAATTCACTGCTCTGATCAGATGCTAGTGCTTGTGCAATGCATATCACAAGACCGTGGGGGTGAAATTTTCAAAAGTGCAAACATATATCTTTATAGCCAGGTACCTTAATGGCAGTGACTCCTCCTATTTAGATAAATTGCCTAAAGCTATGTGTTTGGGTGTGTTGCAGTGGATACATGTGCATATATCTAAATAAATCATCCCCAGTAATGCGGGCTATAAGTAAAGTTTCCCATGGGTCATTAGATAAGTGTTAATGGTGGCAGCATCCTACAGTGTAATATAACACTGAGGATCCCTGTGGTGTGCTCCGGCCAGTGGCTAAGAGCTGCATTTATCACACGTCCCACGACAAAATGACTTGCACTTCATCATTTCTACAGAGTGAGATTAATCAGGAATAGGCACCATTCCGGCGCAAAGCTAAGACTTTTATACTGAAGAAAAACTTGACCAGACAGTTAAGCATTTAGGCTTCAGAGGTGGGCAATCACTTAAAAGGTCATGCAATGTACTTTAAAGCATACACCTACTGGAACAAGGAATAATCTGCATTGTTACGTTGATTACCATTTCAGCCCACTGAGCAACATCTCACCGCATGAGTCAGACATCAATATTTTTTTCAACTAATTTAACTTTTGGTATTCCCAGGTAGTGCAGTGCAACAAAATCAAGGTAACTTCAAAAGCTTTAAGTACTCCAGGCTTAAGAACTATTTGCAGCATTTGGGGAAATCATGGCTGAAATTAAAATCAAACCAACAATGCACTCAGGGAGCAAGGCATGATTCATGCACCTTGACACTAATACTGTAGATGTAAGCATAATGCTGTCGGCAGGCCTTCAACATCCATTAGCATAAACTCCTCTGATCAAAGCCGAACTGATCCAGCATCTCCGTGCTCCAACTCTACTGTCTGCTCCAAAACACTCTCGACTTTTCACGTCCAATTTGTGGTTTGTCACATGCTCACATCCGACTTTCAAGTAACATATAAATGGTTGGAAATGGTACAGCAACATGTATTGTACATGTACCCTACTGTAAGATTTACAAATAAATCTACAATATTCTGTACAAGTTGTTAATGTTACGATTTATAAAAAATATCTCCCTAATGTAGCTGATTTGCGCTGTATAAGGGAATTTTTCCAGGGAGACCTTAAACTGTCAGATAAATTCAACAGACCCCTCAGTACGGATTTATATCTTGAACAATATTTACATCCATACAATAATATCATGGTTATTTATTACAGCAATACAGCTTTTTATTTCATGAACTTTCCAGTTCAGAACAGAATCTGATACCCGCTCAGATTTGATGTGCCTGCATTCTGGAATATATTTATGTGGATCAGGTACCTATGCAGGTTTTTTCTTTTATTAAAGGTCAGATTTTATACACATTTTCAGACCTTTTTTTATTTCAGACACCAGTGGACTCCCAAAGTCATTCATTCATTCATTCATTCATTCGTCGAAGTGGGTGCCTATCTCGGCTGTCTCTGGGTAAAGTACACCCCGAAGAGCTCACCAGTCAATCACAGGACCAACACACACACCCACCCACACACCCACCCACACACACACACACACACACACACACACACACACACACACACACACACACACACAGAAAGAGATTGAGAGAGAGAGAGAGAGAGAGAGAGTTCTACTCAAAAGTTTGGACACACTTGCTCTTAGGTTTTTCTTTTTTTTTCATTGTGTTCTTAGATTTAATCATAATCATTATCTTTAAAGTACTTTGCTCTAAATTTCTTAAAGCGGAGATATTATGCTTTTTCCATTTTTTTTGATCCATAAATGTTGTTAGTGTTGAATAGCTATGCTAGACAATGCCAGAGTGTCAAATAACGAGGTTAGCGGATGTTTAAGTTTTCCCTTTGGGCTGTTTGAACTGGATGCAAATGCAAGGTTTTCACATTTTTTCCCTTTTCTTGGCACACTAATATATATAATGGTGTGCTGAGGGTTCTGATTAGCCGCCACCCCCAACTTAACCCCCACCCCCATGCACAATGGTATCTCCACCCATCCCGGCCTGCCTCCCAGCGCACTGACTATGAACCTTTCAGTGGATGAAAGGCGACCAATCAGAGCAGAGACGTCATAGAGATTGGAAAGACCATAAATAGGAGGAGGAAACCAAACAGGCCGTCTAGCACATGCATTGAAAAACAGCATATCAGGGAGATGTGGGTATGCAGAGTTTTTTGGATTAGTGTACTTTGTACTTTGGTCATGCACTGGTGTCCTAAATGAATAGTAAAGGTCTGAAAATGGGTGTAACATCTGACCTTTAATAATATACATGAATAACATGAATTCTTAGCATCTCAATAACTATAATTAAGGAATTTCAAGTTTTTAAAAAATGCAAATAGACTTAGCACTTGTTGACTCCATGCATATTATAAAGTTTTGTACTTGTTTTGGAAATCAGTTTTTAAAGTAAATTTTGCAGATATAAATTTATATACAGGCTTAAATTACAAGTATTTACACTAGTCCTGGAATCAAATTTCAACTGTACACTTTTTTCTAAATGGTCTACACTTTTACCTGTTTCTGAATACATGTGTGGATTTCTTTAGTATCTTAGATGCTCAAATCCCTGAGCTTCAGCACTGGCTCCATCTAGTGTTTCAAGAGGTTTGTAAAATCCCAGTGTCCTCTGCATTTAAGCCCTGTCCAAAATGATCCATGATTTCATAGAGTAATATCATGATAAAAACTAATTATAGATTATTCTATCTGAAATTACACTAATGTAATAAATACCCAGCCTTAATTGAAACACCTGTAACACCTGTACACCTGCTCTCCGTGCGACTATTAAGTAATCATGTGGCAGCATTGCAATTCAGAAACATATACAGTAGCGTGTAGTGAAGATCATACACCACCACTTTATTGTTAAACATGTCATGTCATGTCATTTTCTGAACCGCTTATTTCTAATTAGGGTCGCGGGGAGGCTGGCGCCCATCTCAGCCG